>CM076584.1:96088642-96688642 GCA_034641835.2 Pinus albicaulis
AACTGAAATGACTAAGATATCTCTCGATGGTGAAAACCCAACAAAAAGTGGAACTCTGGAGTTTCATATTAAAAATGGTAGCAAAATATGACAATGATGGAGGATCAAAGTCAGACCAAAAGTATAGATCCAGAGTGATCTTTAGGCAACAAAAGGTAGTGAATGAATGGAAAAACCCTTCTATTTATAACAAAATATTAAGCTAGTCTAGATAGTCAAAGGATTCATCCATATAGTCATGATAAAAAAAAATATCTCACAGCCTGGATTCTATTAGACAAAACCCAGGGTCTTGCACTCCATCTCGACCCGAACAAGTACAAATTGAAGCATGCGAATATGTGAGATGACGTCGAAGATGCCAGAAAGTCACCTGATTACCAGCCAATGATGTAAGTTTTTAACAGGCATGAGAGAAACCACCAATAATGACAATGGATCTCAAGGTACAATAAGTACAATACACGGAATGTGAGCAATGATCTCGTGTTGAACACCAACAGAATCACTCGATCGAAGGCCAATGATGAGGACCTATCATCGAATGCGAAGAACTTTCCATTAAGGCATGCAAGCTCCAAGGTACCAGAAGGGAGTCTCTATATTAGCTTCCTGGATAATGACCCGAAGTTGACAAGAAGTGACCTTGTTGAAGGAGGGCGATAATTTTTCGCACATCATCGACACGAGATAGAAGAAGTAAGATGATAGTGAATCAGAACCAATAAAGAGGATCAGAGGGAGGTTGAAAACTAGAAACGGAAACTTCTCTTGAACATATCAGTGACATGACTCCGGATTTGTCAATATTTGACATCAAGGGATCTAAGGTCATGATGACATGGCAAAGAGAAGATGAGAGGTCAAAACAGATTACCCAAACCCATGGAGGCAAAAATGATGAAATGAGATGTTCCCAACCCGACACAAATGCATATGAGTGTCATGTTCAAGAGCGACATATTGCCAACACAACTGAGAACTCGTTCCATTTCCCCCCACCATTTCTGGTGAGTACACCAATTATTTTTGGAAACAAGGTTGAAGGGGATAGCATGTGATTGCCATGTAATTTTTTCCTTCAGACAAATCCATCCTAGTAAATTTTTCAAGCCCTAGGAAGGAGGAACTCGGTTACGTCATGGTGACAGTTTTCGATGTCATCAAGATTTTAATGAGTCTAACAAAGGAAGAACTCCGCATCTTTTCATATTTACATATTTTGAAAAGAAGCAGAAAAGAAAACTCCAACAGGTCCCTTTTCGTAGGTAGTCTCATAGATCCAAAAAGGTAGAAAACTATGTCTGAGAGAACCCAGGCTACGAGATATTTTGGTTTATCGTGACTATATGCATGACTCTTTTGGTTAGATGGCTGTGACCATACCTGAGTCTACTTATTGATCCTTATTGTTGGATCGCTGTGTCCATACCTCAGATCTCATTTTTATATGTCCTCTATTATGGATGGATGTGCCCATGCCACATGAACATGTATCAGAGATATCAGTTGTAATTGTACTTTCACTTCCTTTGATGATGGTGTTTTTTTTGGACGCGTTCTCGTAAAGCATTTCAATCCTCCCTCTCTCTCGGATCTCATGCTTTAGGGGGCATCTGTTACACAACATTTTTTCACTATCCCTGCAATCCCCATCTCGTACATTGGAGGACCATTTCTTTGACTTTTATGTAGTTTCATGGCTTGAAAAAAGTGTCATTGCATCCCTTTCCATGAGAAGAACATTTCCTTTGTTAACTATTCCTGGAGCAGACTCTCCAAAACACATGATTTTAGGTCGGCGCTGGCAAGCAGTTATGGCCTCGTGCCCATAGAGAAATTAACACTGGGCCCCATGCCCATTGGCACTCTATCTTAGTAGACTACCCACGTTGAGATGTTTATGGAATGTTTTTAAAAATAGAAGCGAAGTTTCCATTGACAACTACTTTGAAAGCGAAGTCAGCATGAGTTGTTTGACTAAATAACATCGAAAATCTTCCTTTGGCATCTTGTTTCCTACATTTGAGCAACCTCCCAAAGGATAAGGCCTCCCTTCCACCATATGAGGGATCCCAACATCCTCCTCCTCTCCTATAAATACATCTCTCTCACATAGATGCAGCTAGCTGAAATGGTTGAATATCTGAACAGTGTGATATAGCTGGTGTGAGATAGAGCAGAGAGAGACCTATTGTTTAGAGAGTGTCTAGGCTTATTTCCTCGGCAAGTCCAATTCCCCGATGCATGCTTAAGATGAGTTTTGAATGGACCCATTGAAGGAGGCTACAACATCAAGGCTCTTTTGGTTGTAAACTCTTTCACGCTTCTTTGTGGTTGTAGACTGATGTTTTGGTTCCCATTTTGCGTTTGATATGGTTAATCTTCTGCAATACGTTTAATTCTCCTTAACCAATTATATAGTTATGAATGTAAGTATTATTTTGTATGCTTCTATCGTACTCTGACTCCTGTGTAGGCACACGAGTACCACCGCTAAAGGATTGCGATGTGTCAGGATCAAGACTAGGAGATTGTTGTCACAACTATGACAAGTGCATTGGAACAAAGGTAGGACATCTATCCCGACTCAGTTTCATTCATGAACTAGGAATCGACACATTAGCATGTCCTCTTGCTGCTAGACCCACCCTAGGGCTAGAGGGATCGCCTCTATCCGTAGAGGAGAAATACCTACACAACAAGTTGGCGACTACACTGGCGAAGTATTCAGCAGCAATTCAATAGCTATTTTTAGAGAAGGAATTTCACATTCAATCGGAAGGGTAGCTTCCAAACCATAAACAAGCTAGAATGGAGTGAATCCAGTCACATTATTCACTGAGGTTCGGTATGCCTAGAGAGCTTATAAGAACATGAGATGCCAGTTTGATTTGTGCATCCCAATCATATGTTGAAGCATAGAGATGAGAAATTTTTTCACGGCTTGAACCAGGCCATTAGTTTGATGGTAGTATGGCATGGAGCTATCATGATGCAGACCCAAATTAGAAGTCAACTCAGCCACCATGTAATGACGAAAATGGGAACCATGATCGGTAACAATGGCTTGAGGAACACCAAACCTAGAAATGACATGATTGAATAGAAATTCTGTTGCTGTATTACCGTTAGCTGTAAGTGTAGGCATTACTTCAGCCCATTTTTTGAAGTAGCCCATGGCTACGATAATACAAGCATGCCCCTCGGCCGAGTGAGGGTTACATGTCATAAAATCGATGCCCCACTTCACAAAGGGACCAACGGTAATGACAGGGTGAATATGGGAGGGTGGCGTGCATAGTTTGCGTTGATAGATCTGGAAATCATGGCACTTACGGACAACAAAAATGCAGCCTTTAAATATGGTGGGCCAGAAATAGCTAGCACAAAGAATTTTCTGTGCAGTAGCATATCCAGAAATGTGACCGCCACATGGGCCACAATGACTGTTAGGTCCTTATATTACTAGTATTGTCCCTTATTGTTGTTAGTAACCCCCTTATTGTTATTGTTGTACCCTTATAACCCCCATATTGTTATTATTTTGCCCCTACATTATTATTGTTAGGTCGATTAGGATTACATTGTGGCCCCATGGACTTCTATATATAGAGAGGAGGTTTTTTCATTTGTATCATCCAAGAATTGTTCATTTATGTAATTTATTGGAGGTTTCCCCCTCAAAGTGGATGATTTCTAAGGTGTTGATCTCTCTTTTCTTATATTTTTGAAGTTGTTTTCATAACATTTGGTATGAGAGCTTTGGATTCTAGGGTTTTGCTGCTCCAAATAGGTCATCGTGCAATTTTCTCTATAAATTTTTTTCTACGAAGGTTCAGAAGCTAAAAATTTTAAAGTGCGAAGTTGAAATCCTGCAGAACATCGTTGCATAATTTTAGAGCTTGGTTTGAAAAATTTTCGGAGATATGATCTGTGGAAGTTAGGGCTTTTTGTAGGCTCCTCAATTTAACCTAAACAGGCCATCGCGGAGTTTTCGCTATAACATTTTTTATACGAGGTCTTAGAAGCTGATATTTTCACAACGCGGAGCTGAAAGTCTGAGGAAGCTCCTATAAACATTTCAGATATTGGCTCACAATATTTTTGGATATATGATATGTGGAAGTTAGAATTGTTTCAGGCTCCCGAATTTTATCTCAAAGAGGTGGTCGTGGGAAAAATATCATAACTCTCTCTCTGAGCATCAGATTGGGATTATGTAAAAGGTGGATGCAAGTACACTAAATTTCATTTTTTCCATATCAATTTCATAGATGAAGGAGGAAACAATGACACATGACAATTCGTACAAGTTCGCTCTACTGACCCAGTCCATAATTAGGTCATCGTAGGAGATTGGGGATAACTTTGTCTTCAAGAATCCAAATGAGGTCATACCTATGCCATTAGAAAGAATATTCAGAGGGCTACTTCAAGGCTGAAGTTTAGATATTGAAGACCCTAAATCACAAAGATAATTCAGTTTCAATATCAAGCTCCTCAAAATCAAGAAAAAGGTGTGTATTTTTTTCAAATTGCGTAAGTCTTGTTTGAAAAATCAGTTCTAGGTGATTCCAAAGGCTTATTGAGCATATATATCATTATTTGGTTCTAAAATTCTTCCTAAAAATAATTAAACACCAATTAAGCCTTTAGAAGGCTCTACTATGACTGATGAAGAAGAATAAATGCAACATGAGATATCAAAATTCGAAGAGCAAGTGCACCAAATTTCGTTGTTGCAAAGAGAAAAAAAAAATGAAATGGAAGTTTTGAAGAAAGGCATGGAAGCTAAAATTAATGGTTTGGAATCTAAGATGGATGGCATGGAAGTTAGCATGTAAGCTAAGATGGATGACATGGAAGCTAAGATCGATGAAAAAATGGAAAACATGAAGAATGATCTAAAAGTAGACATCGAATTTTTGGCAAAGTTAATACAAGAAATGTTTCTTAATGGAGAAAATACAGTAGAGGAAACTCATGATAAGAACGAAATAAATGTTAATCACGATTTCATAAAATCTAATGTTGGATTAAAGAACCACCATATTCCAAAGATGGATATGAGGAAGTTTGATGGCAAGGATCTCGTAACGTGGATACTATAGATGGAGCAATATTTTGATCTCAGTAATGTGAAAAACACACAAAAGGTATGCATTGCAACTCTACATTTAGAAAAAAATACATTTGTATGGCATCGATGGCTTTGCTCCCGTAAAAAAATTGTCACTTGGTCAATTTTTACGGAGGAAAGGATAGCACATTATGAAGATAAAAAGAGAAACACCTTCTTTAGCCAATTGATAAATCTCAAACAAAAGGGTTTAGTGGAGGAGCACATTTAGGACTTCCAAAAATTAAATATAAGGGTAACTGATATTCCAGAGGAACACAAGATTGATGTCTTCATAGGTGCTTTAAAGGATAACATTCAACATGAAGTTTGTGTTTGGGAACCAGATTCAATAGAGAAGTCATTCAGGTTGGAAAGAAAAATTTAATGTAAAATTATGGTGACAAGGAAGCCCACCACTCACATCTATAAATATGGAAGTGTTGCTACTCTAGACTTCCACAACCTACAAGGTTGAAACCATAACAATTGGAAGAAAAAAGAGAAAAATGGTTTTGCTATAGATGTGATAGAAAATAAGCTAAAGGTCATAAGTGTGCTGAGAATAAATTAGTTTACATAGATTGTGAAGAGGAGGAAGAAAATGAACAAGAAACTCCAAAAGAAGAGGATATACTCTAGGAAGTAGCCCCAGAAGAAGTAGAAATGAGTCCGACCATATCATTTAATGCATTGACAAGGATTACCACTCCTCAAACTCTCAAGATAGAAGGACATATCAAGAAGAAAAAGGTAATAGTGTTGATTGATTTGGGTAGTACCCATAATTTTATTCATTGTAAGGTAGCCAAGGAATTTAATTGTTTCCTATACCCATCACTAGAATGTCAAGTGATGGTTGCAAATGGAGGAATTATAAATTGCTCTGGAAAATGCCATAATAGCAAGTTATCCATGGGGGAATATGTATTGAATAGTCCAATTCTTTCCATCCCAATGGGAGGTGCTGATGTTGTACTAGGAGTACAATGGTTAGAATATTTGGGGATGATAGCTTTTAATTTTCAAGAAAATTTCTTGAAATTTTTTTCGGAAGGAAATGAAATTGAATTACGGGGTATCATAGGGAAGCCAGGAAAGATAATAAGCTCCAATGTCATGGAAAATATTCTGAAGAAAGAACAATGAGGCGTAATTGAAAAATTATGCTCACTAGAAGTTCCAACATCAAAATCATCTATTTCTCCATATCTCCAAACAGTCTTGGACAATCATTCCAAGGTGTTTGATACTCCCAAAGGAGTCCCACCTATTCGTGATCATGATCATGCTAGTCATTTGATTCCAGGAAGTGTTCCTCCAAACATTTGACCTTACAGATATCCTTATGTCCAAAAGAGTGAAATTGAACGTATGATTGCAGAAATGTTAGAGGCTGGTATAATTGAACCTAGTCAAAGTTCTTTCTCTGCTCTAGTAGTATTCGTGCACAAGAAGGATGGATCATGGTGCATGTGTCCGAATTATAGGGAGCTCAATAAGCTCACTATTAAATATAAATTTCCCATTCCTGTGATTGATGAATTATTGGATTAATTACATGGAGAAATTTATTTTACCATGTTGGATCTTCGTTGAAGATATCATCAAATTAGAATTAAGACTGAAGATATTCTGAAAAAAAAAATTTCGAACTCATGAGGGTCATTATGATTTTTTTGTCATGCCTTTTGGCCTTACCAATGCACCTACATTTCAAGGGTGGATGAATTCCATTTTCAAACCCTTCCTTAGAAAATTTGTGCTAGTATTTTTTGATGATATACTAATCTATAGTAGGTCTTGGAAGGATCATGTTCAACATGTTCACAGGGTGCTCAAACTATTGGAGGAGAAACACTTATATGAAAAAACATCCAAATGTTTCTGTGGAGTACAAGAGGTGGAATATCTGGGTCATATTGTATCTCATGAGGGTGTTAAGGTAGAACCTAAAAAAATTAAAGCCATTAAGGAATGGAAAGTCCCCACAAGCATACAGAATTTGCATGGATTTCTCGGGTTAACAGGGTATTATCGTAAATTTGTTAAGAATTATGGGAGAATAGCAGCACCTCTAACAACATTATTGAAGAAAGATGCATTTTCATGGACTCCTGAAGCAACTAAGGCGTTTGAACATCTTAAAGAGGCAATGTGCCTAGCACCAGTCTTATTTATGCCAGACTTCACAAAAACCTTTATTGTGGAATGTGATTCCTCAGGAAATGGAATTGGTGCTATTTTAATGCAAGAAGGAAGACCCATTGGTTTTGAAATCCGTTCAATCAAAGGAAAGTATTTACAAAAGGCTATTTATGAGAAGGAAATGTTGGCAATAATACATGCACTAAAGTAATGGAGATCTTACCTAATGGGAAGACACTTCAAAGTAAAAATTGATCATGATATTCTTAAACACTTTTTGGAACAAAGACTATCTTTGGAAGAGCAACAAAAGTGGATCACAAAGATGTTGGATTATGACTTTGAAATCATCTATGAAAAAGGGAAGCTAAATGTTGTTGCAGATGCACTCTCAAGAAAGGATGAAGAGGTGGAAGCATTGCTATGTGCCATTTCTATTATCCAACTAGATTGGATAACCGAAGCAGGGGATGAATGGAAGAAGGACGAAGAAGTTTGGACACCCATTCAAAAGTTGCAATAAGATCCTAGTACATCTGATACATTTAGTTGGAAAAATGATTTCCTTATGGTAAAAATATCGCTTATATATTTGCAAGAATTCCCAACTAAAACAAAATATTCTTTTTGAATCACACACTTCTCCTTTAGGAGGACACTCAGGATTTTTAAAAACTTACCACAGGCTGAAGAAAGATTTTTTTGGGATGGCCTTAAATATTATATTCAAAATTTTGTGGTGGAATTTTTGGTTTGCCAGTAAAATAAAGTTGAGAAAATAAAGACCCCAAGTCTTCTACAACCTTTATCCATTCCAATTCAACGTTGGGAGGAGATTTCAATGGATTTTATCAAAGGTTTACCTAAGTCCAAAGGAAGGAGTGTCATCATGGTGGTAGTTGATATACTTACCAAGTATGCACACTTTTGTGCATTATCTCATCCATTTAAAGTAAGTACAGTTGCTACGTCATTTATGGAAACAATTCAAAAGCTACATGGAAACCTGAAGATTATTGTAAGTGAAGGAGATCCCATTTTTACAGGAAATGTTTGGATGAAATTATTTTCTTGTTTGGGTACTCAACTAGCTCATAGCTCATCTTATCATCCTCAATCCGATGGTCAAACAGAGATAGTGAATAAATGTTTGGAAGGATATCTTCGTTTCTTTGTATCTGATAAGCAAGAAAAATGGGTTAAGTGGTTACCTCTCGCTGAATGGTGGTATAACACTTCCTTCCATACTGCAGCAAAAATGACCCATTTATGGAAATTTATGGATATCATCCACCATCCATCACATCTTGTTTAAGGGAAAATTCTAGGGTTCAAGCAATGGAGGATCACATCGAGCATCAACAAGAAGTTCTCCAACTCTTAAAGGATAACCTAAACTTGGCACAAAATCAAATGAAAAAATAGGTAGATCAACATCGCAGTGAGAGAATTTTTGATGTGGGAGACTCGGTATTTTTACAGCTATAACCATACAAACAAATGTCCCGCAAGAAAGCTAATAAAGATAAAAAATTATCGCCAAAGTACTATGGTCCTTACAAGGTGTCGCAAAAGATTGGTACTATGGCATACAAATTGGAGCTTCCTACTTCTTCGCGAGTGCATCAAGTTTTCCATGTTTCATGCTTAAAAAAGGTTATTTTGGACAAACTTCCAGTTCAAACATTATTTCCAGAACTTGATGAGGAAGGAAAAACCATATTGGAACCTGAATCAGTCATGGAAACAAGAACTTGACATCTACGAAATCGATCAATTTCAGAGTATCTCATCAAATGGAAGAACTTACCCACTGAAGGTTCTACATGGGAGGATGAGAATTTTATATAGAAGCAACTGGATCTACTCAAGCATTGAGGACAACACTTTTTTGAAGGAGAGGAGCATGTTAGGTCCTTATATTACTAGTATAGTCCCTTATTGTTGTTAGCGTAACCCCCTTATTGTTATTGTTGTACCCCTGTAACCCTCATATTGTTATTATTGTGCTGTTACATTATTATAGTTAGGTTGGCTAGGATGACATTGTGGCCCTACTAGGATTACATTATGGCCCCATGGACTCCTATATATAGAGAGGAGGTTCTGTCATTTGTATCATCCAAGAATTGTTCATTTATGTAATGTATTGGAGGTTGCCCCCTTGAAGTGGATGATTTATAAGGCGTTGATCTCTCTTTTCTTCTATTCTTGGAGCTGGTTTCATAAAAATGATAATAATTAAGGACTTTTTCAGCCTCCTTGAGAGTCAAACACCAGCAGAGAATGGAATCAACTTCGATGCAGTAGAGTGTATCTCTGACTATGCGATAAGGTTGTGATTGACGGCAGATGCATCGACGAGCATCCTTCTTAAACTCAGATCGGAAGGTGGAAGTATGAATATATATGATGATATCACCATACCAAGGATCAAGGGTGCTAATAAGAAAAATCATGTCGTTTGGAATGCATTCCTCGGAACCAGATGGAGCAGAATCGGAAGGGAGAGAAGAGATCAAATCGGCGAAGACTAATGACTTCTTTGATTTGGCGGTAGTGAACTCCAAATCAAACTCTTGGAGGATGAAAATCCACTTTGATTATTTTCCCCCCAGCAATTGACGAGTCAATATGTAATTCATAGGGTTGCAATTAGAAATCATAGTCACTGTGCGCAAAAAAATGTAGTGAAAAAAACATTGAACAACTTGAAGAACATCCAACTCTAGATTATTTACATGTGCATAACACGTCTCAGTATCAAGAAGATTGTGACCTAGATAATAAATGACATGATCGTTACCATCATCATCATCTTGTACCAAAACCATGGAAATTGTGCTAAACGCGATAGCCAAATACAGGGAGTAATCACGATGATATTTTGGAGGACACAACAGAGCACCATTGACCAGCAATTTCTTCAGTACGTCGAATGACTTCTGGGGGATATCATCCCAAAGGAATGTGATTCCTTGCTTTAATAATTGCGTAAATCCTTTAGCTAGTGCAGCATAGTTAAGTATAAAATGATGCAGGAAATTAGTTTTCCCTTGCAGACTCTGCAACTAATGTAAGGAGGAAGGAGAGGGGAGTTTAACGATAGCTTCAAATTTGAGGGGATCGAGACGAATCCCATATTTGGAAACGATAAACCCTAAGAGTCTACCAGAGTCAACGCAAAAGACGCACTTATACGGGATTGAGTCGGATGTTATAGCGTCAAAAGTGAAGAAAAATCTGATGAAGATGATAAAGATGATATTTACACTTAGCCGAATGAGCTGGAAGGTCATCCAGATAAGGCTGAACAATGTGCTTGATATCATGGAAATAATATGACATTTCTCACTAAAAGGTAGCCCCAACATTTTTAAGACCAAAAGGGAGCTTTTTATAGGTGAAAGTACCCCAAGGATAGATAAAGGCGGTCTTATGTTGATCATCCAGAAGTATATTAATCTGGTTATACCTAGAAAAACCATCCATAAGGGAAAATATCTCACTCCCAACACATTCATCAATGATCTGGTCAATAAAAGGAGTGGGATAATTATCCTTAGGGAAAGCACAGTTAATGTCACGGTAATCAAAACAGACCTGAATAGTACCTTGTTTCTTATCCACGTGAACAATAGTGGAAACCCATTCTGTCAAGGGAATCAAATAGATAAAACCAACCTGAAGAAATTTCTCAACTTCACCTTTGATAACAGCCTCCTTTCTAGGGTGCACAGGACGAAGACGCTGCAAAACAGGATTCGCACGCGGATAGGTAGGAATCTAATGCACCACTATACTTGGATTGATGCCATACATTTCTTCCTAAGACCATGTGAAAATGTCGCGAAACTCATGGAAGAGACTAGTATAGACCTAGATCTCACTGGTAGAATAGGTCACCCCAATATGGATGTTCTGGACAACCCTTGGTTTGACGAAGATGTCAATAGGTATTTTTTGTGTGATGTTTCCCAAGTTAGCTTCCACAAAGACTTCGTGTGTCAGGATGGGTGTTTGAAGTGGAGGAGAAGGGAATTGAGAATCAAACCTCTCGAGACACATAGAGATGGCCCCAAGGCTAGGAATGAATGAGGAACGATGATGACTATTGTCCGAAGGAGGATCCTCAAGAGACATAGATTCCACGATGGCCTCATCGGAGGGAAATATCTCACTTAAGGGATCGGGTGAATCCGAATCGCCGAGAGAAGGGTATTGAGAACAAGTGTTAATAGACATATTCGAAGGAGCATGATCAGGAGGTGGAGGCTACGATGCCGAAATAAGTTCACAATAATAAATCTTGATCGAACTCAATGGTATTGAATCTCCAAATGAATATTAACCTGAACAGTGTTGGGTGGAGGAAGAGGAAAAAGACCCATAAGGGCAGGATATTTGAAGAGACCCGGCCCTACGCTCTCATAAGGCATGGGAATTTTATCTACGTATCAAACGTTGCTCTCAGAAGATGAAGAAGTGAAGAAAGGAAACTGATCATCAGTAACGATATTTCCTTCGTGTGGAAATCATAAAACATGAAATAGAGTGGACAGAATACACATCATGGCATGAGACCAACTACGACTGAGGAGAAGATTGTAATTGCTTTTGGCATCAACTGCTTCAACCTCGATGTTAACTATCTTCCCTTATAAAGTAATTGGTAAATTGGCGAGAACACCAAGAGGTTTAGATTTTCTTCCATCAAATGCTTCTAGATAATTTGGATATGAATTGAGAGCTAGAGAACCGATGGATTTCCAACAGGCAGATGACATGACACACGTAGACGCACCCTCGTCCATGACTGCTCGATGGATATTCATTCCATTAATCCCAACTTGGATAATCAGTGTAAACTGGTGAGGGAGACGTGGGACTAATAATGAAGGGTTTCCTACTGGGAATTTTCCCTCTCATCATTCTTCTTTTGTTTCTCGCCTACATAATGAACAGAGAGAAGTGGAATAAATTAGAGCATTTCTTGATAATTATGATTCTTCACTTGTTCAAGAAATCAATTGGCCCAATATTTGAACCTCTCCAGTGAATTAATATAATATTCAGGGGTTATTAGATATGGCATTCCCCACATTGTTCCCAACTAGTGATGTTGGTTGGTTGAAACCATGTATTTTTAGTGTTGAACTTCATAAGTATGCATTCAATCTCTTTAGATACTATGATCAGAGGTTTGGAAGCCATCCTCACCTTCAATATTACCTATTGAACATGATAATGTAATGGCATCAGAGCCAAGAAACTAGTGCATTTTTTGTGAAGAAAAATTGACATGATAACTCACCGACAACAATTAAAGACTTTCGTTACCAACTTTATGATTTACCAGATAATATGTTGGTTGAGCATATTATACGGTTTGGTTATTCTATGATAGGTACAAGGGCATACTGGACTAAATGTAGGGCTGAATTTAATGACATGATTACTCAATTGAGATGTCCATCTTTGTTTTTTACTTTAAGTGCAACTGAAAAAAAGTTGCCATAGTTGCATAACCTCATGTTTGTATATTCACATTCTCATTATTTAAATGAGCACCATATGAAAATTGAGAATTTCATCCAGTACCATCATATCTTTGCCACATTTATGCACATTCAATATATTTCGAGTTGAAGTTATCCAAAAATATCTTAAAGTGAAAGTATTTTGGTACATGTTTCTATTGTTGAATTTATTTTCTATTCATTGTCAATTTTCATTATGGTTCTATTTATATTTTTTGTATTAACTGTATATTCATATTCTTCATATATGAGTAGCAACATAGAGTTTCAACACATATCCATGGTTTCTTATGGTTGCAATGCACTCTTGACATGGAAACACTTGATTGGTCAAATGCTAATGATGTACAACTTATAAAGGGATTATTTGAAAATTATGTAACTGCATGGAATCCATGTGACATACATCATCGCAACATAATGGTTCCAAGATGTCTCAATGATGACCCTTTCCTATTTAATAATCATAAAATTTTCTCTTGAAATCCTCATAATGATTATGAGGAATTGTCAAACTGTGTCCAATGACACACAAAGTGTAGTGTAGAATCGTGTTTGCACAAAAAGGGCACTATTATGACATGTTGGTACAATGCTCCATGGGGTCTTTCTGAGGAATCAAGATACTTCATAGATGATCAGGAAAGAAAAAAATGTGATTTGGCAAGAAATGATTATAGGCTCAATGTGCATCGAATTGACCTTCTAGCAATATGGCGTGTAAATGTTTATTTCCAAGCAATGATTTCTCGGTATGTTGTCCTGAAATATATTGCTATGTATGCATCAAAAGAAGAAAAAATGTATGAAATTTATCATGATATGTTAACTAGAATTTCAAATTCTATTTCCTATAAGTATCATGCTTTATGTAATTAGAGAATGTTTCTTGTAGAAGCGATTGTTGACAGTGACATTGGAGCACAAGAAATATGCCATATGTTTCTTAAGCTACCTCTTATTTTTTGTACTTGAAAACTTGTTTCCTTAAATGTTTGAAGAAACATTTTCAGGAAAATATCAAGGGATAGAATGCACTATTCATATTAGAATAATTTAGTTGAACATTATCATAAGAGTAATTTTTTCCTTAAATATCTATCTTGGATAGAAACAACAAGATCTTGGACATTTGATAGCATGTATAAACGAGATCCCTGGAAGCCAAGAAATGTTCATGTTATTGTTCGAGTTTGGCCATAGTTTTATTCTATTCATAGCGAGGGTTTAAAATCATTTGAAACCTTTTTCTGGATAAAATTCCTTTTGAACAAACCATTTCGTGACATTTCTATGGAAATTGGGCTTTCCACTGAAATTATTATTGAAAATTGGAGCAATCTACGATATCGATCAATTGTTGACAATATTGAAGATGAAAAAGATGGTGTTTTTTCTAACTAGGAAATGAATTTTGAAGGTTATTTTCAAGAATGACAACTTTTCTCTCGCTTGGTTCCACCAAATAATGTGAATGTTTTTGATCTTCACACCCTTGGTCAAAGGGATTTTGATATATCCTTTGACTGGCAAAGTACAACTATTTCTAATGATGTGGCTAAAGAAGCTATTAATTTTATAAGCAATGGAAAATTAAGGGGTAATATTTTTTACATTTCAAATAAAACATTTGCATCTCCAGATTCATTGGCAGAAAAAAAAAAAAAAAAAAAAAAAAAAAAAAAAAAAAAAAAAAAAAAAAAAAAGACTTTATTTTGAAATTGTTTTAAGGAATTCAATGGAATATTAGATTCATGAAGCTCTTCTTATGATTTTTCAAGGGACTACAGGCACTAGAAATTATTTCCTTATCCATTGTATTTTTGAAGCTCTTTCTAATCATGTAATGGAAGAATTCCATTGCTTCTTCTCGCCCCAATAGGAATAATTGTTTTTAATATACATGTAAAAACAATACACTTCGCTCTAAAAATTCCAAATAAAGATATGAAACCACTATAGGGGAAATCACTAGTAGTATTCCATGAAGAAATTAGGCATATTCGATATATATTGATTGATGCAATGATATTTGTAGGATCAAGGTTATTCATGCAAATATATGCTCGATTATGAGAAGAATTTCCAGAGAATAAAAACTGTCCTTTTGGTGGCAGAGCCATCATCCTTTTGGGTGACCTTGTCCAACTCCCCGCTATGGGAGATAAGGCTTTGTATGCAAGTAATATAGCAGGGAAAGTTTCCGGAAAAAAATCAACATTGTTGTCACTCTTGATACAATATTTCACCAATAAGGGAATAATGAAAAAAAATATTATTTTCGTAGTGTCCTCAACAACATAAGAAATGTAGAACCTATTCTTGAAGATTGAGAGTTTATTATGTCACAGGCTGATATGAGGTTGCATATTAGATAGAGGGATTTATTTAATGAAAGAACTCACATGTTTCCAACAAATAATTTGGTTTCCTTCCACAACGGGCATCTGTTCAAATCATTAAATTCTCCAATTGCATGATGTATTGATGATAATTCAAGGTGTTCGGAAATCAGTGGTTCTAATGATGATCAATTGGCTCATGAAGTTTTGTTGTGTCGTGGTCAATGTGTTATGTTGATATGTAATTTGTGGGTTGAAGCGGGTTTGGTGAATGGTGCACTTGGTTATGTGAAGGATATATTTGATATGCCTACTTCTAAGTCAGCTCAGCTTCCAATGTTCACAACTGTTTTTTTATAAGTATGTTGGTGTTCCTTTTTATGCAGGAAGTCGAAACATTGTACCAATCACACCAGTGATAAGAGGAAATAGAAAAAAATTCCTTTAAAGATGGCTTCGGATCTTACAATCCACAATTCATAGGTATTTACTTTAGAACGAGCATCAATTGATTTCAGGAATAAAGAGAAGCAAGGCCTAACCTTCACAACCATATCAAGAGTGAAATCAATAAATGGTTAATGCATTGCACCACCTTTCTCTGTTTAACGTTATTCCAAGATGAAAGATAGCGCATATGTTACAATTAAGAAGAAAGAAAATGAGCAATTGAAGTCCATATCGCTGACATGCAACTATTAATACTTTTCGCTATTTATAGAATTTTTTTTGAATTTATTTTATTTTCCTCTTTATTTAATTTTAATATAATAATTATTTTCATGTATTAATGAGATGAATACATTAATAATATTCATAGTAATATTTTGGAAATTTGTTTACATCGTTTTTCATGTTGTTCAATTTACTTCTTTTTTTAAAGTGGTTATTGTTATTTTGTTTTCAATGAACCATTCAGAGATAAAAAACCAGTTATATGCGCCAATCAATTAAATTCAAGATTGAATTCATATCACTATGACATGCAATTAATTATGTTCTCACAAATTTATAAAATGTTTTTTTAATTTCTTTTATTGTCATATTTATTTACATTTATTACATTAATGGTTTTCATATATTAATGAAATGAATACATTCATCATATTCATAGTGATGTTTGAGGAAGTTGTTACATTGTATTTCATGTTGTTCAATTTAATTCATTTTTTAAGTAGCTAATGTTCTTTTGTTTACAATGAACCATTTAAGCATAAACAACTAGTTATATGAGCCAATAATTTAAAATCAATATTAGAGTCCATATCACTATGACATGCAACAAATAAATTATTTATGAAATATTTTTTGAATTGCTTTTATTTTCCTCTTTGTTTATTTTTAATATAATATTTATTTTCATATATTAATGAGATGAATACACTCATCATATTTATAGTAATATTTAAGAAATTTTTTTACATGGGCTAAATTTTGTTAATATTAATATTTCGAATGGTATTCAACATCAATGAAAAAATTCACCACTACACCGAAAATGACCAATATTAATTTTGGTAGTTGGTATGTGTATTAATATGTCTATTAATTAATTTTAATGATGTTTAATATTAATATTAAACAAATATTGTGTATATACATTAATATGAACATCAAAATTAAACATCAATGTAAATATTTTGATTGAACAACATCATTAAACATAGATGTAAATATTAGGTTTAACAACATTAGTTTTATTTAGGTTCATTGACACCACATTTATATTTTCTATTAATACCCAACAAAAATTAATATATACATTAACAATAATTTAAATAGGGATCATATCACTCATTTCATGTGTAAAATATGTATTGCTAATGAGGTTTACATTTGTAGAAGTTTTAATAGAAACCTTGTTATTTTATAACATTAGGTTTAAAAAATTAAGTTTTTTAACAATAATAGAAATGGGGTGTTATGTTATAATAGTTTTTTAGCCTTGGAAGAGCTTGAGACAGTAGTGGGAGTTTTGGATAGACTCATGATGGAGGGATACATTTCCTCAACCTCATCTACACCTACTCTCATTGCAGATTCTGCGCTGTGGCAGAAGCAGCATAGGAAGGATAGCAACCTTCCAATTTGTGACTTGGGCATAGGAGATGTCGAGGAGGAGGATAGCCATATGACAGATGTTCTTCATGAGGAGCTACCAACGCTGTCATTATGGAGGATAGATCTACATTGAAACTCCCGACTATTGGTGTGATATTCCAATGATTATTTCACCTGTAGGACATCAGATGATCAACATAGGAGGAGATGCACCAGCCATTTGGAGATGGGGGAATCAGCACAACCACCCCTTTTCCCTTTATGGATGAGAGGAGATTCATCTATGAGTCCCTCAAATTATATGATCAGAGAACATGGTAAGGGTGTACATTGTTTTCCACATGATCATTTGTATGATATATGTATGCATCCCATAACCATACACATGTAGGAGAATGTTCCAAGAAGGAGCATACATTTTTCTAGACCTCATGGTTTAGTAGGGGCCATAAGCATGGCTAATGGCCATTATCTTGGAGGATTTGGGGAAGATAGAGATCATGGAGGACATGCTCAATTTTCAGCAGGTATCATTTACCTTCCCCAAGCTTGTGAGGATATTGATGCAACACACCGGTGGTTGAGAAGCCACAATTTATATCAGTCTCTATGGTAGTGGAGCACTAAGCTGTGCTAGTTGCACTCGAGGGACCATTGTCCTTCTCATTTGTTACACATGGCAACAAGAATGATGTTCCTATTTGCTCCTTATGATTCTATTGTTCATGCCTTTATGAGGAGTAGGTTTGAGGAGGAGACACATAGGATGGATGTGTCCATTGAAGGGGAATCCCTCACATCTTTTGCATTGCATATTATGATGGGAACATGAGAAATGGTACGACCACTATAGCAGAAACAATGTTTTATTATGGGGTGACCCATATGATGGGTATGAAACCATATGATGATGATTCCCAACTCATCACATATGGAGATGTTTGGGCCGGCATGTCTTGCAGTGTTGGGGGAGAGACCTTGGGAGGTCCAGCCTTCTTCTTGCCACTTGATGGCAACATTATTGCAGCCTAGGATCAGTAGACACTCTACACTTATCCTAAGTGGAGAGATGGATAGTGTGGGGTAGACTATATGGCCTACCATGTGCAGATTATTAGCCCACCTTCTTTGCCGAAGCCAAAGGTGGATGACAACTTTCTTGAGTTTCCTAGTTGGGAGGTGACTCCATTTGCATGGCACATAGCTTGGGGATGGATGGAGCATACGGGGGAGACAATTACCATTATATTTTAGACTCCATTCCTCACAGAAAGGACCTCTAGACACCACTTTCTATCTTCTTGAGCATTATACCTTACATGATGATGGCTTGACAGCTACTTGCATGCTAAGGAGGAGCATTATGGAGGATTGGATTGATGAGATAGCAACACTGCACTTGGAGGAGATCATCATACAGGGATGCTATAGGTAGAGGAGAAGAAGACACAGTCTATCCTTTCACTTGCTTGAGGACAAGAAATATTTGGGAGGGGAGGACTGTAATGTTCCAAAATTTTGCAAATAAATTGGAACATTAATTTTTTCTTATATTATCTAGGAGATAAATAAAATGGGTGAGGAGACCCATTTGCATAAATAAAATTCCACATGAAGTGAGAAGGGATACATGGAGTAGCCATTTTTGCACCTCCTAGTGTGAAAAGGAGGCAAACACATGAGGATGAGGCCATGTTGACGAAGTCAACAGCGCAACACAAGAGGGTGTAGTTTGCTTGGGAAGATAGCATAGTTAGAGAGGTAGGAAGATTCCTTGTGGGAGAAACCTTAATTGAGTGGGGTCCATGGCATGGAGACATCATTTTTCATATAAGGAGGATGAGGCAGCCATAGAGAGGATTATTGAAGATTTGGACTTAGATTCTATTTGCAATCTCTAGCTGTTCAGCTGAATTGCAGTGCCTTTGGCATGAGGGATTCCTGTTCAGGAGTTCCTCTCCTCCCTTGAGTAGCTCAAGGAGGATTGCTCTTAATTTCTCCATATCCAGGAATTTTTCCATAGCCACTTCTTCATCTACAACGTAGTCACTAGGTTGTGTTGCAAGTGTTGCTGTGGAGGAGATTCCACAACACCATTCGTTGTATCATTTCTCATAGGAAGGAGTTCCTATTGTTTGGGAGGATCAACAAGGAATGTTTCTAGAGCTTATTTGCATATTTTTGCAGAAGGCCAAGCTTCTCCCACTATCATCAGCGTAGTCCCTTCCATAGATTGCATTATCTCAGAGTTTGTCTACAGTGGGGGTTCGCTCCACCATTTTGGAGGAAGATATTTCTTGTGCCCGGATCAACCTTGCACTTAAGGAATCCATTGGAGGAGGTTGCTTCAATTTGCAGGCCATATTCATTATCCTCCTTCTATTATATATTTTGAGTTGCTGCAACTACCCAGCAAATCCGGCATTATTGTATTTTTATATTTTGTACATGTATTGCAGCCAATCCTTCTAAGGATTATGTATCAGTGTTATAGTAGTGTTTTCAGGGGTTGAGAGCATGTTCCCCCTCTTTCCTTGAGCTATCATTGTAATATCATTTTATTATAATTTTACATGTTGTAGTGTCTCCATATGATTGTGTAGTCATAGCTAGGGTTCACATGTGTAGCAGTTTTCTGTTGTACTTTTGCCATGAGGATTGGTATTGTTCATCTTGAGCATCATTTCCCTCAAGATTTTGTATACGTTTGCAACTACCATTATTATAATGAGATGGCTATGATTTCTCCAGCATTTTTCATAAGTTTGAGAAAGCTACCCTTCATGCTTATGTTTTTCATATTGTTGTAGCTCATTCCCTTGAGAAAAACCTTCCCGAGGAAGAAATATTTGCATAGATATAGGTAGAGTTTGAGGAAGGGACAGATAGCTTCCAATTCTCATCCTCTATTTAGAGGTAAAATAAATAGTAAAATCCCTCTTAGTCAATCTCTGACATAGCCTTGTTCATATTTCTGACAACGGAACATTTCAGCGATGAGAAGGTTGCTGATTTCCATTTCGGGATATTACATATTTTTTGTTAGGGGGATCACAACCCTGAAAAGCTTCAAATGCTTCCAATCATTTTCTCTCACAACCATGACCATGAAAATTTTGTTGGAGTTAATAAGCCTCTTCATTTTACCTACACTAACAATATTTTCACTAATCTTCACACGATGGGCTCTAAAAATATACTCCACATCATATTTCATGAGATGGTATTTATTTTCATGATCGAAGAAGACTGCTTTGTGTCATACAAATACGGACTCCCCAAAAAAATGCCACATATATCTAATGGGACAACACCCATATCTATCTCATCTAAATTTTTTTATGCAATAACAAACCTATCCCTGTATTTCTTGGTTACATGAAGTTTTTCTTTGTCACATACATAGAAAAGAGGGTAGGGTTTTGGATGACGGTTGGTTTACAATCGCAACTTTTTAACTATAGATTCTGAAATCAAGTTTACTTGAGAGCCCAGTTCAAATAATGCAGTTTCCACTTTAGTATGTTTCACCTCAAACTTAATATGGAATAATTCACTCCTCCATTAGGGCACTTTTTAGGTATAAAATCGGCCTCCCAAGGAAATTATATAATAATAGTGGAAATAATAAACTAATATTAGATTACATCATCAAATTTTAGAGGTACAACACAAAAAAGAAAAAAAAACAAAACTCTATTTTTCAACTTATTTCTCTATGGGTTTACTCAGCTGAATGTATAATTTGATTCATAATTCAATGATTACCCATGTTGCATACGTTTGATGGACCCTTCTACAGCAAAAATGATAAATACATGAAAAAAGTGATTGCAATCACATTTTTCATGTATTTCTCATTTTTGTTGTAGAAGGGTCCATCAAACGTATGCAACATGGATACTTCATGGATGGGGAGTTAAAATTTCATCCAACGATTACTCTCGCTCATAATTTGAGTAAACCCTTAGGGAGATAATTTGAAAATACAAGCTGAAAAAGTATTTTTATTATTTTATTATTTTTTAATATTTTTACTTTTTTACCTCAAAAATGGTGAATCACCCCCCATGGTTGAAATCATCATCTTGAATCCTATTCATTCTTATAAAGTTTGTTTTGGTTGTACATTTTTCTTAGGAGCCCATTTTTTACATCAAAAATTCTCTAATGTTTCGTTCATTAACAAGACACTCATTTGTCAAACTTGAACTTGCATGAATTTCAAAGCTAGAATTAACATCGAAAGAATTGTTACCTTGTATGACCACTACTGTAATTTTCATATCATCAACGGAATCAAATACAAAGTATTCTTGCAGAGTTTACACTATCTTTTTTTTTCCATTTCGACCAAATTTATTTTTCTTCAACTTTGGATGCAACCTTCAATAATGTTCATCATCATGGCCTTCCTCTTCGCAATGTCTACTCGATGGATTTCCTCCTTCTTCTTTCTTGGTTGTAGTTATCTTCTTGTCATTTTCCTTTCCTTTTCCTTTGAATTTATTGTTATGAGGTTTCGACGACTTCTTGGGTTGATGCTCTTTGTCATGTTTACCCCTGCTTTGAAGATGGATGGTCTTCACACTAGCCACATCAATAGTAGTAGGCTCAAAATACAACAAATATTGCATGATATAACTATGTAGCAAAAAAATATACTCCATCATAGTATATGGTGAATCTAAAGGAATGCCTAATATTAAATCTTTTTTTCTAAATTCTTTTGTGAGACTTTTCACAATTTTTTCCTTGCCTTGCCTCAAATATTGTCACTCCATCATAGCCTTTTGTCAATATCCCAAAGGATAAAATTGACCTTTCAATGCTAAAACAAATTCATACTCGGAGGAAAGGAGTTTACCCAGATGTATAGTACGTTGTTAAAGCTTTCTCCCCCACTAGATCAGAGTGATGCAACTTAGTCGAAGAGATGTTAACTAGATCTTGGCCTCATGTTCTTTAATCTGTTGAATATGAACATATACATCAATATGTTCGATCCAATTGTTTAAATGTTCTACACTACATTATACATTAAACATGTGCAAGTAAAACTTTGCATCTAACTTAAAATAAGTCTTTTGAGAAGCATTCCTATATTTCCTATTAGAATTTTGAGAGTGAGAAGATGAATAATAATAGAAATGAGTGGAAGATGGAGATGGGGGTTCAAGAGTTTATCCTCCTTCTCCTTGATTTACCAAAGTATGATCTTATACTTGTTATTTCCTCTTCTGCTTATTTGTCTATGAATTCTTGTAATCTACAAACAAATTTTCAACTATGTTGGCCTAGGTGTAAAGATATTTTCAAAAATCTTGCTCCTTCTCTAGTTGAGCATCATGATCTACCATTTTCCTTCTTTGTGTTGCACACCTTGATTCTGGATCAAAGGAATTAATCTTACCTTCACCCTTTTGGAGCTTGTTCTTGTTTAACATTCACTCCTGCAATTCACATCAAGGAGAACTATTATGATACCAAAATTGATCTGGATTTCTTCCTTCATTTATGTAACGAGAATTGAACATAAAAAGAGCATGAAAACGACATGAAAATCAAAGGAAACCATCAAAATTCTAGGAATGGGCTAAAAAATGACTGCTCAGATGAAGAAATGGTCCACATGATCAGATTCCTAAAAGAAAATCATGAATTTCAAGTATAAAGTTGAACAATTTATGTCATTGTGACCTATGAGCCTCTAGGGAATATAAAATTTTCCTTATAGATTCTCTATGGAATATTTCAAAAATATTATATCAAGTTTCCCTTAGAAATATTCTCGAAAAATACATCTTGGGTGGCACAGTTCCAACAATGGTGTGGTTCGACAGGTGGCCTAGCTTCGTGGCTCGTCCTGCATGTTTTTTCCTACTCCTATCAATTCGTCAGATTGAGTGGTTTAACTAAATATTTGTGGGTTTTGAATACAATTTCCCACTTGTGTGCTAATAGTTGGCAAATATATTAACATATCACGGGTCACATGTTCAAACCAAGGGACCCTCTGGCCATTTATATATTTCTATAATTAAAAAAATGAGTTTGTCTCACCCGCCCACCAGTCCATATGCGTCTATTGGGGGCCACGAAAAAAATTTAGTAAGTGAAAAAATGGTTGTTGTCAATGACCATTGACTAGAGAGCTTGTCACTAGGTTAGCACGATGAGTGTGATTGCCAACTGAACGCTAGTGTGGCGCCTTCTGATTGCTCCATGTGAATCCATATCATTGGGCCACCTCTCACATAGTCATTCTCATTCAATGACACATGGTGAATTTTGATTGGACTGTACCATTCACACTGATGTTGATGGGACTACTAACAAGGTTTTACATATTGCAAAGTTTCAACCTTCCATTGGTCCATACCCTGCTGATGCGGTTGCTAGTACTTTCCATGTTTCAAACTCCCATTGGTCTATACCCTATCGATGAGGTTGTCTATACTGGCACATGTCACATGATAATTGGTCTGTATGTTTCATATATATGCTAAACCTAATTATGACGCCAGTTTCCACAAGGAACCTTGTGGCTCCTGCCTACACAATAATTTTATTTTTTTCCAAAAACTTCAGTGGGCCATAACTTTCACATACCTTGTCGGATTGAGGTGGCATTCACATCGTTGGATTTCGAACGATGAGATCGTCGATTTTGGATGGTTTGGATGAGATTTTAGTACTTCAAAAATTTGGCCTTTTGGGATCCTATTGGATCACTTAGGCCCCCTTCTCTCCATCCCCCTGGCCCCTACCTCACATCACTCTCAATTCCTTGGTTCCCAATCTATCCTATAGAAAAATAGTTGAAATCAATGAATTAGGATTCATGTGTAGACACTAACAAAATAAAAAATTCATAAAGAAACATATTTGGTTTTTTAAATAAAGAAACATTATTTTTTTTTGTTAGTCAAAGCCTAATTTACATTATCAATTCAAAATTTACATCACAAGACAACATTGTTGTGATACATCTGAGCAACCTGAGTTGCAAAAAAGGCCATACTTGTCTCGGGTGCATTCCAAGGAAAATCGTGCCAATGGTTATTTCTGACACAAAACTATCAAAAAATGTAATATTCGTAATTTATCTTTTAGCAAATTAGAATATTAATTCTTTTCTTCCTTAACTAATAGTTGAATAAGAGGGCAGAGGGACCCATAAATCCCTTTAGTATGAATAAAAACCACTTCTAATGTGAATGTGGAACATTATATCAGCTAAATAAAGCACTCTTGGGTGTGAATAGGGGCTAAGGCATGTGGATGGGGTCAAGGTTGTCCAAATCAACATCGTTGTCATGGAGGGAGTGGAGATAGTGGAGGAAAATGCAATAATGATGGAGTTGTGTATGCATGAGAGTAGCATATTTAATGAGTAGGAAAAAGGGTGAGGAATCTCACAAAGAATATAAGGAAGGGGATGGCAGCAATAGAAGGCATTATGAATATTGTTTATGTTTGTTATTTTATGACTTTATGCACACTTCAGCTGTTTAGCGAAGCTTGATGTGCTATTTAGCACAAGGGTGTTTTCGAGCGGAAATCCCACCCTCATATTTGGGGGACTTCAAGTGCCCACTCACGATAGGTTCATTTGAGCTTCATTCCACTAACCGGATTTAGGCCAAGCTTCAACCATCATCATCAGCGTGGTATCCTTCAGGAACTGCATTATTTTGCAGGGCAGTTGCAGTGGAGAGTTAAGTACCCAAGTTTTTGAGCTTGTTTTCTAGTGAGTGGAGCAACCCTTCATCCAGAGGATCAATATGGAGGAGTATAAGCCATTTTGACATAATATCTTCCACCTCCCTACAGTTACTCAGTTGCAGTGTGTTATTCAGCCCTAGGGCTGCATTTTTCATCTTGAGTATTTCAAGAAACCCTTTCTGGGTTATCTTGAAATTGTGCTAGAAAGCCTAGATCTTTGATCCCAAAATTTACTGAGAACTATATTATCATATCCATGTATTCTTAGTTTCTAGCTGCAGTTATTCTTAATAATACTGTGCAATAATGGCCTTCTGGCATTTTGTGTAGCAGCTGTGTTTCATGTATTCATCTATTGGGTCATTTCATGCTTGTTTGCCTACCTTGAGTGTCTTTCCCCTCAAGATATTGTACCTCATTTTTTTTATTATCTATAATAAAATGGCTGAATGATCTGCTCATATTTTTATGTATTGATATTTACTGTAATTTCTATATTTATGTTCAATATTCATGTTTTTCCTAATTTCGAATATTACAAAAAACAAGAAAATAAAAAGATTCATGGCAGAGGATTTGGAGGGGCTGCTGGTGGCCCTGCAAAGAAACCTGAATGGTTGTGCACATAGTATTCAATGTGCTCAATCTATATTTCCAGCGCTTAGAGGTGGTCATGGGAGTGCCATAGTTGACGGCGCAGACCCTCCAGAGCATCTAGAGTTTCATTTTTCATATGGTGAATATAATTAATGTAAGGGATGAGCCCATTGCATTCTTCATACCTATCTTCCCTCATGTTGTCTAGATTGAGTTGGATTTGTTCAAATTTAACTCAAATCACGTCTAAGGTGACCAAAGCATCAACGTTTCCAGATGACGTGGCTAGAGAGACCACCATGGTAGCCACATAACGCTAACTCCCGATGGATTCTGAATCCGAGCTCGAGTACCCTTTTTCCCTATGCTCCTCCATCTCATGACCAAGTCCTCATCTGCATGCACATACACACTATCGTGGCATGAACTGTACCTTCCCACACCCTACTTCTTCCCAGCTATAATTCCAATTTCCTGCGCGAAGTGCATCCTGGTGGACCGGAGTGCAATCACACAGACCACTTCCTTCCATCCAGCCACTAGAACCCACAAACTCACAAGACACTACCGTCATCCTAGGTATCCAATCTCTGCTTCTTTCACTGGTGGAGTGAAGCCTCCACCTGCAACCCACTTTGATGGTAGTTTTCAATTGGTTAAGCAATTCAACCCACTTTATTCTTATACAATCCAATTTCAAAACCGTCCAGATTGCTGACATCTTCAGAGGAAAGATATTCATATTACATGGCATTCCAAAATCAATCATCTCGGACATAGATGTGAAGTTTACCTTAGCCTTTTGGAAGGTATTATTTACCGAGCCAGGCACATAAGTATAGTTTAGCATGGCGTACCATCCTCAGATGGATGGGAAAACATAATGGGTAAAACAAATACTGGAGGAAATGCTACGAATGTATGTGATGCAACAACCCATGAAATGAGAATATTATCTACATCTGGTGGAATTTTCCTATAATAACGGGTAACAGGAATCATTCAAGACGATTCTATTTGAAGTTTTATATGGTAGGCAGTGCTCAACCCCCATTAACCGGAGCATCCCAGAGAAAAACATAATGCTTGAACCATAAATTCTAGCTGAAATGGAGTAAGAAGTTAAGAAGATCAGAAAAAATTTAAAAGCTGCACAAGATCGACATAAGGTATATGTGGATTGAATGAGGACATATCAGGAGTTCGAATTGGGTGATCACGTTTATGAGAGGATTAGGCCCAAGAAGAACACGTTAAGGTGGACCACCTGTGTCAAGTTGGCTCCCTGATTCAGTGGACACTTTCAAATTTTGGAGATGGTGGGGCCAATAGCCTACCAGCTACCTTTAGCGGGACACATACGAGTGCACAATGTGTTCCATGTGTATGTACTAAAGAGATATATACATGAGCCGAGACATCTAATTCATTGACAGAACATACAAATGGGAATGGAGTGGGAATTAAATCTCTAAGGAAGGAAAATGACTATTTACTAATTAAAAAATTTTCATGGTTGCAGGTCGATCCATATGGCGAATTCTTGGTAGAGCCTCAACGTATTCTCTATCAGAGATAAATAATGCTCTGGAAGTGAGCCATCACCCAAGTTAAAGTGCAATGGAAGCACTTTAACCCAAAGGAGGTGACTTGGGAAGATGAAAAATTTGTACGAGGGGCATATTCAGAACTATTTACTTGAATGACATAATACTGAGGACAATGTTTGTCTTAAGTGGGGGAATATGTAACACCCATATTTTTTGTCATTTAAATTTAAGATATTTTTAATTAGATATTTGTTTATTTTAAAAATTACTAGGATTAACATGTATTTTAATCAAGTTATGAATTAAAGTTGTTCTTTTGAATAAAGAATAAACTATGGAATATTTCAATAAGTTTGATGGAAAAGTGTTTTCCAAAATTCCAAAGTAGTTGATTAAGCAGTTGCTAGTAGTTACCTTTCGTCTTGGAATGAAAGGAAAATCCTAGAGGATGAAAGGGGTTCTATGAAAGTTATGAGAGTATCCAGAGCTGGTGGGGATCTAGTGGAACTCTGCTACTTGTTTTAGGAGACGAGACTGGATAGCAGTCTTGAGGTCCATCTCCTTGAAAAACACTAGTTGAATTGCTACTTTGGTGAGGAGCACTAGGGGAGCTTAGGATGTCATTACCTTGCTCAAGGTTGGGCGGATGCCATCAGGCCTACTTACTGAGAGAACTAAATTATATTGGAAAGAAACTAATTTCTTTATTTACCTCAGTCTTACTTTTTAATATAGATATCAATGAAGGGGAAAATCTGTCACAGAGGTAAGAATAGAACTCTGACTATGAAACTAATTGATTTGCAGGAGTAGAATGAATTCTAAAAATTTATATTCAAACAATCATTATTTTCTTTATGAAATTATTATTGTGAATGGTCTTTTCTTGAAGAAAGAGTAATAGAAAGTTCATAGGTAAACCTGACTGGAAATTGGGTAATTTCTCTATCAGGTTGGACAGTTAATCATTTTGGGATAAGAATCTCAAATTAGACAGTTTCACTTGTAGAAGGAATAAACTCTACATGGACAGAGGATGGAACCTCATGAGGTGGTCCAGATACCTTTGGCTAATTTTCTATTACATGAATTAGAAAAACAAACAATATTACAGAATCTAACTATGATTATGTAGCAAAGTATTAAAATATATATGTCAAACATTTCCATTTAGTTACAAAAAAGATCTTTTAACAATTTAGAAATATAAATATTTTCCTATTCTATTGTTACATGAAAAAAAGAAGCTCATTCTTGTTCTGAAGAAAATGAACATATGAAAATGTAGAATTCAGAGCTTAAAAAACAAGGAAAAAAGAGAGCTTTAGCATTAGAAAATAATCCAGGAGAATATTATAAAAAACACCGTAAATCTTAGATTACAAGCTAGTTTTCATTTCCTTGAATAGACCAGAAAATCCAATTAAAGTTATGGCAGAAAATATTGAAAATTAATTATAAAACTACAGTGAAAGCTCTGTAAAGATGACATGCAAACCACATATGGAACCAAACTGTAAAGGAGGCTCGAAAACAAAACATAACTGTAATGGTTGACATAATTTATATTTACAATTATTTATCAGAGAACACCTATACAAAATTGAGTTGAACAAGGAAGAAAAATGACATATGTCTAACATATCTATGTATAAATAAACTCAAAGAAATTTCAAAGAAAGTTAAGCACATATCAAGAGTTTGAAAGTAATAACTGTCATGGAAATTGACAGGTAGGGTAATCAACCATCAAAGCGATACTCTTCCCGGCAGTGAACAAGGCCAGAAAAGAAATAGTATTAAACTAAATACAGATCTATAATTGCCGAAAAACCCTTATGGGTACATGTACATATTATGAAAAATCAAACCGGAAAGCCTTGCTATACTTCAATGGATCCAAACAGATCGAAATCTACATACAAACTCATATCTCAACAGAACCCTCGAAGGGTCGAGAAATCAAACTAAAACCCTCAACAACTTGAGTGGAAAATAACGTTGTTAAACACTTAAAATCTAAACAACTGATGAGGAAGTAAAATGAGTCTAGAGCGACGTATTACACCTATGAAGGGGAGTGAAATGCGTCAGAGAAGCAAGCTGCAGAGAACATGTCAAATTAAGGATTCATGAGGTAAGAGGGGTGTTACCTATACTAGAAAGGAAAATTGTGCAGTAGTACTGGGAAAAAAAAGTTTAATGAAATTATAAACTATTAAATAGGACTCTAAGAAAAACATCTTACCTTGAATCTAGGTGGGGAGTAAACTATTTGCGCCTACACAAACACAAAGCGATTAGAAACCTTGAATGAAGAATAACGTTGTCTTAAAAGAACAAAATACATAGTACAGTGGTGGCTGTGATTTTACCTTTTTTGGGGTCAGTAGAGTGAACTCTCATGACCAAACATTGAAATGGAGAGCACAGTATGAGCTAGGGCTCCTCCTAAATTCGTAGATGTAAGACTAGTAATTGTACCAAGAACCTGGCAACCAAATGATTTCTTAGCTCCACAGTCGAGATGGGTTCCAAGCTTATCAACTAGAATGAACATAACACAATAATCATATGGTGTAAAGCATAGAGGTTTTAGCCATAGCCCGGTCAAAATCACTGGATGAACAAAAGAAAACTTGTCGTAGTTTCAGAGTGCCATCAGACACGGAAGCACAATAATGAGGGAGGCAGTTAGGGTTCGGAGGGTAGGGTAATACCCTAACCACCCGAGTAACCCTTCTCACTGTATATCTCAAAAGCATGTCAATGACAGAGATAATCACACATGGTGCACTAACCATTAACATATAAGGATCGTGGATACAATGGATCCGGCGAAATCTATTACATTAATCATTGAGTTAATAATATATATGCCAACTGACATAGCCAGACTATTGGATCTCGAATGCACCAAAATATTTAGAACTATATTGATTATATGAGTATTGAAGGACAACAAGTTTACGTAGGGTTTGATTTAATAATAAAATCATATAGAATCTATGTGTAGAGGTGATGTCAAATATATGGCACAATGCATAACAATGTAAACATTGTGCCAAGGTTATGTTGCACAGGTGTGTGAAAACCAAAACTTAATAGTTATGTAATGATTTATAATATAAACTTAATAGTTATTCGAAGATTTATAATATTTGTGGTTAAGATTTGATGGACTTAATTGCCATTAATAAAAAAAAATTATGATGAAGGTAAATGATGTGGTGGGCATTACAATTCAATTCCAAATAAATAATTCAGTTAATATTTAAACAAAATAATAAACAAAAGATGTACTCTAATTTAGAGATGAAATGAAATTCTTAGAGTACTTATTCTTTTAATCAAAGTCATGTAGATATTTTTAAAAAGTTGAGCTAAAATTATTTAATTTATAAATTTTTAATGTCTTAGGAATTTTTAAAGTATTGAATCCAATTAAATATTCCAAAATTTACTTTAAACAACAAAAGAATCACAATTTTTTCTTGAAATGGCTATTTTATGAATAAGTGATATACAATATATTTCTTATATTTAAAAAACTATTACTTAAATATTCTAAATATTAAAAAAAATCTATTACCTATTATATTTCAAATAACAATCAATAGTTTAAATTGATTCTACGCTACTCTTCTTAATGAAAAATAGCTAATTCCTCCCCAAGTTGAGGCAATCTCATTGCCACCCCATAAAAGTCAACAAGAACTCTTCCAATCCCCACTCTATAAAATTCACATGAACCCTTCCAACTTATTCATAAAACTAAAAACACCACTATCCACAATTTAAAGTTACGAGGACACCATATACTTCCATTTAAAGCTATTTTCCTATGAGCCAAAGCCCGAGACTACTATAGATTCATTCGTTTAAAGCTATTCCTAGTTTTGTGTTGTGAATGGTGGTGCATGTGAAATACTAGCTAAAAAGTTCTACGTTTTGTAATAATTGATCCCCACAAATTGTTAATTAACTTTAAACTGATTTAAAGTTACTTTAATATTATGGTAAGCCATTAGGTCAAGAACGTTTTAAGTTTTGTAATAATTCATCCCCACAAATTGTTAATTAACTTTAAACATTACCTTGTGGATTTAAAGTTACTCTAATATTATCGGTGGTTCTAAAAAATTTCTGGACCGACGATTACTCCAATTTGGCATAAAATATTTGGGGACCAAAGATCACTCACATTTTATGTCAAAAAATCTATTGACGTGGCTTTTAATTATTTTATGGACCAAAGATGACTTCACATTTGGGTATAAAAGAACCTTTACCGCCTCACCTACTACGGGTTCAATATTCACTAAGGAGGAGCAAGTTGTGCCTCGTTCTCGTTTTCAAGACTAGTTTGCACTTCTGTTATTTCTTGCCGCAATTTGTTTCTCACTCGCTGAATCTAGTTTGTTTCCTACGCCCAGGACTTAGAAATCTTAGACTTACCTTCCCTTTCTACGGGATGGATCCGTACAATATTGAAGGAGTTTTTGATGCCTGCTACTCGCACCCGCTCACTCTTCAACAGCCCTTGGATAGAGATTTTTACGATTATGATGTCGAATACTCGCACCCGCTCACTCTTCAACAGCCCTTGGATGGAGATTTTTACGATTATGATGTCGAATACTCGCCCACCCATACCCTTGAAGTGCCATTCGATGAAGTTTTTTACGATTTTGACTCCTACTCGCGCCAGCACACCCTTGAAGGGCCATTTGATGATTTCTACTATTTTGATGTCAACTACTACTCGCGCGCGCACACCCTTGGAAGGCAATTGGATGAAGATTTTTACTATTGTGATGTCAGCTACTTGCACGACATTGAAGAGCAGGATGAAGATTTTGAGTATTATGATGCCCACTCCTGGCGCGCGCGCAGTCTTGAATGCAACACGTCCACGGTTTCAGCTCAAAACAACCCAAATTCGAATTCAGTTTCCACTCCTCTCTTCACTGCAGGGGCATCAGATATGTCGTTGGGCATCGTATCTGGGTCTGCCCGGATGGATCATACTGCTGCAACAGTACTCTCTCACGTAAGCTTTAAAATTTGTTCTATTTTGCAAAAAGTTTTTACAGTCCTTTGTGCACATATTCAGGAAATAGATCTATGCTAAATCGTTAGACGTACATTAATTTCCGAGCATGCTTAGGTGTAGCGTTTTCGTAAATTAGATCTTTTTAAATTTGTATTTTTAGATAACTCTGTTTTTAATATCTATGGCCAATTAAAATTAATTTTTTTCAAATTGTTTCTTCTTAAGGACCAAAAATATCTGTGTCAGAACGACAGATGCTAAGAATAATAAAAGACCTTTAACACCTAATGGATCTTGAAGTACTATCACTGCATCTCCTTGACCAAACCAACCTATATTAAGGTTATTCGTTAATGGCTGATCGTGTATGTCTTTGCCTGAGAAACTTGATTTAATTAAAATGATTATTGGTTATGAAAACTGCTTCAATTCTATTTATTTGTTTTTCATTGGATAGAGCCCTCGCAAACTGAAAAATACATTCAGATATATGGCATCATAAAACAGTACTGTTTTTCATTGGCCGGAAGCCTAACCAACAATGTAGGTTTTATGTGTATAACACCGGGTGAGAACCTTTGTCTATTCACTTATAGAAGAGTGTTTTAGAACCTTTTCTTTCCTCATGAACGAACGTTTCCTTTGCACGCAGGGAGTGAACTCAACATGCTGGAAATTGGAGAAACTTGAAGAAAGTCTCGACTCTATTCACATTTCCTCCGGTTTTAACGTCAGAATTGAAGAAACCAGGGAGCCCATTGCCATTGTGAATATTGCAGAAAACTCCATCAAAGGAGGACGCGAAATTATCCCAAAGGGAGAGGAGGATTATTCTTCAGGGAAATCACAGCCAGTGAGAGGTGGTGATGATGATGATATGGAAGAGGAGTGGGAGCTTATCCAGAAAGGGGAAATTGACACAGCTGCTTGAGGCACAGTAGCATTAGTTAAGGCATTCTTCTTTCATTTGTTTAGTACGGCCTTTTTACAATTTTTTTTGCTCTATATTATGAACCAAGAGATTCAGCTCATCTTATGTCTGTTGCAAGATCAGATTATGTATTTAAAAAGCAATGATGATGTAATATGTCTTTTATATTTTTCTTAATTTTTGTTTACATCTTATGTTTTTTAATATTAGAAGATCTTTAATTTTTGTTTAATTCTTATGTTTTTTAAGAATTAAAAGATGTTTTTTTATATGTTTTGTTTAATGGAAATATCAGATTTATTGTATTTAATTTTGAAATTTTGTATTTAAAATGTACTGATTAATATTTCTTTACATCTTAATGTATTTAATATCTCTTTTATATATTTCTTAATTTTTGGTTACACCTTATGTTCTTTAATATTAGGTCATTTTTTATATGTTTTGTTTAATGGAAATACCAGATTTGTTATATTTTATTTTTAATATGTAAATTATGTGAAGTTGTGTATTTTGGAATATGAATTATTATTATTTAATTATATATGTATGAAGTTATATTATAGATGTGTAGTTTTAAACTTGATTGAAAATAGAGAAACTTAGAGAGTTGAAAAAATGGGTGTTTTTGTGTTTTCAATGCAAACAACTAAAGGAATTTTTTAGTAATAGGACTATTTTCATATCTTTCACATACCTTCATATTTTCTAGAATACCACTCAGGGGTCAAAGGCTCCATAGTGGGGACATCTATCATTTAAACAGTGTATGTTCCCCTTATATAAACTACAATCCGTCCAACCCTTTCCCATTACATGTTGTGACAACGCTTTCATTACTCCAAATTTTAAATTTTTAATCTCGATAATTATTTATGACATATATGCATTTTCTTTTAATATTCACTCCATTCAATGAGGTAATCAAGCAATTATCCATCAATTATCAAGTATTAAGTAATCCTTCTACAAAATCTCAATATAGTTCACATGATTAATGAATAATACTTTAATATAAATTTTTTTTATTTGATATGTTTGAATGTAATGATGGAGTCCATATAAATATTAGGAGGTTGGAGTCGTGTATTTTTGAGACATTAGCTTCTATAATTATTATTTATATTTATATTATTTATTATTTGTATTATTCCATATTCATGCATGTAACATTACCTTTCCCTTGAAAGATTCTTTTCCCTAAAAGGATATTGGTGAAAATGCTTTTGTATATTTACTTAAACACTTGATCTTGATGCTATCATGGTTGGTGATATTAAACAATACAAACTTCTAAGCACATACGAAGCGTAACATGATGGGAGGAACCTAATTCAATCATTCCTTGAATATTTTTCCTATAGGCTTCCCAAGATGAATTGTTAACATAAGGCTTGATAATGTTGGTATTTGTATCCTTTAGAAGATATGTTAATTATTTTTTTTAAAATTGATGATAATATCCTAACTCATTAATGTACACACCCTTGTGATTAGGATATCAATAGGTGTATTAGTAGTGTTTTATTTCTTTGCTTATGGAGTTTTATTTTCCCTATGCATGGGTATGGGATCATTAATTGCTGAGCTCATATTAGTAGGTAGCATCAAAATTTCTATCTTTCATTTTACAATATTTGAGGATGTCTTTATTTCAATTCTATTCACATATTTTTCACTTATACATAGTGCAAGAAAATTTGATGGTCGTGTTAGATGCTTGAAAAAATTGTATCATCTATTAGTGCAACTCGGTCAAATAATTGAGGACACAAATGGATGTCAATATTTGATGTGAGTGTCTAGTTGGATAAGGACATGAGATGAATAATTTATTGAATATCTCCATATCCATAACATAATAATCAAAATAATATATGACCCATGGTATGGAAAAAATATGGTATTAGCCCATGACATCTAGTCAAAAATTCCACAAATTTGATGATAAGAATCCAATGACAAGGCGCAAAATTGAAAATATGCCAACATATAGTTAAATAAATGGAAAATAAGAGATGGATATTATGTCAAGAATTTAATGAAAAATCAATAAAATATCCAAGAGAGTCCCACTAGAAATTCCAGAAATTCGATGATAGGAATTTGAAAATGGGGCATTGGATAGTCAACAGAAAATATGATGTCAAACTGAAGGCCAACCTGCACATTTGACTAGGGGATTCGAACTTTTTGGCATAAAAAATCTGATGGAGTAATTTGACATTGTCATCATACATATGACGACCCATTCCAGCCTTATGATGTTGGAAATTTGGCTGTTGACAGGGACATATCTTAAATGTTTGCTTTATATATGATTGTAGTTGCATTGAATAGTTTATTGTATACTATTGTGAATCTGATGACTATTACCCACCACTTCATTGTTGATATCCCTAGGATAAATTTTTTCTCCATGACGATCTTTAAATGACAGCTAGTAGCCCCTTGCAACCATCAAATAGCTTTTTTATGTCTTTTCTCCTGCTCCTAACCTAGTCATGTTGTCCCTCACCCATCTGTATTGATCGTATGATTGAAGGTGGGCCTCTCGAATGCAAAGGTATGCCTTGTCATTTGGTAATTAAGTATTGGGTTCACTTATAATGGATACTTCTAGGCAGAATTAATGGGGGGATTCAACAAAAAGAGTGCGCTTAGTGTGTGGCTATGTCCCCTTGACATTTGTTTAGTATTACCCTTGGATTTTTGTCACAGGGGATCTCCTTTATTGACCATTTGGTTCTAGGGTAGTACTACTTGGGAAGCCCTGACTTTGGTTGCGTGGTCCCTCTCCCTTATCCACATATATCATACCCCTTCCACTCTCTATACCCACGTTCATCATATCTCCACCCAGGTCCACATTTCTTCACTCGGTCCACATAGGGTTAACCTCCCCATTCCATTGACCCCACCTTGGGTGAGACTTGGAATAATGCCTTGAAGGTTGAAGTAGTCGAAAAATAAAATTAAAAGCATAAATGGCCACATTCAATAGGAAAATGTACCACAAGATGAAAAATATGGCTTTACCCCATACCCATAGACATCACTCTAGTTCCATCAGCCCTCGATGATCCTAGTTTAATCCATGATTGTCCCAAACCCTCGAGAAAAATGAATTGCCCTGCCAAAAAGGGGGTAATCATTGTTATATCTTACACATCATACTCTTATCCTTTGAGACCTGAGAAGTTTATAAATGAAATATCATAAAGAAAAAAGGAAAATAAAGTAGGGTGGAAAAATCAAGGTTGGAGAACCTCATGTACCACGATTTCTCCTACCTACAAATTACATACCCATGTGTGGGCTTTCCTTTCTCTATCTACCTTTGTGCCCCAATATGTAGGTCGGGATTTCCCTTATCTTTACCAATTCCATTTTGCCACTTTATCACACACCATCACCATTTGAGGGATGTACCTTGGACATAGTGTCCCCTCTAAAGGTAGAAACCACCTAATTAGGTACTTGGCTAACCCACTTTGGAGCTTGGATACATGAACACATGTCAAAGCCCACTATGTAAGGAAATGTGATTGTGAAGTGTCCACTTGTTTTCCATGGTTTGTAAGCTCTCTTACTTGATTACTTTAATGACTCTTTGTAATGGAAGGCTAGGGGATGCATTGGATCTTATACGTGATTGCGAATGGTGTCCATTTGGGTTTGGTCTCCCTATATAGGGTCCTTGATCAGATTTGGATGAAGGACCTAAGAGATAGCTCAAATTTCAAAGTGTTCAAAAGTGTGTCAAACCTGAGCGACAGGATAGATCTTGTCTTCCTGATTCTGGCATCGTGAAAAGTTCGAAAAATTGAAACCATATGAAGATGTTATCGCTTTTTGAAAAGTCTAGTAAACTACAAATTTTGATAGTTGACTAGGTTTGACTGGGCATTTGTACAGTCAGAAAGAATAATATTATAGCGAATATTCCTAGAATATTCCTCAAAATATTTCTCAAAATATTCCTATTGGGCCAGTCGTATTTTGACAAATGGCAGGGTATTATTTGCTGCATGGATTGTACGTATTATTTTTAGCCAATGATAAGTCGCCACGTGGCAGGCTCGTAGGCCCAAGATTGGTGTTGAAAATTTTTGATTTGGGCCATCAGAGTTGACCTCGTGAACTCCTCTCCAGCACGCCCACACCTAACCATCTAGGCTATCAATTTTTTCTTAATTGTTATGATGTGCCAGATCAATTTAAAGTTTGGTGATTTTTGATTTTGGGGAGCGAAGGGGCCAGCCCCTCCCCATATGGTTGTCACCCTTGAACAAAGGGCTACCCCTGCAGTGCACTTTTAACTCTAACTAGAAATACCATCCTCAATTCTGGAACTAGTCACATGGAAATGTGAAATATTATAGTTAATCTCCCGCAGTTACCACGACATTTATTACAACCACAACCTTGCCACATTGTTATAGTTTCGCTGACAATTTTGGTTAGCTCCGAAATTTTTGTTAATCGCGGGATTTTGTGACATGTGCCCAACATACCCCTAGAATTTATTTTTTCATTTAGGACTAGCAGGTAATTTGGCTAGCATACCATTTCTACAGAAAATCCAAATTTAGTTGGTCTAGCTGCAGTTGCTCCATTTTTAGTGGCGTTGTTTTAGGGGTTACTGGACAAAATTGTTTGTGCTCTATATTGAGCATTATTCAATCATTCTGGGAGAGTGAATAGTAAATTTATAATTTCTTAGACATTCCAAACTCATTGGTGAGGGTTTCAGAGCCATCAAATAACTTTTAAGCGTGATTTAGCTTTAAAAAACTTTAAGGGGCCGTTAGGGCCACCAAGGGTCAGCAACAGAATGAGGCCTAGCCAAGGAAACTAGAGTGTTTACTAAGGAAACCAATAGTAAATTTTTGATGTTTCACAAATTCTGGATCTAATGGTGAGTTTTTCATAGCCAATATAGGACTTCTAATGGTTGATATGCTTCAGAGAAGTTCCATGGGTCACCAGGGCCACCAAGTGCTTGTAGGAGAATGAGGCTTATCCAGAGCAGCAGTAACCATTCTCTGCAAACTAGTAGTCTATTATGAATAATTTGAGGCTTCTAAATCCAATGGAATGATTTTTAGAAGCTTTTGAAGACATTTGAAAGCTGAAATGCTTCAGGGAAGTTTTTAGTGAACTAGGAGTCACGGAATTCCACTACGTGTTGGAGGTGTAACCAGAGTAGTCAGATGCCAATTTGAGAAAGTGAATAGTATATTCTAACTATTTTGGACATTATAAATGCAATGGAAGGATTTCAGAGCCATTTTGAGACTTCTGAAGGCTAATAACCCATAGGGAAGCTTTGGGCAACCTAGGGCCAACAATAGATGGAGGCCTAAATTGGGGAGCCAGTGCTCATTTTGATCAAATAATCAATCTATTTTGGATGCTTTATATGTGATATAGAAAATAGGTGAGCGTCCAAGGATATAAATGATTTATTAAGGAGTTAGTACCACAGAGAAGCTCAGGGAAGCTTACGAGTGCGAACAAAAGAGGTCAAGTCTAAGGGAACCTATGTCTATCTTCAGAGATATTGTAGCCATTCCAGAGGTAGGATGGTATTCTAAACCCACTATTTTAGTTCATATAACAATTGGAGTTGAGTTAGTAACTTGTAAAATAAATTATCCATCATAATGCCAAAGAGCCAAGTCAGTTGACAATGGCTCAAGGAGACATAGCCCACGATATTTGGGTGAAAACCTTTATTAAATTTGTTGTTATGTTTTGATGCTTATTTTCTGCACATTGTGGTTTTTGTACATGCTTAATATCAGAAAAAAAATTTGTTTTTTTCCTCACAATTAAGACATTAAAATAGTTTAAAATGCATACACCTGAATCAAGAATTCAATTCCTCACAGTCAAGTATAAGCTAGATATTAATTTGTTTAACTAAGTGGGAGGTGCTTGCAAAGAATAACAAGTTATCCACCCATATAATATCAGGTGGTATCAGAGCTCAGGGTTTCTTGCTTGACAGAGCACTAGGTTGCATTCTTGACAGATCACTAGGCTGTTTGTTTGACTTGAAAGGTGTTTAAAAATGCAAATAATTTATCTGTTTGCAAATGGACTGATGCTTAAAAGTTTGATTTTGCTAGATATGAATGGAAGATACTGTTAGCTAAGTCTAAAAGAGGATAAGAAGGAAGAAATATGAAATCATTCTCCTTACCCAAAATACCTCAAGGCAACCCTTGAAGCACGAGAGGGATTGCTTGCAAAAGGCTACTTGAAGAAGATATACAAGCTACATAAAAGAGCTTGAATCGACAGCCATATTTTTTATAAGCTTTGTCAAATTGTTTTATTGCTTTGAGAATTATTGTTGAAGTTATTTAATTCATTTACATAATGATGAAAACTTATTCAACTGAGGTTTCTAAATCCTATTTTACAAGACTCTTCGATGAAGAGATGAAGTGAGACTTCTACATCCTAAAGGATATGGTGCAAATTCTGTATGAAGACGGAAGGGAAAGCACTAGATTCATGATCAATTGGTTTGTATGAACCAAGATAAAGAAGGAATTATTCAAAGTGAAAAGAGGTTATTGTATATGAAGATTATTTGGAGATAAAACTCCCTCAGTTTCCCAAAATGTTGCTCCAGTTATTCACAATAGTCTATGTAAATAGATCTCTAAAACCAGACTTTACAGAACCAGAAAAAAATGTTGTAACAATGTGAATGTATCTCTCATTCTGTAATACCTGTGTAAAAATGATTTAGGTTTTTGTAGTTTGGAGTCTTAGGAACATAAAAATCCTTCAGTTTCTCAAGATTCATCTCTGATTGGGAAACATCTGCTATGAAAAATGATGACTAAACAGGAAATTTCTGGAAAATGTGCCTTCAAATATTTTTTAAAATTTCCCAAACCATAATTTCTGTGTAAAAATGGAAAGAGTTTTTTGTACATACTGATTTTAGAAACAAAAAAATTGTTCAAGTTTTTAAAATTCATTTCCACCTGCGCAGAAAGCATATTTGAAAATATTGACTAAAAACAAGAAATTTTTGGAAAATATGCCTGCAAATATTCCACTGAATATCCAAAACCATAATAGCAGTTAGAAAAATGAGAGATTTTTTTTTATATGACGATGTTATACCAAAAAATATCTTTCAATTTTTTAAAATTTGTTCTTAGTTGTTTGTAAACCATTTTTAATATTACTATGTTGTATAGGGAAAAAGCATAGTTTTAGTTTCCCAGGAAACAAACATATAACATCGAGGCGAGAGGTGACATGAAGGTGGTGGACGATGTGGAGGTGCATTGCTAGTGGAAATAATTGATGCATTAGTGCAGAGGGAAAGCACAGGAAGGGATTTAATTGGCAATGGTAATGATCAAGCTGGCATGATATGAAGATCGCTCAATGGGCGGATTGGAAATTTTGATATAGTGGAGAAATTGCTTTTCGAAGGGGGTCCAAAGTGGTAAGTGGTTTAAGAAGGGAGGGGTGAAAAATTACGAGAAGGCACCATGTTAACGTGGTTGAAAAATGAAAAACATTTTTTTTCAGACCTCCCCCCCCCACCCGATGGTAAAGATCAGTTGGAGAGGGGGGCCTGAAAAGTGATAAGGGCCATCGAATGAGGGAGAAAAAAATTAGATGATGGGACAGATAAAGGCAAGTTAACGTGAAGCGATGGGATGATTTTTTGGGTAGCGGAAGGGTTAATAAGGGTAAAACATTAGATAATGGAATAATGCGCCCAAATTTCGTGTTCATATGACCAAACATTTTAGAGTTAGGATAAAACCTTTTACCATTTTTCCTTCTTATTTGCATGAAATATCATGATGTAAAGTTACAAATATGAAATACTCCATCACCTTGAGATCCTATAAAATATAGGACCTTAACAGTGGCTCCAACTAGGGATGGAACTCTCCTTGTGAGGTGCAAAGAACACCAAAGACTAGTAGCGCGATCCATTGGGTTGATCCCAAGCTGCAAAATCCTCTACCCTAAAATATCTATGACTGAATATCTCAAACTAAAATCAAAACGTTTTTGCAAACTAAAATCTGAAATTCAATCGAAAATTGAAACTCGAAAAAATTCATGGAAAAATGCTCAAACTACTGAGCTTATTTGCAAACTGCTACCTACCCTATACTGCTGAAAATCATGTTCAATCATGTAATAAAAAAATTCCAACGAAGGTAGTCAAGTAGTTCCTAAAACAAGTGGAATACTTGACTAATTGTTAGCATAATCAAAAGGATAACTTGACTATTTGTCCACAAAATCCAAGCTGTAACATGTAATGGAAATTGTTGATGAATATGGTCGTTATAACGAAAACATGGTTGAACACTTAAGCTGAAAAGAACCTCCATGTAGTTTGATATCGGATCAATAAAAGAATGATTTATTATGTTAGCATTCATGTCTTCAGTGACTAGTCGATCATGGATGTTTTCATCAGTTGTATCCTCAAGGTTAAACCCTGATTATAACTCTACAATTTTAGTCTTGTACTTTGAAACATAATTCTCATCAATCTGCAAATCAAAAGGCAATACAATTGCCTCTTGCTTTGGAGAAGGAATATTTTCCAAGAATTTTTTAGGATCTTGAAAATTATATGACTAAATTTGAAAATCCAAAAGTTCAATGCCCTTCTCGAATCTTTCAACAACTAACTCAAGAAAACAAATTTTACTTTCAGGAGAAAATTTTCTCAATTTCAAAAAATGGAACATGGCCATTAAAAAATCTTCATCAATTTGAAACTCTGCTAAATCATCCCTGAATTATTTTAAAACTTGACAAGATAGAGTATTTTCCACATACCCTATCATATCGTTTAGCAAGAAATCTGATAAACATGTAGTGGAGTCGGAATGAATGCTCTAAAACCTAGATTCGTTGTCAGTGGAGTCACCCTGAGAACTTTGAAGCTCTGGATACTTTGAACATGGAGTTTCCAGGTGATTCAACCTCCTTATGTCTGATCAATGTCTACTATCAGTAATTAGATCTGGAAATGATACATTTTTCTAAGGAAGATAAAATATTTTTCTTCCCCTGTATGGCCGCCACTATGTTAGCACTTCGTAATTTCAATTCTGAAGAAAAAACCTCAGAGGTAACATCAAAACCACTTTGGAAGCTGGGATCTAGCCCTGCTAGCTTTAGAGAGGGGACTCTATAAAATTTATCTTTTTTTCTTGGACACTTTAGGGTAGTTAATGGGCTCAGAGTTTGGTTTTTTAATTTTTTTGGTTGGAATAGCAAGGGAAGGCCATTGGGAAATTGAGTCAAAGAGGCTTGGGGTGATCAATTCTTAGAAGTATCAAGCTTGAGTGAAAGAGGGCAAGCTAGGTTTTGCTACTTTGGATCTTTTAGGGTTTTAAATGAATTATGGAAGTGGAGGAAATATGGAATTCATTAAAGATTGAAAAACAATTAAGTATTCTTCAAGTTGACCTCAAATAGAAAACATTGGAATTGTAAAATCAGCTAGAACATGGTGTTCTAATTAACATATCCTATTCATCACAGTTTCTGTTTTACAATTAAGAATTTATGATACACAAAGAAAGAAAAATAATGGATAAACATATTAATAGGAGAAAAACGTCACCATTTCATAGACCACATGAATCCTGAAAAAAATAGTCTTGTATTACTTTCAAATGGTCACTTGAATTAATTGAACAAATTTATAATGAATGGTAGTCTCTCTTATTATAAAACCCAACATCTATTACTTTAAATGTTGAAGTATTTATGAAAATATCTTGAAAAAATATCAATATTTCTTACAAATATCTCTATGTTACACAAATAGAAATGAAACATAAGAAATTAAAAACTAATGAATCTAATTGGCACTGTATTAGTGGATTGCTGGTGATTAAGAAGAGCACTTCGAATTTGATAGCAACTCTTATTGATGAGGTGGCGTTCAAGTCACTAATTGTTTTTTTCCTCACGAATTTCTGAACAATAGGGTCCACTAATACTTGTGTATATCTCAATTCGAGATAGATATGTAAAATTTGAAAGAGGTGATTGTATATGAATATTTTTTGGAGATAAACCTATCTCATTTTCCCACAATTATTCTCCAATTTTTCACAATATTCTCTGCAAAAATATGTCTAAAAAAGGACTTTGCATAGCCAGAAAAATAATTTTTGACGATGTGCATGTATCTCTTATTCTGTAATACTTGTGTAACAAGTGAGATAGTTTTTTTTAGTTTGGAATCTTAGGAACATAAACCTCCTACAGTTTCTAAAGATTCATCTCTAATTGACAGAAATATGCTCTTCAAAAATATGACTAAACAAGAAATTTATGGAAAATGTGCCTTCAAATATTCTTTAAAATTTCCCAAACCATAATATCTGTATAAAAATGGAGAGAGGTTTTTGCACATACTTATCTTAGCAAAAAAACCTCTTTTAAGTTTTTAAAATTCATTTCCACCTGCATGGAAACCATATTTAAAAATATTGGCTAAAAACAAGAAAAATTGGGAAAATTTGCCTGCAAAGATTCCTCCGAATCTCCCAAACCATAAGAATTGTTAGAAAAGTGATAGAGGTTTTTTAATATGAGGAAATTATCCACAAAAACCACTTTTAACGTTTTAAAATTCATTCTCAGTTATTTGAAAACAGTGTTTAAAATTAATGTTCTCTATAGGGAAACGAACATATAATGTCGATGCGGGAGGTGACATGGAGGTGGGGATGATGTGGAGGTACATCATTGGAGGAAATAATTGATGCGTGAGTGCGGATGGAAAGTGTTGGGAGGGAGTTAATTTTCAATGGCAATGATATGACAGATGCTCAACAAGCGGATTGGTAGTTTTTGATATAGCGGAGAAACTTCTTTTCAGATGGGGTCTAAAATGGTAAGTGGTTCAAGCACGGGGGTGTGAAATTACAGGAAGGCGCCATGTTAATGTGGGCTCGAAACAAAAAACATATTTTTTCAGACCCCCCCCCCTTCTCAACGATATATATCGATAGGAGAGGGGGGCCAAAAAGTGATAAGGGTTGTCGGATGAGGGAACGGGAGATGGGATGATGGGACAGATGAAGGTAAGTTAATGTGAAGCGATGGGATAATTTTTCGGGTAGCGAAAGGGCTAATAAGGGTAAAAATTTGGATAATGGGATAATGTGCCAAATTTTTGTTTTCATATTCGAGAACCTTTTAGACTTAGGATAAAACCTTTTACCCTTTTGTCTTCTCATATGCCTGAAATATAGCAATTTAAAATTACAGATATGAAATACTCCATCACCTTGAGATCTTATAAAATATAGGACCTTAACACAGTCCATCGAATACCCCCATCATGGAATAAATTGGACCATTATACAATAAAACTCTATTAATTAAATATTTAATAGGCCTTATTTAATGAAAGTGACCTCAAAATATATGAACAAAATTAAAATGTACGTAGATTTTAAATCCAATTCAAAATAAATAACTGTAATATTCCAAATTTTGTGGAATATTAATTTTTGCCATTTTCACCTAGGAGATGAATAAAATGGGTAGGAGGCCCATTCATTTCATGAGAAGGGAATAAAAATCCTCTTAGTGTGAAAGAGGATCACTTATAGAGTTGGATTTCACACCTCCATGTGTGAAAAGAGACTTTTGTAAGCCGACTAGGTCAAGTTTGACCAAGTCAAACTACTCAATGGTAGGAGGTAGAAGGCATCTTGTGGGATAGTGCAGTGAAAGAGGAGGGAAGCTTATAGAGGAAGGAAACCCTAAGGAGTGGGATCCATGGAGAGGGAGCTCACATTGTTTAAAAGGAGGACAAGGCATCCATTGTTTCTCATGTTGAGTATTATTCATATTTGGTCTTTTAGACTTGCTGCAATCTCTTGCTGTTTAGCAAGAATTGCCGGGGAATTCCTATTTAGGATTTCCTCTCATTCTTAAGTAGCTTTTTGAGGATTTCACTCCATTCCCCATATTCAGACATTGAGGTCAAGCCTCATCCTTCTTTATCAGCGCAGTTTCAGTTGGAGATTGTGCAGTGTTGCTCGGGAGGTTTTCTACAACACCATCCTTGGCTATTTTTTCAGAGGAGGGAGCTTCCATCCCTTTGGGATATCATCAAATGAGGTTCATGAGCTTATTCCACTATATTTGGCATTAGGCCAACCACTTTTCATCATTATCAATGCAGTCCCTCCCTTAGACAACGTTATTCTTGGAGAGTATTTGTTGTGAGGGATTAGCAGACACCTTGGAGGGTGAGATATTTGGTGAAGGGATCAACATTTCACTTAATATTTCCATTGGAGGAGGGTTCTTCATTTGATGCATCCATTTCAGCCTTTTCCATCTATTTCTAGTTCTTGAGTTGCAGCTGCTACTGCAACTCCGACACTTATGTACTTTGCCAATTTTGAGTAGATTCCAACAAATCCTTCTAGGGGATTGTTGTATTATATTTTCAGGGGTTGAGATCATGCTCCCCCTATTTATTTGAGATTCATATTGTCATATCACTGTAATGTTATCATTTTGCAGCAGTTCTCTATAAAATACTGTGCATTCATAGCCTGTAGTTTCTTATATATAGCAGTGTGCTTCATATTTATCATGCATGTAGTGTGAGGCTTGTATTGTATTGATTGAATGAATGATTCCTCAAGTCATTGAAAATACTTATATGGATTTTATTGTACTTATTCCATGGGATGGACCCCTATGATAAAGGATTGATTCATGCCTACTACTTGTGCCTGTAGACTCTCCAACAACCCTTGGATGAAGATTTTTATGATTATGATGCCGATTACTCACACACGCTCACCCTTCAATGAAAATTGGATGAAGATTCTTATGATTATGATGGTGAATACTCGCACGCACACACCCCTGAAGGGCCATTCGATGAAGTTTTTTACGGTTATTATTTTGGTTGCTACTCACACCCGCACAACCATGAAGGGTCGTTTGATGATCATTTCTACTATTGTGATGTCGACTACTCGAGGACACACACCCTTGGAGGGCCATTGGATGAATATTTTTACTATTGTGATGTCAAATACTTGCAAGGCATTGAAGAGAACGATGAATATTTTGACTGTTATGATGCCTAATACTCACGCGTAGAACCTTGAATTTAACACGTCCACTGGTTCAGTTCAAAATAACCCAAATTCAAATTTAGTTTCCACTACTTTCTTCCATGCATGGGCATCAGATATGTTGTTGTGCATATATGACACGCCTTGGTCTGGTGGGATCGATCATACTGCTGCAATAGTACTCACTCACGTAATGTTTAAATTTTGTTTCTTTAATATGACTTTTATGTTGCGAAAAGTTTTTATAGTCCTTTGTGTACATATTCAACAAATAGATCTATGCTAAATCGCTATACATACATTAATTTCTGATTATGCTTAGGTGTAGATTTTTGGTAAATTAAATATTTATAAGTTTGTAATTTTAAATAACTCTTTCTCTAATATGTATTCTCAAACTTACACTGAAATTCTATGTCTTTACATGAGAAACTTGATTTAATTAAAATGAGCATTGGTTATTAAAAATGCTTCTTTAATTCTATTTATTTGTTTTTCATTGGATAAAGCCCTTGCGAACTAAAAAATACATTGAGATATATGGCATCATAAAATAGAACTTTTTTCATTGGTTGGAGACATAACCAACAATGTAGGTTCTATGTGTTTTAGAACCTTTTCTTTCCTCATAAACGTTTCCTTTGCATGCACAAAGTGAACTCAACATGCGGTATGGTCGCAAGATGTATACTCTGAAGTCTTTTAAAGCTTTGACGAAAGAAAAAGCTTGCTTTTCCATGATGTTGTACTTCATAGGGGCATCCCTCAGTGCCTTGCTAAAGAATGCAATAGGCTGCTCTTGTCCTTGTGGATTTTTTTGTAAAAGGACAGCAGCTATTGTATGTTCTGATGCAAATGAAAAAATATAAAAATCTTTTGAAAAATCAGGACTGATGAGAACCAGTGTTTTGGTTAACGCTTGTTTCACTAGCTCAAAGGACTTCTTTGCTTCCAAGGTACATTTAATCCCTTGCTCCTTTTTAAACATGTTTGTAATGTTTCTAAGGAGCTCATTCAAGTTGGGTATGAACCTTCTCAATAAATTAATCTTTCCAATGAAAGATTGTAGTTCCTTGATGTTTCGAGGATGAGAGATTTTCAATATGGCCTAAATCCTCTTTGGATCTATATTAATACCCTCTTTTGAAATAATGTGCCCAAGAAGTTTACCTTCTTGGAGACCAAATAGTGTTTTCTTTGGGTTTAATGATATCCCAAACTTTCTGCATCTCTCGAATACTTTTCTCAAATGTTCTAAGTGCTCTTTATCTGTCTTTGAAAAAACAGTGACATCATCAAGATAAATAATGATGAAGTAGCCCAATTCTTCCGAGAATGCGATGTCCATGGCTCTTTGGAATGTTGCACCAGCATTCATTAGACCAAAGGGCATTTTCACATACATGAAAGTGCCCCAAGGTGTAGTAAAGGCTGTCTTTAATTGATCATCAGGATGAACTAAAATATGATTGTATCCTGAGTAGCCATCAAGAAAAGAAATTCTTTTAGAACCAACTACCATTTGTAAAATATGATCCATCTTGGGTAAATGGTAGTTGTCCTTCAATGAAGCTTTTTTTAAGTCTCTAAAGTCTATACAAAGCCTAATCTCTCTTGGTTTCTTCCTAAATGACATCAGATTAGACACCCACTCAGAATATCTAATAGGGACAATAATACCAGCTTCATAGATTTTCTTGATTTCCTTCTCAACCAATGGTAACTAAACAGGGTTTATTCTGCACAGCTTTTGTTTAAATGGCTTCTGGTTTTCCTTGAGAGGAATTTTGTGCTGAATTATTTCAGTGTCATAGGATTTCGAATCCTCATAACTCCACGCAAAAACATCAGAAAATTCTTTAAACAACTCTATGTATTTGATTTTGATGTGTGTTGGTAAAGTCTTAGACAGTTTGATCATAATTGGTTTCTATTCACTACCTATATTACACTCTTCAACTTCAGTTTCTACAGGCTCCAGTTTTGGCTTCTTGGCCACATCGTTGAAATCAAACAACTCTTCTGAAGGGGCCAGCCCTTTTGGCAAAATTTTATTGTTTGACTGCAGGGTTTCTAAGTCCTCTATTTCTAACTCTGCAATTGCTTCTGTAGTGTTTTCAAGTTTGCTAGATATCAAATTTACATCAAATATCTCAGGATACTCTTCTTGTTCACCAAGAAAATTTTCTTCACTAGGGCAGTCTGTTTCATAGTCTGAATCCGAACTCGGTAGTTCAAATTCATTTATGAACTGCATGAAGTCTTCTATTTGTTTGTATCTGTCAAACACTTGCCAATATTTCTCGTTATCAGGGACAGATGGTCTAAATTTAATTTGAGTTGTACACTCTTTGGTTTCATATGGCGTTAAACATGTTCTAGCAGTAAAAGCTAAGCTGTGGGCCATGATATTTTTTCTTCTCGGGACAAAAATCAATTGGGATTCCTCAAAAGTTTTCAATAAATCCATGACGTCGTTTCGATAGGCTCTAAGTCTGGGGTGATTAGCATTGTATTACCCGTTTACTTGCCTAATGATTATTTATGAATCCCCATGCACTTTAACTCTCTTGGCTCCTAATTTCTGCAACAAATGTAGGCCTAAAAGAAGGGGTTCATACTCCTCTATGTTATTAGAACACTGAAATTTTAATCTACAGGAAAGGCTTTCTGTGTGGTTGTTCTCAGTGTTGTGTGTCCAAACACCTACACCAGCATTACTCCTAGTGCAAGACCCGTCGAAGTTCATACTCCACAAAGGAATAGTCTCAGTTTCAACAATTTGACTATCCTCTTCAACTAACGTGATTTCGGATTGCTCTTGAAAATCAGCTCTTCGTTGATTTTTTTTTAACTCCTCAAGTTTTTCACTGCGTTGAGGGTTACTTTCTTGACTATCAAGGTTTAAAAGCAATGGATGCACAATTTGAAGTTCAAGACCCGTGTTTGGTTTGCTAAATTTTCAAATGTAGCAAACTGTTTAGACACTTCTGCATTATCTTTCTCCTCTTCTCTATTGGCCATTAATTCAGTTAAAGTGACTTTCTCACTGAATGCTTCATCGTTGAAAAGGATAAATGAATCAAGGCCTGTATTTATAGAATACAGAGGAGAGTTTTGCGGTCTGTCTTGGCTGGTAACCATGTACTGCATATGGGACTCCCTGTAAAGTCTTCTTGTCTGATTGAAAACAGGAATGGTCACATAGGTCATGTCCATCTACATAGTTCCTTGTAACTTAGCTCCCCAAGACCTAGATAATAGAATACCATGCTTTGGGGGCACATCAACCACAAAAATATCCATGACTAAACATTTGGCTGGGATATGTGATAAGTTAACACAAAGATCTTTAATTAAGCCTAAACATTTTACTTTGCTTGAGTCAAAAGAGTAAAGGTCTTTGTAAGGTTGAGAAATTTCAAGGCCTAAGCTCTCCATTACAGCTTTGGGCATTGAATTGTGAGAGGCAACTGAATCATGCATAGCGTTATGCAAAATTTTGTCATGAACATTTAAACTAACATAAAAAGGAGGAGTTGGTCCCTCTTGCTATCTACCTTCAATCTTAGGACCAAAAATGAGCTCTGGCTGGTCATCGTTAATATTGACAGTATCGTTATTCTCTTCTATGTTAAAAGCCTTCAAAATTTGGGATCTATATACATTTTGGGCAGCTAACTAAGTAAGAGGAATAGAGATTTTAATTCTTGAAATTTCCTGCTCCAAACTGAAAGGGATCTAATTCTTTGAAGTACTTGTCTCAGCCTTATTAACTGCCACTCTGTCAGAAAAATCTGTTTTCTGATTTGCTCTATTTACATTTGTTAGAATTTTTTTAACAGGGGTATTAGCTGAGGTGCTAACACTAATAAGGTATGCACTCTATTTTTCATTGCTTTGAGTGCCTTTCTCTTTACCTTTATTAGAATTTACAACCACTGTTTTGTCTTTTGGTTTTACAATTTTGGGTTTATTTGTAGAGCTGTTTTGTGAAGATTTGTCAGAGGTTTTAGTTTTAGGAGTTTCCTGATTGATTTTCCTTCAGAGGTCATACTCTTTTTGATATTCTATGATGACATTCTCCATATCTTGATAATAACTTTCATCTTCATCTCTTTTGTCATCATAGGGTGTGTAGAGACCTTGTTTTCTATCATAATGAACTTCAAAGTCATAATTATCTACTCCTAGCATGTTGATATTGTCTTCCTCTATTTTCTCATTTGTTTCTTCAACCTCGCTTACATAGTTTTGATGAAAAGGAGGAGTGATCTGTTGATCATCCTCCCTTGGTCTGTTTTGAGGCTGATTTCTCCTAAAATTCTGATTTTGGTTCTGATTTATGTTTTGAGGAGCTGTTTGGTTTTGATTTTCTTGAGCTCTCTCAAGTATGCTCATTTTCTTCATCGTCTCCTCCATAGTTCTCTCCATATTTGAGCTAGATGTGGAAGGTGTAGATTCCTCTTTAAAGGACACTTTCTTCTCATTCCTAATTCTTGCTCTTTTCTCCATCAAATTGACTTCCACAACAACAACTCCTTTTTGCATATCTTCAAGGGTTAAAGGATCTCTCTCTCTCAACTGTTAATCCATCTCAGGGTCAAACCCTTCAGGAAAATTGTTTAATGCAGAGCCTTGTGGAGGTTTTAGATCTGGGGGAAGTGAATTATACACACTGTTAAATCTAGTGCAGTAAGATTGTACACTTACCCCAACGTTTCTGTGGAGATTCTTATAATCAGAAAATATTTGAAGAGGGATTTTCCTTACTTCCCATTTTTTAAGAATGTGTGATGGAAGGCTTGGAGATCATTGATACTGTGAGGGGTTAAGCCTTTAAACCATTTTCTTACTTCTCCCCCTAAACTCTGAGCAAATAGTATAAGTTTGACAGATTCATCATCAATTTCATTTTTTTTCAAAGTAGTCATTCATCTTATCCACATGTTGTGAAGTAGTAGTAGCATTACTGGCATCATACAATGGTATCTTGGACTAATAGTCTTGTGGAATATTGACTAAGGGAAAAGGAAGGACCAACGGGGCATACCATGCTGCCATGATAGGGGGTGGAGGTGGATTTACAAGAAGTGGATTAATAAGAGTGAAAGTGGGCTAGAGTGGAGTGGTTTGAATAGTGGATGTATGAGGAATAGATGTGGATGGACCAGGAATAGATTGCTGAGCTGATCTTGGATGAGAGATACCTAAATTGTGAAGGGAATGTAAATCAGGTGGTGTTGTTTCTCTACTGCCAAGATGTTCACTTTGTTCTTGGGATGAAAGTGAAGACTCTGAATCTAGCTAATCTAAATCATCAAGTGACCTAGTTCTAAATGGATTTCTTAATTCAACTTGTGATTGTTGTAGCGTTGCAAGATTTTCATGAACTGAATTAGCTATTAAGGGTGATCTGAAAATAGTTGAAAATTTTATCTTAGGAGACTTCCTAAGGATACTTTCAGGGTTATCAACTATCTCAGGTGGGTTTGGGTCAGGGTAGGCTCTAGTATGAATCTTTCTAGGAGCCACTATGCTGTGTTTTTCAGACCCAACTAAACAAGAAAAAATTCAACCAGATATGACAATCTTTAAGAGGTTAACTGATCTTTTAAACAATAATTTTTTTTTAATCCTAAAATCCTATTACTGAGTTTAAATGATATTATGATGATAATGGTTCTTCCCAGTGGAGTCTTAAGGTCTGTTTAGGATTTTGGAGTCGCCAAGTGGAAGTTTTGTAGCTCTTTTGGACCATAAAATATTTTACCTCTAAAAGTATTCTAAATCTATTTCAAAACTTAGCTACGGTGATGAGACAAAGATAATCTGCTCTTATGGCTAAACTAGTTGATCCTTCAAGGTTAGATAAGCTCTTATGAGAATCCCAAGGTTTGCCTAGTTTGTCACTAATTCAAATAAGTTTCATCATGATTACCGTTTGCTTGGTAGTGCTTGAGGAGGGCTACTTGTACTCACTGAACAATGTTCTTGAAACAAAGGGTAATTTGAGGTCCTAAAGGTATCTAGGATGAAAAACACTCAAAAGTCCCCAGCAGAGTCGCCAGAAATGTTAGCTCCCCATAATTCCAACAGATTGGTGAGACCAGAACTGCGGAGAGAACATTTGAACCACTTTGGGATTCTAGGATCTAGCCCTCCTGAATCCGGAGAGGGATCTCTCCAATAAGTGCAAAGATTGATTTATCTTTAAAGGCTTTTTGGGTATGATATTAGGCTAGTTATGAAGAACGAGGGTTTTTTTTTGTTTTGGATGGTTGAGCATGATTTTAGTTGAGTGGAAAGTCCTAAATGGAAAGAGTTTCAAAGGTATGAAGTTGCAAGCAAACAGAACAAGCTTTGGCTAAAAATATAGATATAATGCTGGTTTTTAGTCCATTGGGCTATGGAGTCATAAAAGGGTTTAATTGTGCAACAATTTCAAGAGTGGTCCAAGGGGAAATTCATCTATATCACAAGGCATTGAGATTAAATGATGGAATGGAAACAATAAAAGTGTTGGAAGGGTGGAAATAGATAATAATTTCAACTAGGATTTATAGTCTGTCCAAACAAGAAAAAGCCTTTTAAGCAACTGTTTAAAACCAACCAAAGGGCAGGGCTCACCGTAAACCTCTTTGGACAAGCTCGTATTAAAGATAACTCAAGAGACAAAAAATCCAGTAGTCCGCATAATTACTTTCAGAAAGGATGAAAACAAATAAGATAAACAAAGTGCAACTTAATATCAGATAAGATACTTTTAAATCTAGCCTACTTTAGCATACACTTAGGGAAACTTTTAGAAATTACCTTTGGAGAAAGAAGCTAGAAAACAAGGCACACCATCACTTTTCTAGTCTTACTTTACTAAGAAAATAACGAAAATAACATTCAAGAACAATGTTTAAAGCAAAAAGTAGGACGAGGGAACGCCAGCATTCCTAACTGCTTAAACTGTATTGAATCATTCTTAAATAAACAAATTGGAGGAAAGCATTGAGATAAAGCTTATCAGTCAAAGAAGGGTACTGTAAATAGTAAATCCTAACTCTATGCTTATTGTTCTTTATCAGAGAATAATGGACAAAATGGCATACATGAAAGGAAAAACAAAAACAAAGAAATAATCACTTCACCAGTGATATAGACCAGGATCCCAAGAAATAGCTTGTATATTGATGTCAAACCAGTTACATCTTCAACTCCAATGTTTCAGTTCAGAAATCATCTGCACTTCTCAGCCTAACTTATTATATCACAAACAGAGCTTCAAGAGCCTTTGAACACTATTTACACAAAGAAATCTTCGAGCACAAGTATTTTTCAAAGTTCTATAACCAACATTGTTTCATCCTCTGCAGAAGTATTTATAGAAGAAATGAGTAGATGGGATGGGATAAAAGATCTTCAAGGTTCAATTAATATAGATAAATGCTTCTTGGCCTTTGAGGGGCTCAATGGAGAATATTACAGATATTTCCTTTGTATTAATTATTTTACATTAAGAATTAAGCTCGGTGGTATGATTTTGTTGACTTTTAAGGCTCTGTGTCATATTTATAGTAACTCTGTTGATATTTCATATTAGTTTCTTTGATTCGTAATAACTATTCAACCACATTGGGAAAATAGCTTCTGTTCGGGTCATTACTCGGCCCTCTGTTGAATGCTTTGAGGCTACAGGTGGCTTTGGTAGCTGGGAGGAATCAATTAGCCTCTGATGTGGCAGTGGAGGCTCTCTCAGATTGATAGATATTTTTTATTTTCTTTAAACATTGTTAATTTTCTTTAATTATGTGTTTAATTGAGTGGATTAGGCTTTTGATTGTCGATCTTAGCCGCAATCCATCAAAACTGTGAAAAAAGTCTTCAATTCTTCATCTCGGCTATGGCTAGGTCTTCAACACTGATACTCTCTATTTTAATTAATATTGTTGTGTCTTGGTGATGTTGTTGGGGCCCTTGTTTTGAATTCTGAATAAAGAACACATTTTTGGGTTGTGGATCGACACATGGAAGCCACAACAACAGTGGGTAGTGGAGCTGTCGAGGTTGCGAAGGAACAAGAGCTAGCTGATGAAGCTGACGGAGATAAGTGCAGATGAAGAGAAGATACGACAGAGAACAGATAGCGGAACTCATAGGCAACAGAAAGAATCCAAAAGCAGCTGAATAAGAACGTAAGAGGAAGTAGCAGTTGCGATGGCGGGTGAATAAATAACCCGTCACCCAGCCGAAAGGAAGAGCATGCACAGATGCAGAGGGATCGAAGAGGATCGAGCAGACATTGTGGAAGAGCTTTGTCTTGAGCATGATATCCTTGTAGTTCTTAGGCTTCTATTGATCTATCATGACTGTATTATCTATCTCTCTGTCCTGTGGGATGTCTGTAATAGAATTGTAAGCTCTTCCTGTTGAGCGATGTAACTGTGGATCCAGCTGAAGGTTATCAATATAATTCCAGGTTGTTGTCTTGTTATATGAGTTACATGCATGCATGATGTCTGTGGTACCTTAAAATTTTATTTTCTTAGTATCTACCCAATGTTCTGAGATGCTCTTATATGTATGACGTTATTTATGAAAATGATTCTATGTTAATCTCGAGTTGTGGATCCATCCACCACTCCCGATCTGTTCCCTTTCTGCATGCGGTCGCGGCACCCCTCGGGTGAGACTCTATGCTCTTCGGAGTAGGGTGAAAATGCTAGCGTGGTTCTAGACTACAACGAACTCCTTTATTGGCCCCAATCCCTGAACCTGGGTCTTGCCCGTGAGACCTGTTTTCTCACTAACAAATGCTTCTATTGCTGGGACCCTAAACTTCATGAGGGGAACTAGATCATGGTATCAAGGATCTTCGAAGGGGAAATACGGAGATGGTAGGATAACCACTTGGACCAGTTTATAGCTCAACAAGCGGAGCTAACACATCAAAAGGAGAAGGTGCTCAAGGATCTAGTCCTTTTCTTGGATTCTGCTGGTGATACCTACAAGATCCTCTGGGGAAAATTCCCTAGCAACCTCTATAATTGGTTGCAAAGGTTGCAGACCAAGGTGACTAGAGATAAATCACGGAAGATAAACCACAAGTGGGTGCATGGAGAACTAGTGGCCCTGCATCGACTGGATACTGAGTTGACCCGCGTTGTAGATTTTTGGGTAGAGTCTACCTTGGACGAGTACATTTTGGAGTTTGTTTCAGAATGCTACCAGTCCTTCTCCAGAGCTGAGGCTATCTTCTGATCCGGGCTAAGAGGGAAGTTGCTTAAGGAAATTCCATTGTGGAGTAAGGCCCTGATGGTGGACGAAGGGCTGATGGAATTCCAAAAATCAAGCATGGAAGCGTAAACCTACAGTGCTGGGGGAAGGGCCTAAGGGAAAAATTCTATGTGAAATGTGAAGCGGGGGAGAGGGGGAATTGATGCTGTTATCGCAAGGAGGTTTAGCGAGAGACGTGCACATTGGAGGGCGCAGATCACCGACAGGTGGGGAGAAAGGGTGATGCGGGAGTTGAAACAATGAGGGAGTAATAGGAAGCATCAAGAGGAGGCGCCTCAGAGGATAGTGAATATGGAAGGCCAGGTGGGTCCCCAGGAGATGGAAGGGACCATTGTGGGAGTGCGGCGGGTGCATGGGAGCCCATCCAGGAGGAAGAGGGAGACGATGTCTGATGAAGAAGATGCAGGTGTGCAGCCCGAAGAAGGTTCTGATGGCGAGTGGTACGTTACAATGCAGTGGTTATTCCAAGAACGGATGACATCCATATCTCTAGGTATTCCTACTTCCCAAAGTTTGAATGGCAAGGATCCCTACCTTCCCCTGGTACTCTATAAACCTTTAAGTGATATTTTCATTAAGTTACAAGAGTTGAGTCGATTTCATAGCAGTCCATTGTCAGTAGCGACGCATGCTAATAACAAAATTACTAGTAGTATCGCAATTCCTAGTGGTATAGTCACACAACCAGGACCCGAAGGGTTTATTCTATTCACACCTCCGCAAGTGAATATGGAGGGGTCATTCACCCGGTACCCAGAATTTTTTGGGCGGGGTAACGACGATGTGGAACAACACTGGTACCTCTGTGAAGCCATATGGAGGGCTCGGCAGATGCCAGATGTAGGAAAGATAATAGAATTCCAAACCATGCTAAGAGAAAGGGCATTGCGCTGGTTCATAAAGTGGTCAGAGGCCCACCCGAATCCAGCAATTGCGGATGTCAAGAGGGATTTTGTCCAAGAATTTAAGCTTCCCCAAACAGACTAGCAAGATCTGTCCGAACTATGGGAGATTAAGAAAAGAGAAGGAGAGACTGCGTTGGAGCTAATGCGCAGGTTCAAATATGCAATCGGGAAACTCAGCTACCCGATCAACCCAAACCATTAGAGGGACTGGCTCATCAAGGCTCTTCTTACCTTGACACGAACCCCCCTCACCCAGTAAAAGATCAACAACTTGTAGGATGATTTGGAAGAGGCTATGAAGATAGAGGCAATGGCAGGCTACCCTTAGGAATATAGGGGAAGGCCAGCCCCGCAAGATCCTTCCCTACTGGGACTGCAACATCAGATTGCCAATCTGACTGAAAAACTTAAGGAGATGCAGCCTATAAGACTAGCTAGGCCGAATGTCTGGTGCACACACTTCCTGGTTGAAAGGCACGTGGCAACTGAGTGTCCTCGATTGTGTAGCTCGGGAGTGGGGCCCTCAGTCATGGCAGTATAGGGGAATCCACCTATTGGTGGTGGCACGATGATAAATCCGCAAGGGGTCTATCCTCCGCAACAACCTTACGCGGGGTTCCCACCTTAACCAAACCCAGCCGGAATAGAGTATTGCCAAATTTTCCAGATGGTGGGTCATCAACCTCGAACGTGTCCGATTTTGCAGAAGTAATCCAATGTTCTGAACAACATATACTGTGATTTTTGTGCTTCCACAACTCAAAACATTGAACAGTGTAGAGCTCTTGATGCACTGGCGGACCGATTGGATCAACCCTCCTACAGGGTGAATGAGGCTCCCAAAGGTAGAGGAGGCGGTATGCCCGGAGGCTGCACAGGGGGATGGGGTCTGCTAAAATGCTACAACTGTGATTAGGAGGGTCATGTGGCCCATGACTGCCCCCACCCAGAAGATCGTGGTGTTCCCAGTGCCACGTGAACACCCACGTGACTGAGGACTGCCCTGAACTTATCACGAAGTGCGAGGAACGAGCAAGGCAGAGGGGCACGAATATAATAAACGTAGAACCTATTAGCCACCTATAATATTTTGTTATACCAAAAGGTGGCTAAGATCTTTTTTGAGCCTCCAAGGAACAAATTTTATCACTAAAAATTGTTGGCTCTTGAAGACTCCTTGTAGGCCTCATGCCTCTGTCCAAAATACTCATTTGCTGTCCCATTTTATACTCAAGAATTTCTACTGGTTCCAACTGAAAGACTGCTGAAAGATCGTCATTTCTCCTCTTCTCAAAACCTTTCATCTGCTCCCCTTTTTCTGCATCAAAACTACCTTGTTTTCATAATTCCTCTTCTTTCCATTTATGAAAATTTCCCCTTTCATAGTTAAAAACTCACTTTTTAACTATTTCGGAAACCCCCAAATCCATTAAAATCCTTGAAAATTTCTCATAAAAAATCAAAGTTTTATTGCTATGGACCTAAGCCCCTTGGGCTAAGTCCTAAACCACTTCCCCCCACATGCCCATGTGTTAAAACCAAACGCCAAAGCTTTTCGGCGCTAATCGCATCACAAATATCCAACGGTGCATAACTTTGAACCATTACAAAGCTCCGATTGCGATTAGCCTTTCATATAAAACCCTCCGATCATATTATTTCCTCATATAACCATAGAGCCCGCAATCGGGCCATAAACCATTGAAAAATCCCTCTCCGATCAATATTTTCCTTTGTAAACCCAAAAACCAACTTTCCGAAAGTTTTAAATTGAGAACTTAAAACCACGTGATAAATACAAATGGGTTGATTGAAAAGAGACGATTGTGCAATCGCAATCGGAAACAACACAAATGGGTTGATCGGAAAGACCAGGCTCAATGGCCCGATTGCGATTGGCCCTTGTCTTTATACTCCCGGGCATATTACATTCCGTGAAAACCACCGACCCCGTAATCGGGTGCCTATTTCCTTTACTTATATATATTTTCCGCCCGATCCATTATAACTTGTTTTATTTGCAAAACTTTGGTTTTCATATGTTTAAGGGTTTTTCCACCGGTTCGTAGGTCGAAGCAATCCTGACCGTTGATCTAGTCCTTTGATCCAATGGCCTGCACTCAATTGCATCACAAACTTTCAATCACATGCGTTTTTGTTGCGCTCTCGATTTCCGATCCCCGATTAAATCCCGACCTTTGATCTTGTTCTCAAATCGACGGCCTGCGCTCAATCGCAAAGTTCCCTCCGATCGCAATCGCAAACCTTCCCGTCTCACCCCCGATTGCCGATCCCCGATTCAATCCTGACCGTCCATCTGTTTTGCGATCCGACGGCCATCGCACACCCTTGCGATCCCTCCGATTCATTCCATGCCGTCGATTTGGTCCTCAGATCAATGGCCAGCGCTCAATCACAAAGGGCTCAATCACAAAGTTTCAATCGCATATTGTTGTGTGACCTCCCCGATTGCGATCCTCCGATTAGATCTGGACCGTCCATTTCTCGCCTATCCAACAGTCCTTATTCCCTTTGATCGCAAGTCTTACCACCATTTCAAAACCCTCCGATTCACTTTCCGCCGTTGATCTGATCTGCAGATCAACGGCCAACGCTTAATTGCATCGCTGCGTTTCAATCGCATGCACTTACCTTCCACCCCCGATTGAGATCCTCCGATTAGATCTGGACCGTCCACGTGTCCAGATCAGACGGTCCAAAACCACCCCGCCTTATTTCTTCTCCCCGCTCTCATTTTTTTTGTTTTGCGCTGATCTCCACCGTTAGATGTTTTTATCCAACGGCTATGCTCCTCCCCCGCCATCTGAAGAAGTTTAAACCTATTTTCCGCAGGATTTCTTAATTGTTTTGTGTTTGATGCAAGTGTTCTAAATGGTTTTCTATTGTATAACGAAGAAATTCCAAGGGCTGGGAATGACGATTCTCATGCCCTCGTTTCATTACAGAGAAGCCATTTCCGGGGCTCTATTCCATGTTTCGTCAGTACTCTATGAGTATTGATGCCGTAAAGCCCAGTGCGGGTCTGCACATCGACAAGACACTGTTTTAAATTCAAACACAGTTAAAGAGTATCAGTTTTGAAGACAGAGCACAACAGATGAAGATTGAAGACAGTTTTTATGGGGATTACGGCTAAGAAAGTTATTAAAAGCCTAATCCCCAATCTAAAACACAGTTTAAAAGAAAACCTAAAGTGTTTTATCAGACAGAAAGCCTCCACCGCCACATCTGAGGCAAATTGATTCCTCAGCTACCACCGAGCCACCTGTTGTCTCAAAGCATTCAAATAGAGGTCGAAGTTGTTGAAGAAAATATGATATTCGCCTCCAGCACAGCCAAGAAATTACTCCACACAGCGTACAGAGCATCAAAGTCAAATAAAGCTCCCACTGAGCTTTGATATTTATTGTAAACAGTTAATACAGTGTTCCACCTGTGAATTTCTTCATCGAGCCTCTCAAAGGGCCGAGAAGTCTTCACTCTGCATTAATTATCCTTGAGATATTTTGTTAAAATCTCACCTCCTCATCTTCCTATAAGTACTTCTGCAGAAGATGAGAAATTGTTGGTTGCAGAACTTTGAAATACACTTGAGCTCGAGACTTCTATTTGTACATAGTGTTCACTGGCCCTTGAAGCTCTGTTTGCTCTAGAGTAGTTAGGTTGAATAGTGAAGATGATTGCTGAACTGAAACATTGAACTTGAAGATTGTAACTGGTTTGACATCAATATAAAAGTTGTTTCTTGGGATCCTGGTCTTTATCACTGGTGAAGTGCTTCTTTCTTTGTTAATCATTTTCCTTCTATGTATGCCATATTGTTCATTTTCCCTCTGTAAAGAACAGTTTAAACATGGTTAGGATTTTCTGTATAGCAGTAACCTTCTCTGGCTGAGAAATCTTTATCTTAATGTTTTCTTCAGATTTGTTTATTTAAGAATGATTCAATACAGTTTAAACAGTTAGGAACGTTGGCGTTCCCTCGTCCTTCTGTTTGCTCAAAACATTGTTCTCGAATGTTATTTCCATTATTTGCTATTAAAGTTAGACTAGAGAAGATATGGTTTGCCCTGATTCCTAGATTCTTTTCTCCAAAGGCAGATTCTGAAAGTTTCCCTTGGTGTTGACTGAAAGCAGACTAGGTTTAAAAGTACTTTATCTGATCTTAAGTTACACTCTGCTTTTCTTATGTGTTTTCATACTTTCTGAAGGTAATTATGTGGATTACTGGATTGTTTGTCAATTAAGCTGCTTTAATAAGAACTTGCCCAAGAAGTATATGGTTAGCCCTGTCCTTGGTTGGTTTTAAAACAGTTACTTAAGAGGCTTTTCTTGTTTGGACTGACTATAAATCCTCTTAGAAATTATTATCAGTTTCCACCCCTCCAACATTTTAATGTTTCCATTTCATCATTTTAATCTCAATAATCTTGTGGTATAGATGACTTGCCCCTTGGATCACACTTGATGTTGTTGTTCAATTAAAGCCCAGATATGACTCCATAGCCCAATGGACTAAAACCAGCGTTATATCTATCTATCTGCCAAAATTGTTCTATTTTCTTGCAACTTCTCACTTTTGAAACTTTTTGCACTTAGGAATTTCCCCTCAAGTAACATTTCATGCTCAACCATCCAAAACAAAACAAAACCCTTGGCCTTCATAACTAGCCTAATATCATTACCTTAAGCTTTTCAAAGATAATATCCATCTTTGTACATATTGGAGAGATCCCTCTCCGGATTCAGGAGGGCTAGATCCTAGAATCCCAAAGTTGGTTGAAATGATGTTAACTCTGTGATTAGACTCTCCCAATCTTGCTAATAAATTACAGAGACCTAACATTTTTGGTGACTCCACTGGGGACCTGAGTGTTTTTAATACCTTTTAGAGGCCTCAAAAAACCCTTTATTCGAGAACATTTTGAGAGTAAAAAGCAGCCTTTTCAAGCACTGCCTAATATAGGTAATCATGATGGAACTTGTTTGAATCAGTGACAAACTAGGTAAACCCTAGGTTTCTCTTAAGACTTCATCTAACCTTGAAAAATCAGCTGGCTTAGCCATAAGAGTAGACTGCCTTTGTCTCGCAACCTTAGCTAAGTTTTGAAACAAAGTTAGGATATTCTTAACAACCGCAAAACTGAAAAATGACTTAGAAAAACCTAAAAATATTTCAGATTGGAATTAAATAAACATGGTGGTGGACCATAAGACCTTTTACCTCTGAAAGGAGCTAAAAATTTCCACTTGGCGACTCCACAATCCTAGCAGACCTTAAGACTCCACTGGGAAGAACCCTTATCATTATAAAATCATTCAAACTCAGTTAGAGGATTGTGGGATTTAAAATTGTAAAAACAGATTGGTTAACCTCTCCAAGATTGTCATATCTGGTTGAACTTTTCTTGTTTTAGGTCTAAACAACATAGCATAGTGGCTTCTAAAAATATTCACACTAGAGCCCACCCAGACCCTAACCCACCTGAGATAGTTGATAATCCAGAAAATATCCTTTGGAAGTCTCCTAAGGTTAAATTATTAACTGTTTTTAGATCACCCTTGAGAGCTAATTCAGTCCCTGAAAATCTTTCAGCTCTGCAACAATCACAAACTGACTTAGTGAACCCATTTAGGACTAGGTCATTTGGTGATTTAGATCAGTTATATTCTGAGTCTTCACATTCATCCCCGGAAAAAGGTGAACCTCTTGGGGATAGAGAATCAACACCTCCTGATTTACATTTTCTACATAATCTAGGTGTCTCTCATCCAATATCAACTCAGCAATCTACTGTTGTTCCATCCACTTCTGTTCATCTTTCATCCACTGTTCAAACCACTCCACTTCAACCCACACCTCCTCTTGTAAATCCACCACCTATCATGGCAGCATGGTATGCTCCCTTAGTCCTCCCTGTACCATTAGTCAATCTTCCACAAGAATATCAGTCCAAAATTCCATTATATGATGCTAGTAATACTATAACAGCATCTCAACATGTGGACAAGATGAATGACTACTTTGACAGAAACGAAATTGATGATGATTCTGTCAAGTTGAGACTATTTGCTCAAAGTTTGGGGGGAGAAGCAAGAAAATGGTTTAAAGGTTTAACCCCCCATAGTATTAACGATCTCCAAGCCTTCCATCAAACATTATTAAACAAATGGGAAGTGAGAAAGAATCCTCTCCAAGTCCTTGCTAACTATAACAATCTCCATAGGAACCTTGGGGAAAGTGTACAATATTATTGTACCAGATTTTAACAGCGTCTATAATGCACTTTCCCCTGAACTAAAACTTCCTCAGGGCTCAGCTTTAAACAAATTTCCTGAAGGGTTTGATCCAGACATGACCTATTCACTAAGAGAGAGGGATTTTGCAACTCTTGAAGACATGCAAAGGGGTGCTCTTTCTGTGGAAGTGAACTTGATGGAGAAAAGAGCAAGAATGAAGAGCGAGAAGAGAGTATCTTTTAGAGAGGAATCCACACCTTCTTCTTCCAACTCAAAAATGGAGAGAATGATGGAAGAAATGATGAAAGAGATGAGCATAATTAAGAGAGCACAAGCAAATCAAAATCAAACTGCTCCTCAAAATAGAAACTAGAATCAGAATGTTAGAAGGAACCAACCCCCAAACAGACCTAGGGAAGATGATCAACAGATCACCCCTCCCTTTCATAAAAACTATGTAAGTGAGGTTGAAGAAACAGAAGACATAACAGAGGAAGAGGATATCAACATGTTTGGGGAAGAGGATGATGACTTTGAGGTTCATTATGATAATAAACAAGGTCTTTACACACCTTACGACGACAAAAGAGATGATAATGAAAATTATTATCAGGACATGGAAAATGTCGTTGTAGAACCTCAAAGAGAATATGACCTTAGAAGCAAGACCAGTCAACAAGCCCCCAACACCAAAACCTCTGACAAATCATCTCAAACCAGCACCGCAGCCAAACCCAAAACAGCCAAACAAAAAGACAAAAGAGTGGTTGTTAATTCTGATAAGGATAAGGCGAAAAACACTCAAAATTCTGAAAAACAGAGTGGAGACATCAACAGTACTAACACTTCAGCTAGTACTCCTTCTACAACAGTTGTGTCAAATAAAACAAATCAGCAAGCTGTAATTGTTGATAGAGTGACAGCTAATAAGGTTGAAACAAGTGCTTCAAAGAATCAAACCCCTTTCAGCCTAGAACAGGAAATCTTGAAGATCAAAATCTCTGTTCCATTAACTGAGTTCGCTGCCCAACATGTATATAGGAACCAAATTTTGAAGGCTTTAAATATAGAGGAAAATGGAGATACAGTTAATCTTACTGACGACCTACCAGAGTTGATTTTTGGCCCTAAGATTGAAGGGAAGTTTCAAGAAGGACCAGTTCCTCCCTTTTATGTGAGTTTGAACATTCATGACAAAATTCTACACAACCCTATGCATGATTTCGGGGCTTCTCATAATTTAATGCCTAAAGCTATGATGGAGAGCCTTGGTTTAGAAATTACTAGACCCTACAAAGACCTATACTCCTTTGACTCAAATAGAGTAAAATGTCTAGGATTGATCAAAGACCTCTGTGTTAACCTAGCCCAGATTCCAGCCAAATGTTTACTCATGGACATTGTTGTGGATGATGTCCCCCCAAAGTATGGAATGCTATTATCAAGATCCTGGGGAGCTAAGTTACAGGGGACTATGCAGATGGACATGACATATGCGACCATCACGGTTTTCAATCAGACCAGAAGACTTTACAGGGAGTCTCATATGCAATACATGGTTACAAGTCAAGACAGACCACGAAACTCTCCTATATATTCTGTCAATACAGGCCTTGATTCTTTTATCATGTTTAACAATGAAACTCCTAGTGAGCAAGTCACTTTAACAAAATTAAAGGCCGACAGGGAAGAAGAGTATAATAACGCAGAAGTGTCCAAACAGTTTGCCACATGTGAAAACATTAGTAAACAAAGCATAGGTCTTGATTTACCTGTTATGAGTCCATTGTTTTTAGGACTTAACAACCCAGAAAATACCCCTAACATTTCTGGCATCATCCCTCAATCTATTGAAGAATTTGAGGAGTCAAAACAAATTCAATTGGGTGCTGCTAATCATGAACAGTCAGAAGGCACCATAGTTAAAAAGGACAATCGCCAAACAGACGAAACTGAAGACAATCCTTTATGGAGTATGTATTTTGATGGGTCATGCACTAGAAATAATGCTGGTGTAGGGGTTTGGATCACTAACACTGAAAACAACCACACAGAATGCATCTCATGCAAATTAAACTTTCAGTGTTCCAACAACATAGCAGAATATGAATCCCTTCTCTTAGGCTTGCATCTCTTGAAGAAATTAGGAGCCCGAAGAATTAATGTGTACGGGGATTCTGAGTTAATCATTAGGCAAGTCAATGGGGAGTATAATGCGAATCATCCCAGACTTAGAGCCTATCGAAATGATGTCATGGATCTTTTGACAACATTTGAGGAGTCAAACCTGAGTTTCATCCCAAGGAAAAAGAACATTGCGGCCCACAATTTAGCTTTTGCGGCCAGGACATGTCTAACGCCATATGAGACTGGAGACAACACAAATCCGATAAAATTTAGACCGGTAGTGCCTGATAACGAAAAATATTGGCAAGTGTTTGACAATGACAAAAAAATAGAAGACTTCATGCAATTTAGAAATGAGTTCAAACTGCACAGTTCAGATTCAGATTATGATACAGACTGCAGTGAAGAAAACTTTCTTGGTGAAGAAGAATCATCTCCTCAACCTGCCAATATTAACCTATTGTCTAGCAAACTTAGGAACAAAACAAAATTAAGTGCAGAGTTAGAAATGGAAGAATTACAAACTCTGCATTCTAAAGATGAAAATTTGCCGAGTGGTCTAACGCCTTTAGAGGAGTTGTTCGATTTTAACGATGTGGCCAATAAACCAAAACTGGAACCTGTAGAGACTGAAGTAGAGGAGTGCAATATAGGCAGTGAGGAAAAGCCGAAAATGATCAAACTGTCCAAAACTTTGCCAGCTCACATTAAACTCAAATACATAGAGCTGTTCAAAGAATTTTTTGATGTTTTCGCATGGAGTTACGAAGATCTTAAATCCTATGACACCGAAATAATACAGCACAAAATCCCTCTTAAAGAAAACCAAAAACCATTCAAACAGAAACTGCGCAGAATAAACCCTGTCCAGTTGCCATTGGTTAAGAAGGAAATCATGAAGATGCACGATGCTGACATTATTGTCCCTATTAGATATTCTGAGTGGGTATCTAATCTGGTGTCCGTTAGGAAGAAGACTGGAGAAATCAGGCTTTGTATAGACTTCAGAGACTTAAACAAAGCTTCGTTAAAAGACAACTACCCTTTACCAAAAATGGATCACATTTTACAAAGGGTGGTGGGGTCTTAAAGGATTTCGTTGCTTGATGGCTATTCAGGGTATAATCAGATTTTAGTTCACCCTGCTGATCAATTAAAGACAGCTTTCACTACTCCATGGGGCACTTTCATGTATGTGAAGATGCCATTTGGTCTAATGAACGCTGGAGCAACCTTTCAGAGAGCCATGGACATAGCATTCTCGGAAGAATTGGGTTTCTTCATCATTATCTATCTAGATGATGTCACTGTGTTTTAAAAAACAGATGAAGAACATTTAGAACATTTGAGAAAAGTTTTCGAGAAGTGCAAAAGGTTTGGAATATCTTTAAACCCTAAGAATACACTATTTGGTCTCCAAGAAGGTAAGCTTCTTGGACACATTATTTCAGAAGAGGGTATAAAGATAGATCCAAAGAGGATTGAGGCTATATTGCAAATCTCTCATCCTCGAAATATCAAAGAGTTTCAGTCTTTCATTGGAAAGATTAACTTTTTGAGAAGGTTCATCCCTAACTTGGCAGAGCTCCTTAGAAATATCACAAACATGTTGAAGAAGGAGCAAGGGATAAAATGGACCTTGGAAGCAAAGACATCCTTTGAGCTGGTGAAACAAGCATTAACCAAAACAACAGTTCTCATAAGCCCTGATTTTTCTAAATATTTTTATATCTTTTCGTTTGCATCAGAACATACCATTGCTGCTATCCTTTTACAGAAAAATCCACAAGGACAAGAGCAGCCTATTGCATTCTTTAGCAAGGCATTGAGGGATGCCCCTTTGAAGTATAATATTATGGAAAAGCAAGCTTTTGCTTTGGTTAAAGCATTGAAAGACTTCAGAGTATACATCCTTCACTCACACATCATTGCCTTTGTCCCTAATTCGGTTGTTAAAGACATTCTAACACAGGACCCATATGGTAAGAGAGGTAAGTGGATTGCTGTTATTCTCGAATATGATTTAGAGATAAAACCCACTAAACTCATCAAAGGCCAAGGTCTAGCTAGGTTAATGGCTGAATCCAATTTTGAAGTTCTTGATATTAATATGATTAATGCTTTGGACAACCAAGAAGAATTCTCAACTCCCATGATTGAAAACCATTTTATGAATTCTCCTTGGTATGCTGATATCGTTTATGTTTTTCTTAATTTAAATACACCTCCTGGTTTGTCGAAAACAAAGGCAAGGTTCTTAAAACTGAAAGCAGTAAACTATTGCATTGTAGATAGGTGTCTTTATTGGAAAAATGCTAGTGGTATATTGCTTAAATTTTTGCCTGAGTTTGATGCAGAGAAGGTTAAGCAAGAATTTCATGAAGGAGAGTGTGGAGGCCATTTGTACTGGAAGTCAACAGCCAACAAAATTTTGAGGGCTGTTTTCTATTGGCCCACCCTTTTTCCTAATGTTCACAAAATGACAACTACTTGCCATAAATGCCAATTGTTTGAGGGAAAGAGAAAATTATTACCCCTTCCTCTGCATCTAATCACTGTTGAAGATCCTTTTCAACAATGGGGACTTGACTTCATAGGTGAAATCCATCCCTCATCTTCTGCCCAGCATAGATGGATCCTTACTGCCACAGACTATTTCACTAAGTGGATAGAAGCCATTCCTTATAGGCAAGTCAATGATTCAGTTATTATAAAGTTCATAGAAACCTATATCCTCTCCGGATTTGGCTGTCCTACCAATATCATCACAGATAATGCAGCAACGTTTGGATCAAAGAAAATGGTTGACTTATGTCATAAATACCAGATAACACTAGGCCATTCCACAGCCTATTACCCTCAAGGTAATGGACTTGCAGAATCTTCCAATAAAATCTTAGTGAACATAATCACGAAACTGTTGGAGGACAATAAAAATTCTTGGCACACAAAGCTAGTCCATGCACTTTGGGCTGACAGATTAACTTTGAAGAAATCTATTGGTATGTCACCTTTTCAGCTTGTGTATGGTACAGATGCAATCTTTCCTAATAGCCTTGGTGTACCAGTTATGAAGTTTATCCAAGAATTGCAGACTGAAGATAATGACATGATCAGAAGAATAAACCAGACCATTCATCTTCAGCAAATCAGAGAGGAAGTGTACAACAAAACATTGCAGAAACAGGACAGCATTAAGAAGCTTTTTGACAAGAGAACAAAGGCCAGCAATTTCAAGATTGGGGACAAAGTTTTAAAGTGGGACTCAAAGAGGGAAGACAAGGGAAAGCATGGTAAATTTGACAATCTATGGCTTGGCCCTTACTCTATTCATTCAGTTGCTGGAAACAATGCATTCTTCTTACAAGAGCTGGATGGAACAGATTTGTTTAGGGGTCCTGTCAATGGCAGGATGCTCAAGCATTACTTCTCTTGATTCATGATATGTTTTTAAGCCTTCTTTTTTCTTTTTCATTATGAATATTTCATCCACCATTGCATTCAAAGTTATGAAAAATCATAAAATACAAAAACAAAGAAAGAAAGAAAAGAGGGCAGAAATGAAAAACAAGAAAGGCACAGCCCCATGCCAAAAAGAGAAATAGATCTGAAAGTGTGCAAGCTTAAATGCCACTCCTGCAAAACACACTTCTAGTTAGTCAAACTGTTTAATCTTGACTAATTAGCTTTCAATTTTCTGCTGATAGGGTAGTGAATTTGATTTGCCAAACCGTTTAATCTTGGCTTATCAGTAGATAGATTAGGATAGAAATTAAGGTTCAAACAAACTCAAAATCTGAACCAAATTTTCCAAAGAGAGATGACTCAAAACTGTTTTATTTTCTGAGTCATAAAAGAGGAAAAACTGGTTCTAATTTGCTCAAAATCTGAATCAGATATCAAGGAAGAGATAGCTCACAGGAAAAAAATAAAAATCATAGCTATGAGAAGAAGAGAGAAGGCCATACTAAGAAGCTTTCAGATCTTAAGCCTTCAATTTTTTATGTTCAAATTCCGCAAATAATAATCTATGTGCAGCTTGTTTTTATGCCATAGATCATAGCAAGTCAAACAACTCAATCTTGACTTGACTATTTTTAAATTTCTGTTGTAGAATTTAGAGAATCAAAGTTTGTTGGACTGTTTAATCCCAACAGACAATAGACTAGGTAGAGAAATATCTGAGCTCAACTGTTTAATCTGAGTTTGGGGAGAAATAAGGATTAGAAATAGATTAGATTTCCTGCTTTCAAAAGAATAAAATGTTGTGAATAGAGTTTGCCAATCCAAGTGCACTCTCATGAAGAAAAAATGTTAGATCAGTAGGATTGGAGTAGGTAGAAGTTGTATTGATGAAATTCATTTTTCTTTCATGACTGATTTTTTTTATCAAAGAAAAGCAAGAGCAAGCAGTGGGCAGGCACCAGTCAACATCCCAGAGAAATCAAGTCTTAATTCTTGATTCCTTCAAGAAGGCACCATCCCCAAGTGGAGCCACTGTTAGCCACCTATAATATTTTGTTATACCAAAAGGTGGCTAAGATCTTTTTTGAGCCTCCAAGGAACAAATTTTATCACTAAAAATTGTTGGCTCTTGAAGACTCCTTGTAGGCCTCATGCCTCGGTCCAAAATCCTCATTTGTTGTCCCATTTTATACTCAGGAATTTCTACTGATTCCAACTGAAAGACTGCTGAAAGATCGTCATTTCTCCTCTTCTCAAAACCTTTCATCTGCTCCCCTTTTCTCCATCAAAACTACCTTGTTTTCATAAGTCCTCTTCTTTCCATTTATGAAAATTTCCCCTTTCATAGTTAAAAACTCACTTTTTAACTATTTCGGAACCCCCAAATCCATTAAAATCCTTGAAAATTTCTCATAAAAAATCAAAGTTTTATTTTCTATGGACCTAAGCCCCTTGGGCTAAGTCCTAAACCACTTCCCCCCACATGCCCATGTGTTAAAACCAAATGCCAAAGCTTTTCGGCGCTAATCGCATCGCAAATATCCAACGGTGCATAACTTTGAACCATTACAAAGCTCCGATTGTGATTAGCCTTTCATATAAAACCCTCCGATCATATTATTTCCTCATATAACCATAGAGCCCGCAATCGGGCCATAAACCATTGAAAAATCCCTCTCCGATCAATATTTTCCTTTGTAAACCCAAAAACCCACTTTCCGAAAGTTTTAAATTGAGAACTTAAAACCACGTGATAAATACAAATGGGTTGATTGAAAAGAGCCGATCGCGCAATCGCAATCGGAAATAACACAAATGGGTTGATCGGAAAGACCAGGCTCAATGGCCCGATTGCGATTGGCCCTTGTCTTTATACTCCCGGGCATATTACATTCTGTGAAAACCACCGGCTCTGCAATCGGGCGCCTATTTCCTTTACTTATATATATTTTCCGCCCGATCCATTATAACTTGTTTTATTTGCAAAACTTTGGTTTTCATATGTTTAAGGGTTTTTCCGCCGGTTCGTAGGTCGAAGCAATCCTGACCGTTGATCTAGTCCTTTGATCCAAGGGCTTGCGCTCAATCGCATTGCAAACTTTCAATCACATGCGTTTTTGTTGCGCTCTCGATTGCCGATCCCCGATTAAATCCCGACCGTTGATCTTGTTCTCAAATCGACCGCCTGCACTCAATCGCAAAGTTCCCTCCGATCGCAATCGCAGACCTTCCCGTCTCACCCCCGATTGCCGATCCCGGATTCAATCCCGACCATCCATCTGTTTCGCGATCCGACGGCCATCGCACACCCTTGCGATCCCTCTGATTCATTCCATGCCATCGATCTGGTCCTCAGATCAACGGCCAGCACTCAATCGCAAAGGGCTCAATCGCAAAGGGCTCAATCGCAAAGGGCTCAATCGCAAAGTTTCAATCGCATATTGTTGTGTGACCTCCTCGATTGCGATCCTCCGATTAGATCTAGACCGTCCATTTCCCGCCTATCCAATGGTCCTTATTCCCTCTGATCGCAAGTCTTACTGCCATTTCAAAACCCTCTGATTCACTTTCCGCCATTGATCTAATCTGCAGATCAACGACCAGCGCTTAATCACCTCGCTGCGTTTCAATCGCACGCACTTACCTGCCACCCCCGATTGAGATCCTCCGATTAGATCTGGACCGTCCATGTGTCCAGATCGGACGGTCCAAAACCACCCCGCCTTATTTCTTCTCCCCGCTCTCATTTTTTTTGTTTTGCGCCGATCTCCACCATTAGATGTTTTTATCCGACGGCTACGCTCCTCCCCCGCCATCTGAAGCGGTTTAAACCTATTTTCCGCAGGATTTCTTAATTGTTTTGTGTTTGATGCAGGTGTTCTAAATGGTTTTCCATTGTATAACGAAGAAATGCCAAGAGATGGGAATGACGATTCTCATGCCCTCGTTTCATTACAGAGAATCCATTCCCGGGGCTCTATTCCATGTTTCGTCAGTACTCTATGAGTATTGATGCCGTAAAGCCCAGTGCGGGTCTGCACATCGAAAAGACACTGTTTTAAATTCAAACACAGTTAAAGAGTATCAGTTTTGAAGACAGAGCACAGCAGATGAAGATTGAAGACAGTCTTTATGGGGATTACGGCTAAGACGGTTATTAAAAGCCTAATCCCCAATCTAAAACACAGTTTAAAAGAAAACCTAAAGTGTTTTATCAGACAGAAAGCCTCCACCGCCACATCTGAGGCAAATTGATTCCTCAGCTACCACCGAGCCACCTGTTGCCTCAAAGCATTCAAATAGAGGCCGAAGTTATTGAAGAAAATCTAATATTCGCCTCCAGCACAACCAAGAAATTACTCCACACAGCGTACAGAGCATCAAAGTCAGATAAATCTCCCACCGAGCTTTGATATTTATTGTAAACAGTTAATACAGTGTTCCACCTGTGAATTTCTTCATTGAGCCTCTCAAAGGGCCGAGAAGTCTTCACTCTGCATTAATTATCCTTGAGATATTTTGTTAAAATCTCACCTCCTCATCTTCCTATAAGTACTTCTGCAGAAGATGAGAAGTTGTTGGTTGCAGAACTTTGAAATACACTTGAGCTCGAGACTTCTATTTGTACATAGTGTTCACTGGCCCTTGAAGCTTTGTTTGCGCTAGAGTAGTTAGGTTGAATAGTGAAGATGATTGTTGAACTGAAACATTGGACTTGAAGATTGTAACTGGTTTGACATCAATATAAAAGTTGTTTCTTGGGATCCTGGTCTTTATCACTGGTGAAGTGATTCTTTCTTTGTTAATCGTTTTCCTTCTATGTATGCCATATTGTTCATTTTCCCTCTGTAAAGAACAGTTTAAACAGGGTTAGGATTTTCTGTATAGCAGTAACCTTCTCTGGTTGAGAAATCTTTATCTTAATGTTTTCTTCAGATTTGTTTATTTAAGAATGATTCAATACAGTTTAAACAGTTAGGAATGTTGGCGTTCCCTCGTCCTTCTGTTTGCTCAAACATTGTTCTCGAATGTTATTTCCATTATTTGCTATTAAAGTTAGACTAGAGAAGATATGGTTTGCCTTGATTCCTAGATTCTTTTCTCCAAAGGCAGATTCTGAAAGTTTCCCTTGGTGTTGACTGAAAGCAGACTAGGTTTAAAAGTACTTTATCTGATCTTAAGTTACACTTTGTTTTTCTTATGTGTTTTCATACTTTCTGAAGGTAATTATGTGGATTACTGGATTGTTTGTCAATTAAGCTGCTTTAATAAGAACTTTCCCAAGAAGTCTATGGTTAGCCCTGTCCTTGGTTGGTTTTAAAATAGTTACTTAAGAGGCTTTTCTTGTTTGGACTGACTATAAATCCTCTGAGAAATTATTATCAGTTTCCACCCCTCGAACATTTTAATGTTTCCATTTCATCATTTTAATCTCAATAATCTTGTGGTATAGATGACTTGCCCCTTGGATCACACTTGATGTTGTTGTTCAATTAAAGCCGAGATATGACTCCATAGCCCAATGGACTAAAAACCAGCGTTATATCTATCTATCTGCCAAAACTGTTCTATTTGCTTGCAACTTCTCACTTTTGAAACTTTTTGCACTTAGGACTTTCTCCTCAAGTAGCATTTCATGCTCAACCATCCAAAACAAAACAAAACCCTTGGCCTTCATAACTAGCCTAATATCATTACCTTAAGCTTTTCAAAGACAATATCCATCTTTGTACATATTGGAGAGATCCCTCTCCGGATTCAGGAGGGCTAGATCCTAGAATCCCAAAGTTGGTTGAAATGATGTTAACTCTATGATTGGACTCTCCCAATCTTGCTAATAAATTACAGAGACCTAACAGAACCTCGAGAGATAGAGACTCTGGCCATGCAGAATGTAGCCATTGTGACGTGAGGAGGAAAGAAAATGGGGGAGGACGCTCGCAGAAAGGAGCCGATACGGGTGATCAGGCCCGCCTCCCCGGAACAACTAATCAGGCTCGAAGCACAGAAGAAATAATTCCAGGAGGCGGTGGAGACCTTTGCCCAGCTGGGGGGAGACAAAGGTTTTGAGGTACCCATGAAGACCGATTCCGGAGAACAAATCACTATGGGGGCTATGATTGAGGAATGTCTCCACCTATTCCTAAAAATTGTTGACAATGCTTCAATGCGAGAACATCTCAAGCATACCCTGGAGGACGTATTGCAGGGGAAGACAAGGCTAAAGGAATCCTCAAACACAACACCCCAGTATGTACAGTGGGTCAAGCAGAACAAAAAAAGAATGGGAAAAGAGTTTCGGCTCAACACGTAGGTTGCAGGATTTTAGATTAGAGATACCATGCTTGACTTGGGATCCGATGTCAATATCCTACCTCGGAAGACGTGGGAGGCTCTTGGGTGGCCATGACTGACTTACTCTCCAATCCAGATTAGGATGGCGAACGAGTGTTGTATTGTGTCGATCGGCAGACTCGAAGATGTCGAGGTCGACATCGTAGGGGTAAAGTCTTACACGGACTTTGAGGTCATTGATGTTATGGGAGACAAAGATCCCTACCCTGCATTGCTAGGAATCAACATGGATTTTGAGAACTACGCCATCATCGACCTCAAAAAGGAGCTGATTATTTTTGAAGATGGAGAGGTCTGAGTCACTCATCCTCTCGACCCGTATCAAGGTTCGAGGTATACATAAACTATGGATTATAGGGAGGATGCTCAGATGTTGGACAACCTCTATTATATGACAGGGGGGAAGTAGGAGGATTATATTAACCCGACAGCAAGCGGCTCCATAAGTTGGCACAGTTTCTAGAGCTCGGAGCTCGGATCGAAACTAGCCTGGGAGGATTGGCAGCAAGGTGGGTATGAGACTAGCACGAGGAGATGTGCCAAAATTGCTAGAGTCCGTTGGATTGGAGCAGAGATAAGGGAGTACCCCACCTTGTCCAACATGCATGCAGTAAATACCTTCATTGCAAAGATGGAAGACAAGGTACAGGAGGAGAATAGGATACCAATTTTGGACATAGCACTCCAGTCCACATCATTGAGGTGGTGGAAAAATCACCGCAACTCCATGTCGTGGTGGAGTTGTGTAGCGGAGGCTTTGAGGGCGCGGTTCAAGGAAGACAAAGGACCTCGAATCAAGCAAAGGTACCAAGGAACTTCTGATCCGAGGGACCACCTAAAAACCTGTTAGGAGTAGTGGCGAAGCGTAGGGTACCTGGAGGAGATGTGGGTACATTAGTTTGTCCACTCCCTGGATACCATCCCACATGCTTGTTACTTAGAAGAAGAAATAAAAAGAGGGACCGGTTCTTGGCAGGAAGTCGCGAACAAATTTTTTTAGTGCTTTTCATTTGAAGGGAAGAGAGAGCAAGTGTCCCAAGCATTACAGGCCATAAAGGGGTACTATTTTTCCGTGATTCGGGCACTGACGGGAGGCCATTAGTATTGAATCCTGATGGCAGACGTGAGTTGGCTTGCCAACGGATCGATAGCGAGCCAGACAGTGACAGTTTGGAGGACCTGAGGCACCTATACTTTGAAGAGACAGAAGGCGAGCGGGACATCAAAGAAGAGCCTACCTCTGAAGGAGTCCATCTACTTTCGCTGAAGACAAAGAAGCTAAACATCAGCATCGAGGAAAAACCCAAACTGGCTACAGTTGGAGACTACTGGGATGAGGAAATGACAAAGGAAATTTTTAGCCTCCTCCAGGAATACGAAGACCTATTCCCTTCATTGGTTGTGGATTTGAAGGGCATCAAAGGGGACCTCGGAGAAATGTGAATTGTGATGAAACTCGATACCAGGCCTGTGAAGCATTGACCTTACCAATTGAACCTGTGGATCAAGGAAAAAGTCAAGCTGGAGATCGATAAAATGTTGACGGCAGGTCTAATATTCCCTGTGGAAGAAGCAGAGTGGGTGAGTCCCATCGTCATTCAGAATAAGAAGGACAAGTCAGAGATCCGCATCTGTGTGGATTACCGAAGTTTGAACAATGCCTGCATCCATGACCCATTTCCCACCCCATTCAGCGATGAAGTATTGGATAATGTTGCGGGAAATGAGGCCTACTCCTTCACTGATGGATTCTCAGGCTACCATTAGGTGTGCATTGCGGAAGAGGACGAAATGGAGATGACGTTCACCACCGAGTGGGGGTCTTTTTCATACCACGTGATGCCGTTCAGGTTGAAGAACGCCCCCACTGTGTTTTCCTGGATTTTCATAGTTGCTTTCTGAGAATACATTCATAAGTTGCTGGAATTCTACATGGACGGTTGGACCATCTACAATTTGTTGAAAGACCACGCCACCCTGCTACGCATCATTTTTTATCAATGTCGACAATTGCAAATTTCCTTGAACCTGAAGAAATGCATCTTTGCGGTTCCCTTTGGAACGCTCCTAGGACATATGGTGTGCAAGCAAGGGGTCTGCATCGACCCCGCCAAGGTAGCAGTGATTGTCCACATGGAAGCCCTGGAAATGGTGAAACAGTTGAGGTCACTGCTAGGGTACACAGGTTATTATAGACGATTCATTAGGAACTATGCAAAGATCACTGCTCCTTTGGAAAAGTTGCTACAGAAGTCAAAGGTGTTCCAGTGGACAGCTGACTGCAAGTTGGCCCTTGACACTCTAAAGGAGAAGCTGGAAACGGCGCCCATTCTGGTCCATCGAGATTGGGATAAGAAGTTCTATGTGCATATCGATGCTTCTGGTATTGCACTTGGGGCTATCTTGGCGCAACCAGGGGAGATGACAGTTGACCACCCAGTCTACTTTGCCAGCCGCAAACTGTTCAATGCAGAGTGGAATTATACCACCATAGAGAGGGAGGCCCTCACAATGGTGTACTCGCTCCAGAAGTTCTGCCACTATCTCCTAGGAGGTAAGTTTAAGTTCTTTACTGATCACTCCGCATTGAAGTACCTATTCAATAAACTGATTTTGGAAGGACGGATATGTCGATGGCTTCTACTCTTTCAAGAATTCACCTTCGAAGTGATTGTCAAGCCTAGGAGGCTTAATGTCGGGCCTGATCACTTATCCAGGTTGGAGACGGGGGAGAATGAGGGCTCTCTTGATGATCAACTCCTGGATGCTAATCATTTATGGGTAGAAGCCCTACCAGATTACTTGGCTGACATCGCAACTTACCTAACCACGGGGCAGTGCCCTTAGCACTACACTCTGATCCAGAAACGGCTCCTGGTCGTCCGTGCCATTGAATATCAACTGATTGCGAGGCAGTTGTAAAAATTGGGCCTTGATGAGATTCTGCGAAGATGTGTCCTTGACCATGAATGTGAAGTCGTTCTGTGGGAGTGCCATAGCGACATTGCGGGAGGGCACGTGGGGGCAAAACCCACCACCAAGAAAGTGCTACAAGATGGACTATGGTGGCCAACGGTCCATACAGATAGTAAATCATTTTTCAAGAAATACGATGTTTGTCAAAGAATGGGGAGGCCCTCTCACAGAGACGAGCTACCACTACACCCGGTGAACGTGTTGCAGCCATTTGAGAAATGGGTTGTTGACTTCGTCAGCCCCATAGCCTTGGTAACCAGGCACTCCAAGGCCTGGTACATCATTACCACCACAGACTACCTCACTAGGTGGACCGAGGCAGCAGTGGTACAGGACTATATGGCAGAGACGGCAGCCAGGTTCATATTTGAAAAGATCATCAGCAAGTTTGGCTGCCCATGGAGCTTAACCAGTGATCAAGCTATGCACTTCATTAATGAAATGATCAAATCACTATTGGACACCTTCATGATCCAACATCACAAAATCAGCCCGTACCACCCGCAGGCCAATGGCACTATTGAAGTGTTCAAAAAAATCCTCGAAAAGGGTTTGACAAAGATCTGCAATGCCAAGCGAGATGATTGGGATGAATTTTTGCCAGCCACACTATGGGCCTAAAGAAAAATGGTGAAGCATTTGACCAATCAAACACCATTCCAGCTGGTGTATGGTCGTGAAGCTGTGATTCCCACTGAGTTCACCATACCAAGTCTTCTGATCGCCACATCCTTAAAGTTCTCAGAGGAGGAATCACTACAGGAGCGCCTACACGAATTACAGGAACTTGATGAGGCCAGGTTCCTTGTTGAGTTTCATTAAAAGGTTCAGAAGGACAGGCAGAAGGCGTGGCATGATTGCCACATCAAGAGAAAAATGTTCCAGGTTGGAGGTAAGGTTCGCCTATACGATAGCAGGTTTCAGAAATTTCTGGGAAAACTGCATATGCACTGGTTGGGACCCTACTTCATCGTCAAGATTAAGGATTCTAGAGCCATTCAGTTGGCTCAAATGGACGGATACAGTGAGCAAGTATGGTTCAGGGTAAGCCACAAGCACACCTTCCTCCGACCTATTTGCGTGCCAGAAGATACATTTCAAATGCAGCCGCTGAAGTTCCAACTCGACGATGCAGCCTTCCACAATGAAGTTTGTTCATGGCTGGGGGTCGCGATGGAAGTCCGAAGCGGGGTACCCACACACAATTTCGACAAAATGCTACCACAACAACTGCCTAGTGAATCGGAAGCAGAGGCGGTACAAAGGGTCTCCAACATGCAGCTCTTCCCACTCATTCGCCAATTAAACACTAAGGTACGCAGCCTCAACGAAGTGGTTCGAGTTGTCTCAAGCGGTGCCACTCCTTTCCCTGTTTTTTCTGAATTTCAACTTTCTCAGTCCAACCCACTTCTCCACATGACTTCCATCACCTCCCCCATTCCTAATGTTTTATTTACTTCACCAAGTCCAATGACTACCCCAATGGGGGAAAAGAGTAAGTCTGCAAACCCCTTAGAGGCTCCCAAGGCCAAGAGGGCCTGAACCATAGAGTCAAGTTTGGTGGTGGACCTCACTGAGGAGGATCCACCCCGGCCATTGAGCCCAGGGGTACCCATACAGGAAGAACCACTCATTGAGACAGGGGAAATAGTTGGGATTCCACCTCAACCTCCCCTTGACCCCTCCGACTTTATAAACATTCGTCTTTCACCACCCCGTACTGACCCACCTCCACCTACCACTTCATCCACACCATCCAACTCATCTGCCACCATGTCAGACCCAGTAATTTGGAATCTAATCAATGGGTACCACGGGACTGAGGTCGACTCAAGTACAGCAGTGATACCACCGGTCAACCCCACGAGGGACCCCCAGGTCACTTTTTCTAATTTAATTACACATATGGCACAAATCGTTGCAAACGCAACTGGGACACAACCTGAGCCTATTCCATTTCCACAGACCATACAAACAGATCAGCAGGAACGGTCGAACCTAAATATGGCTGAATTCACACCCCATCCAACTCCACCGCCATCCCCTTAAGAACACTTCACCAGATCAGTTGCCAATGGGCAACCACTGTAGGAGCGGCAGCCAGATAAAATTACCTCACGGGCCGACAACATGGAGACGTGGGGCATGGCTCAGCTGTACCACTTCATTCAGAGAGCAGCCCAGCAAGCGGAAAGGCTCCACTTCAAGTTGCAATAGAGGAGTGAGCAACAACAGCAGCAGATCATCGTGCTTACTGAACAGCGTGAGTAGCTCACAATAGCACACGGGCATCTCCATGACTAGATGAATGAAGTGGCCAGGGTGTTCACACGAATATGGCCAGAAGTAACGACTCACTACACTCGGATGCCTGCATATGTGCTAGAAATGGATATATTACAGTGGGCAATCCACCTCAAGGTAGCATTCACCGACCTCCACAAGGAAAATTTAGAGCTCCAGGCAGCGTTAGAAACACGGCTAGCACTGCCCGATCCAGCAGCAGTCTACACAACACAGATTACAGAGAAACAGGGCCAGGTCACCCAAATGCAGGAAGCTCTCACTTCTACAACGTGAGATGCTTATGACCTCCTAAAAGGTCTCCAGGAATGCTCAATGGCCCTTACAGTAAAGACTCAGCCCATTTCAGTGCAGCCGCAACAACTTTTAAAAGAGATTCAGGATGCCACAGATCCCTCACAGTTGGACCAGCTATACACCCAGGTGGATGCTCTGGAGATCCAGATCCAACAGACAGAGGCCAGCTCGGCACTAGCCAAACAGGTAATTCAAGAGCTCCGCCAGCCCCTCCAAATTAGCACTTGAACAATGCAGCAGCTAGCCGCTGAGGCTGGAACCCAAATCATCACGGTATTTGGAGTTGTACCAGCGACCATCGAGGAGGAAGCTACCACTAAGATCACCACAGAGACAGATGCATTATTAAAGGGGTGGCAGAAAGTTGTGACAACCTTCAATGAGCTTAAGGCTTCGACGTTGAGCAAGGTCCCAGAGTTGGGGCCCTTGGTTGGACAGAAAAATGAAGGTGCACAGCAAGAACAGGGCATGGGGTCCGGCGGAGCGATGGAAGTGGAGACAGTGATTTGTGATTGACTCGGGACGAGTCAAGAAACTTTGGTCAGGGCCTGTTGGGGCCCTTGTTTTGAATTTTTAATAAAGAAAATATTTTTGGGTTACATATCGACATATGGCAGCCGCAACAATGGTGGGTAGCAGAGCTGCCGAGGTTGCGAAAGAATATGAGATAGCTGTTGAAGCTGATGCAGATAAGTGCAGACAAAGAGAAGATATGACAGAGAACAGATAGCAAAACTCATAGGAAATAGAAAGAAGCCGAAAGCAGCTGAAGAAGAATGCAAGAGGAACTAGAAGTTGCAATGGCGGGTCAATAAATATCCCGTCACCCAGCCGAAAGGAAGAGCATGCACAGATGTATAGGGATCGAAGAGGATCGAGTAGACGTTGTGGAAGAGCTCTGTCCTAAGCATGATATCCTTGTAGTTCCCAGGCTTCTATTGATCTATCATGGTTGTATTATCTATCTCTCTGTCCTGTGGGACGTCTGTAACAAAATTGTAATCTCTTCCTATTGAGCGATGTAACTGTGGATCTAGCTGAAGATTATCAATATACTTGCAGGTTTCTATCTTGTTATATGAGTTACATGCATGCATGATGTCTGTGGTACCTTAAAATTTTATTTGCTTAGTATTTGCACAATTTTCTGAGATGCTCTTATATGTATGCTGTTATTTATGCAAATGATTCTATGTTAATCTCGAGTTGTAGATCCATCTGACACTATCGATCTGTTCCCTTTCTGCATGTGGTCGCGACACACCTCAGGTGAGACTCTCTGCTCTTCGGAGTAGGGTGAAAATGCCAACGTGGTTCTAGACTACAACGGACTCCTTTGTTGGCCCCAATCCCTGAACCTAGGTCTTGCCTGTGAGACCTGTTTTCTCGCCAACAGATGTGCAGGTGTTATAGGGCTTTTAGACTGGCATCAGTGCTCATGAGGCACTGATGAAACATGATGGTCGAACCCTGTAGACGGATACTCTTTGATAAATGGAAGCCTGGAGGATCGTCATCCTTGACTTTTATTTTCTTTTAAAATCATTTGAAAAACTTGCAAAAACATGCAAAAACCAAGAAATAATTAATAAATCTTGTGTATTGGGTAAAACTGCTTCGGAGGTTGAGGTTAGGAGCGTGGCTGTTGGATGAAAGCATCAACGGTGGAGATTCATCGCGGGAGGTCAAAGAGGAAAGTGGTGGAGTGAATGGTGCAGAGATTAAGTTAGGGCCATTGATCTTGTAGAGATCAAAGGTCAAGAGCAATAGTAATATTATAAAGCGAAAGGGTCACTTCACAATAAGGTAGGCGGAAAATGCGAAGAAAATAGGTTAAAAATCCTTTGCGGAGGAAAAATAATTGGAAGGGAAATTGGGGTTTCCAAATGATCGTAGGCCATTGGATTAGTTTGGCCTATGGAGATCAATGATGAGAATTGATCGATGAAGTCCCTTTGGAAAAGGCGGAGGGCGATAGTGTAATGGTAGGATCGAATGTTGGCCATTGATCTGCAGAGATCAATGATAGGGAAACCACGCGATGAAATGAAATGGAAACAAGAGAAAGTGGTTTTGAGTGGAGAAACTGGCAGTATCGCACAGCAAAATGGGAGAAAGGTGGTTTCACCTTTTTGAACACGATATGCATTAGAGGGCGACACATAGCATTTCAATACTGCCCATATCGTGTGATTTTAAAAAAATTATTGCTCGAGCATAAATCTATGCGATATGGAGCGTCCGTTATCGGATCTGGGGTCTTAGATCTGATGGTCGGGGAAAGAGGGCGATTTTGATAAGATGTGTAGGTCATAGTAGGTGGGGTGGTTTTATTCTGAGCCATTGGATCAAATATTCAAATCCGGAGGAAGGCAGGACCCACAGGAGTCGGGCTAGTTGGGATTAATTTGGCCGTTAGATGTAAAGGATCACGGTGGAGAATGAATCTGGGGTTGAATGGAAATGATACATGAGGAAGAGAAAGGGTTAATATGGGCCATTGATCTGCAGAGATCAACAGCTGAGATGTGGCCAAAAAACATTATAAAGCGGGGTGTATGGAATTTCAACCAAGATGGGAGGATTGATCTGGACCATCCGATCTCAGGGCATGAACGGCCTAGATGAAATCGGAAGATTGCAATTGGTGGGGGAAATGGACGGGGGAGCGCCGATGCGATTGGCTATGGACTGTAGATCTGCGGATCAAATCGATGATGGGAAATGAATTGGGGTATCGCCAATCAGAGGTTGTGAATAAAATATTAAGTGCGCCCAATGAAAACTTCTGATGCGAGATTGCGCTGGCTGTTTGATCGGGAAAAGATCAATGGTTCTTTTTCATTAAATACATGAACCGGTGGCTTTTAATATAAACATAGGAGAAGTGGGTTTTGACGATTTTACAAAGGAAAAATCAAATCGGGAATGGTTTATATAATGTTTTTAATGCCATATTGCGAGCCCAAGGTTATGCGAATGACACAAGGGATCGGGGGTTATGTATAAAAGGGCCAATCACATCGGAACAAAAGTGAGGGCCTTTTTCAAAACGTGCCCAATAAAAAATCTCCGATGTGAGATATTTTTTACCGTCGATCGGCCTTTGCATCAATGATTCTTATCATTCAAAACATTGCACCAGCGGATTTAGACAAAAACTTAGCAAAAATGGGTTTTTAGAAAATACTAAGGGAATTTTGTATCAGGAAGGTTTATTCACAAGGTTTAAGTGTCGGATGTAGGCTCTCGGATTATATGAAGCGGCAAAGGGATCGGGGCTTATATACAAAGGGCCAATCGCATCGGAGGCTTTAACATAGCAAATAGACTTGAACACTCCAATTTTTGTGATGCGATAAGCGCCCGATGGGTTTAGCGCTTCGTTCTAGTGCTAGGGCATATGTGGGGAAGTGGTTTAGGACTTGGCCCAAAGGGCTTAGTTCCATAGTTAAAAAACTTATTTTTTATGAAATTTTCAAGGTTTTTTGATGGATTTGGGGGTTTCGATAAGGTTTAAAAATGAGTTTTAAACCTTATAAAAGGGATTTTAAAGAAGGGAAGAGGCGAATAAATGAAAAATGGAGGAATTTTATGAGTTAGAAGGGGATAAAAATGCAGGTTAATTTGAAGTGAAATGAAGAGTGAAATGAGGGAAAACTGGGTGTTTTCTGTAGCAGTCTTTTCTTTATGAAAATAGAAGATTTCAGCATTTCGAAAGGGAAACAGCAGTGAATATTTAACAGAGGATAAGATGTCTTCATAAGGCTTCAAGAGATAAAAATTTTGGCAATAAAACTTGTTTCTTGAAGGCTTCAAAAAAATTTTAGCCACCATTTGATATGACAAATTTTATACGTTGCTAACAGTGGTTCCACATGGGGATGGTGCCTTCTTGAAGGCATCAATAACTTCAGACTTGCAATCTCTGGGGGGCTGATCAATGCCTCATCCATTGGGTTACTTTCTTCTTCACTTGGATGATCTTCTTTTGCTCTGAAAATATTAGCAGCCATGAAAAAATAATGGAACTTCATCAACACAAACTTTCTACCTACCCAATCCTACTGATCTAACATTTTTTCTTCTATCAGAGTGCACTTGGATTGGAAAACTCTTTTACAAACATTTTATTCTTTTGAAAGCAAAAAAATAATCTATTTCTACTTCTTATTTCTCCATGAACTCAGATTAAACAGTTGAGTTCATATGCTTCTCTACCTAGCTACTAATCTGTTAGGATTAAACAGTCTAACAGATTTTTATTCACTAATTTCTAAAACAGATATTTAAAAGCATACAAGTCAGGATTGAACAGTCTAAATTGTTACTGATCTATGGAATAAAAAACAAGATGCACATAGATATTATTTTATGGAAAATTAAATCAAAATGGAAGGCTTAAGATCTGAAAGTTCTAAGCACGACCTTCTCTTTTTACAGCTCTGTTTGTTAGTTTATTCGAGCTATTTTTCCTTGTTCTCTGGTTCATATTTTGAGCTGATTAGAACCAATTTACTTCTTTTTTTGAATAAAAATTAAAATAGATAGGATTCATTCTTCTTTTGGACACTTTGGTTCAGATTTTGAGCTTGTGTTTGAACCTTTAATTTCTAGCCTAATCTATCTAACTGATAAGCCAAGATTAAGCTGTTTGGAAAATCGAATTCACTAACCTATCAGCAGTAAATTTAAAACTAATTAGTCATGATTAGGCTGTATGACTAACTAGAAGTGTGTTTTTAGGAGTGGCATTTAAGCTTGCACACTTTCAGATTTGTTTCTCTTTTTTGGTATGGGGTTGTACCTTTATTTTTTACAATCTACCCTCTTTTCTTTCTTTCATTGTTTTTGTATTTTTGATTTTTCTAACTTTGAATGCAATGATGGATGAAATATTTATAATGAGAAAAAATATAAAAAGGATTCCACACATGATAGGATCAAGAGAAATATTGTTTGAGCATCCTGCCATTGACAGGACCCCCAAACAGTTCTGCTCCATTCAACTCCTGCAAGAAAAGGGCATTGTTACCAGTAGCAGAATGAATGAGATAAGGGCCAAGCCATAAGTTGTCAAATTTCCCATGCTTGCCATTGTCTTCTCTCCTTGAGTCCCACTTTAAAACTTTTTCCTTGACATTAAAATTTCCGGCCTTTGTTCTTCTATCAAAAATCTTTTTGATGTTGTCCTGCTTTTGTAATGCTTTGTTATAAACCTCCTCTCTGGTTTGCTAAAGGTGAATAGTCTAATTTATCCTTCTGATCATGTAATTCTCTTCATACTGAACCTCTTGAATCAACTTGATAACTGGTACACCAAGGCTGGTTGGAAAAATTGCATTAGTACCATACACAAGTTGGTAGGGTGACATCCCAATAGATTTCTTCAATGTCAATCTATCAACCCAAAGTGCATGAACTATCTTTGTGTGACAAGACTTCTTGTTGTCCTCCAATAACTTCTTGATTATGTTCACCAAACTCTTTTTTGAGGATTCTGCTAGCCCATTATCTTGAGGGTAATAAGCAGTGGAATCACCCAATGTAATCTGATATTTGTGACAGAGTTCAACCATCTTCTTGGATCCAAATGTTGCTGCATTATTATCCTAGGATAGCCAAATCTAGAGAGGATATGAGTCTCAATGAATTTTATGATGATTGAGTCATTGGCTTGCCTAGAAGGGATGGCTTCTATCCATTTGGTGAAGTAGTCTGTTGCAGTGAGAATCCATCTATGTTGGGCAGATGAGGGTGGATGGATTTTTCCTATGAAGTCAAGTCACCACTGTTGAAAAGGAGCTTCAAAAGTGATTGGATGCAGAGCTAAGGGCAGCAATTTTATTTTTCCTTCAAAAAGCTGGCATTTATGATAGGCAATGATCATCTTGTGTACATCAAGAAAGAGAGCGGGCCAATAGTAACTAGCCCTTAGGATTTTTTTGCCTGTTGTCTTCTAGTAGAGGTGGCCTCCACATTATCCTTCATGGAACTCGTGCTTAACCTTCTCTGCATCATACACAGGCAAACATTTAAGCAATATCCCATTTGCATTCTTCCAATGAAGACATTTATCTATAATGCAGTAGTTTACAACTTTTAACATTAAAAACCTTGCCTTTGTTTTTGATAAACCAGGAGGTGTATTCAAATTAAGCAAAACAAATAAAATATTGGCATACAAAGAGGAATTCATAAAATTTTCTTCAACAATGGGAGTTGAGATTTCCACTTGCTCATCTAAAGCATTTATCATATTAATATCAAGAACTTCAAAATTTGATTCAGCCATAATATAGCTAGACCTTGGCCTTTGATGAGTTTAGTGGGCTTGATCTCTAAATCATATTCAAGTATAACAACTATCGACTTACCTCTCTTACCATCTGGGTCCTGTGTTAGAATGTCTTTCACAACTGAATTTGGGACAAAGGCAATGATGTGTGAGTGCAAAATGTATACTCTGAAGTCTTTTAAAGCTTTGACCAAAACAAAATCTTGCTTTTCCATGATGTTGTACTTCAGAGGGGCATCCCTCAGTGCCTTGCTAAAGAATGCAATAGGCTGCTCTTGTCCTTGTGGATTTTTCTGTAAAAGGACAACAACTATTGTATGTTCTGAAGTAAATGAGAAAATATAAAAATATTTTGAAAAATTAGGACTGATTAGAACTGGTGTTTTGGTTAATGCTTGTTTCACCAGCTCAAAGGACTTCTTTGCTTCCAAGGTCCATTTAACCCCTTGCTCCTTTTTCAACATGTTTGTAATGTTTCTAAGGAGCTCAACCAAGTTGGGTATGAACCTTCCCAAGAAATTAATCTTTCCAATGAAATATTGTAGTTCCTTGATGTTTCAAGGATGAGAGATTTGCAATATGGCCTCAATCCTCTTTGGATATATCTTAATACCCTCTTCTGAAATAATGTGCCCAAGAAGTTTACCTTCTTGGAGACCGAATAGTGTTTTCTTTGGGTTTAATGATATCGAAAACTTTCTGCATCTCTCAAATACTTTTCTCAAATGTTCTAAGTGCTCTTCATCTGTCTTTGAAAAAACATTGACATCATCAAGGTAAATAATGATGAAGTATCCCAATTCTTCCAAGAATGCGATGTCCATGGCTCTTTGGAATGTTGCACCAGCATTCATTAGAGAAAATGGCATTTTCACATACATGAAAGTGCCCCAAGGTGTAGTAAAGGCTGTCTTTAATTGATCATCAGGATGAACTAAAATCTGATTGTACCCTGAGTAGCCATCAAGCAAAGAAAATCTTTTAGAACCAACTATTCTTTGTAAAATATGATCAATCTTGGGTAAAGGGTAGTTTTCCTTCAATGAAGCTTTGTTTGAGTCTCTAAAGTCTATACAAAGCCTAATCTCTCCTTTTTTCTTCCTAACTGACACCAGATTAGACACCCACTCATAATATCTAATAGGGACAATAATACCAGCTTCATACATTTTCTTGATTTCCTTCTCAACCAAAGGTAACTGAACAGGGTTTATTCTACACAAATTTTGTTTAAATGGCTTTTGGTTTTCCTTGAGAGGAATTTTGTGCTGAATTATTTCAGTGTCATAGGATTTCAGATCCTCATAACTCCACGCAAAAACATCAGAAAATTCTTTAAACAACTCTATGTATTTGATTTTGATGTGAGCTGGTAAAGTCTTAGACAGTTTGATCATCATTGGTTTCTGTTCATTGCCTATATTATACTCTTCAAATTTAGTTTCTACAGGCTCCAGTTTTGGCTTCTTGGCCACATCGTTGAAATCAAACAACTCTTCTAAAGGGGCCAGCCCTTTTGGAAAACTTTGACTGTTTGACCGCAGGGTTTCTAAGTCCTTTGTTTCTAAATATGCAATCACTTTTGTAGTGTTTTCAAGTTTTCTAAATATCAGATTTACATCAACTATCTCAGGAGACTATTCTTCTTCACCAAGAAAATTTTCCTCACTAGGGCAGTCTGTTTCATAGTCTGAATCTGAACTAGGTAGTTTAAATTCATTTCTGAACTGCATGAAGTCTTTTATTTGTTTGTCTCCGTCAAACACTTGCCAATATTTTCGTTATCAGGGACATCTGGTGTTGTCGTTCCTAGAGATAGCCTAGAGTTGTGATAGGCTAGTGCCTAGGACATCTTATATTAGCAAGGGGCATATGGCATAACAAAGGAAGTTATCAATAAAAATCTCTCATGCTATTTCTTGAAAAACAAGGAATATTAATCTGAATGGGACCAATACCTTAAGAAAATGACATAGAGAATGGAATACTACAGAGGCAACATGTAAAACTCCAGTATAAAAGCAACATACAATTCAGAGACAACTTACTGTAAAGAGGGCCAATTTAGAAATACCTCACAAAAATAAATTATTAGAAGGTGTATGTAGTGAATGAAAAATTGAGAGAATACTAGTTGTCATTGAGCTGATATCCAGATACACAATACCACCATGTAATGGGCTTACCAATCTAAGAATCCATACATGACAATAGCGTTTTAAAAACACCCTCCCAAAGCAACTAATATAGCAGAAATACGGTTTAGATGACTAGTGGAACAAAATATCATGCATGAGCCATATTTAAAGCGCTTGACTAATTCGAGCATGGGTATCAACTAGGATAAATCCATAGAAAAAATCAGTGAGCCACTCGCATTCCAAAACATGATACAGGAAAGGTGGATGAAATGAAATGATCTATTAAAATAACACATAATAGAGAAAGTTACACACTGTGAAATACCAAAGACCAGAATCCTCTTAACAGATGGAACTCCTCCTCATTGAGACCCTACAGGCTCTGAGCCTTCATACAAGAGTTCAACAAAATGTATACAAAAATCCATTCACTGCATAATTTTCTGATCAAATCTGGAACCCTAAATCATCTGTTCTTTGGGAGCTTTATAGGAGAAAAAGAAAGCTCGAAAAGGGAGTAGGTGATGAACATTTAATTGTCTCATTAAGACAAGATGGCGGAAATGTGCATGCCCATATGTTGAATGAATTTGTAGTGTTGTATGTACTCTACTACCTGCTTACTGAAATAAATGCACTGCGTAGAAATCTCTTCAGGGACACAGCAAAGAAGTAAAATCACATAGACATTCCTTCCTTTCCTAAAAGAAAATGGTGCTGAAAAGAAAACCTTAGGTTATTTTTTTCTACGAATGGTATCATCTACCTTCTAAACCCTAAATTACGGCTTAAGATATTCAATGCTGAACGTTGAATTCCTCGATCATTTGCTGATATTTCTCTGCTACTCCATTAATGTCTTCATCTGCGCAATCTATGCTTTGAATGACTCTGGAGGGTTTGACAGATTTTAACCCTGCTTCTTTAATGGAAGTCCTGACGACATATCTTCCCAGGCCTTTCACCATAATTCCAGCCTCTAAAAAATGGTCCTTTGATGTGTTCTTTTTTACTGAAATGACGGTTGTAAATCATGGCGATTTTCTGTTGTTGTAACTCTGTAAAACCAGAAAACATGTTAAGAAAAATATGCACGGAGAGGATGGATGCATTGATGGTCATCGGACTGGTGATGAGACTATGGAGAGATGGTGAAAGGTGCTACGGAAGGCATTGTGGAATGGTGATGCAGCATGGCATACACAGTGAGAAATGAACATGAAAATGCAGAAAAACGAAGAGATGAACCAATTATGGACCCGAGGTGACAGAGAGCACGTGGTGAAAAACTGGAGGACAGGTGGCACGATACCAGGAAAATGGGAAACAGATGACATGGAGTGTAAACAGTGGACTGGGGGTACGATTTCCTCGGTTTATCTTCCACACAGTTTCGTGGAGCGACTACCGTCGGATGGATCGCCCCAAATCGGACGGCTCTCGTGGATATCACGCCGTGTCTACGGACGAACGATAACGCACGATGGAGGGCGGTTTTTGAGCTGTACGCGGGGAGACACGAAAAATGGTGTATGGAATCGCTCTAAAAAGAGAAATTTTGCCTGCCTCAGAAAGGCGATGCGATATAAACCACCGGTTTTGTATAGTGCACAGAGCAGGGACCACCAGGGTGGGAGTACTGCGAGCTGTTGATTTGAGGTTTAATCGGACAACGGACTGGCGATTTTGGTGATGGATGGAGTGGGCCACAGGCGCAATGAAGACTTGTGAATGCCATCAGATCTGTACAGATTGACAGCTATAACGTGCCCGATATATGTGTGTGTGTGTGTGTGTGTGTGATAAGCACTTCCGGGTTTAGCGCTTGGTCTGGCACCCTGGTTACATGGAGAAAGAGACTGAGGGGCTAGGGACGAAAGGTGCCAAACCTTATATATTTTCAAATGCGGGTTTTTGGCCATTTTTAATGCAATTTTGAGGCTAGGTGAAGGTAACGATAGGCAGAAAGTGAATTTCTCAGGGCAGAAAGAGGGGTTTTGAAAGATTTAAGCAAGGTTACTTATCAAAATCTCAATGGAATGCTGACATGATTAAAATTGGCTCCACCTGGGGACGACACGTTTATCCCTGAGCATGTCTAGAACTTCGCAGACCACTTGATAATCTTCTGTGTGAACTCTGCATCTTCAACACTTCTACTTTTTCTTTTTCATAATTCATCACGGCACCCACATTTTTTCAAACAAGAGTAAAAGAAAACTAATATATAGTATGATACATCAGGCTATCTCTGCCCGAATTAGAACTGGAAGTAGGGTTTAAGAAACTGACCATTTACAGGGGTGTTAAGTAAGTCACCCTGTAAATTTTCCAACTTGAAAGTGTTGTTACCTCCTTGTTCCACGATTTTGAAAGAACCAAACCAAAGTGGGTCGAATTTACCATGTTTTCCTTTTTCAGCCCTCCGGATATCCCATATGAGCACCAAATCACCAATCTGCAAATTTCTGTCCTTAGCATGCTGATAAAAAAGGTGTTCCATCTTCTCCTGATACTCTGTTAGCCTTTGATTTACCTGGCTTCATGTTTCCCCCAATTCTACCAGCCGATTTATTCTCCTGGTCATATCATCAGGCTCTTCTTGACTTTCCTTCATGAATCAGGCCACTGGTAGGGCTAACTTTATAGGGAATACTGTTGCCCTCCCATATACTAATTCATATGGGGATTTTCCAGTTTCTCTCTTACTGGTAATTCTATTGGCCCACAGAGCAAATTTCAACTGGGAATCCCAATTTTTCTGATTTTCATTGATAGCCTTCTTTAGTGCCCTCACGAGGGTTTTATTGGAAGACTCTTCCAAGCCATTTCCCTATGGATAATAGGTTGTAGAGTGGCTTAGTGTGATGATATATTGCTGACAGAAACTCACAAAATTTGCAGACTTGAAAGCTTGGGCATTATCAGTCACTATTCTGGCAGGACAACCAAACCTGGATATGATGTTCTCTTCCATGAACTTTATTATCACAGTATCAGTGGCGTTCCTTGCAGGTATGGATTCCACCCATTTTGTGAAATAATCAGTGGTAGTTAAAATCCACTTATGTTGACCACTTGATGGGGGATTTATTTCACCTATAAAATCAATTCCCCGTTGTCGGAAAGGTTCGTCCACGTGCACGGGAATCATGGGCAGAGGTGCCAATTTCTATCTTTCAGCATATTTCTGACACTTCTCACAAGCTCTAACCTGGGCAAAAACATCTGCAAAAAGCTTGGGCCAATAGAAACCAACCTTTAGGATTTTGTGAGCAATGGCCCTCCAGCTGTAATGACCCCCACATATTCCTTCGTGAAATTAGGCTATAATACTCTTTACCTCATCCTCTGTGAGACACAGGAGTAGGATACCTGAGGGATCTCGCCAGTATAACCGGCCATTGGTGACTATGTATTTCTGTGATTTTAATCTTAGCATTTTGTATTTATCTTTATCACAGCTTGGAGGGCAGCTGAATGTGAGTAAATATTCTACTATCTCTTTGTACCACTAACTGGTGAGGTAATTTACATGTATTTCTGGAGTGACTACCCCAATTCCATGTCGCTCTTCTTTCTCCTTAGATTCCTCTCCTGCTATAATGGAAAAATTTATACCCAAAGCTTGGTAGTTTGATTCAGATAATATTTTGGCAAACCCTTTTCCTTTTATCAGCTTAGTAGGGTGGATGTCTAATTCATACTCTTGTATTTTAGCAATCCACTTCCCCCTTTTCCCTTCACTATCCCCTTGGATAAGAATATCTTTTACAGTAGCTGTAGGTACAAATGCAGTGATATGGGACTGCAAGATATAAATGCGGAATGCTTTGAGGGATTTTACTAGGGCGTATGCTTGCTTTTCCAATATGTTATATTTCAATTCTGCATCACGGAGCACCTGACTAAAGAAGGCCATGGGCTGCTTGTACCCTTCCTCATTTTTCTGCAATAAAACTCGTGCTATTGTATAGGTGATGCAAAGAAAATATCATGAAAGTTTTAGCATAATTTGGTTCAGCTAGTACAGGGGCTTCTGCAAAAGCATTTTTTATCCTGATAAAGGCCTCTCATGATTCCTGGGACCATTTAACTTCATTATCTTTCTTCAACATGTTAGTTATATGTCTAACTATTTCAGCATAGTTAGGGATAAACCTTCTCAGGAAATTAATAGGCCCTAGGAATACCTGTACCTCCTTCTTATTTCTAGGAAGAGAGATACCATTTATAACCTCCACCCTCTTAGGATCTATCTTCACCCCATCTTTCGTTACAATGTGTCCCAAACGTTTACCCTCTTCTAATGCAAATAATGACTTTTGAGGGTTAAGAGAGAGACCATACCTTCTGTATTTCTCAAAGGTTCTACGCAGATGATCAATGTGCTCAGTATCATTCTTTGAAAATACAGTGATATCATTGAGGTAGACTACCAGGAATTTATCTTTCTCCCCAACAAAAGCAATGTCCATGGCCCTCTGAAAAGTGGCCCCTGCATTAATCAATCTAAAAGGCATCCTGTCATACATAAATGTACCCCATGGTGTAGTGAAAGCAGTCTTCTTTTGATCTTCTGGAAATACAGCCACCTGGTTATAACCAGAGAATCCATCCATCATTGACATCCTAGAAGCTCCAACCACTTTCTGCAGGATGTGATCCATCTTAGGCAGCGGATAATTATCCTTTAAGGATGCTCTGTTCAAATTTCTGAAATCCACACACAGCCTTATTTCTCCATTCTTTTTTCGGATAGGGACTAGGTTTTCCACCCATTCAGAGTACCTTAGTGGCACAATTATTTTTGCTTTTAACAGCTTCTTGATTTCCTTCTCAATATAAGGAAGCAACAGGGGATTTATTTGTCTGAGCTTCTGCTTATGAGGCTTTTCATCTCCCTTTAGTGGGATTTTGTGATGCATTATACTGATGTCAAAAGTTTTCAAGTCCTGATAGGACCATGCAAACACATCTTTGTAAGACTGAAATAATTTTTGATATAGCTTTTTATATTCTCCTGGGATCTTCTTGGACAATTTTACAAATTTGGGGACAACATCAATACCCAAATTCAAGTCTTCTACCTGATTTTCTTCTACCACTTTGCTTGGCTGCAGTGGGACATCATTTTTTTCAAATAATCTTTCTAGAGGCACCAGTCCTCTAGGTATAATGTTTCCCTTCAATTGCAACATTTTCTTACCTACCATTTTCTTCTCCCAAATTCTTCCTGAAGTGTCTTCATACTCTTCTTCTTCATCAGCATCAATCTCCATAATGGAGAATTCTCCTACTGTTTCCAGAAATTTCTTCATTTGTTCTTCATCCTCAAAAACCTGCCAGTGCTTGACATTATCTGGAATGGATGGTCGATAACGTACCTCAATTTCATATCTTAAAAGGGGGTTCTGAGGTGGATGGAATGTACTAGCAGCCACAGCAAGGGAATCAGCCATCCTATTCTGTTCTTGAGGCATGAACTGGATATTAAATGCCAAGAAAAAATTCTCAACCATGTCCCAAAATTTATTCCTATAAAATTCTCAACCATGTCCCAAAATTCATTCCTATAAGCCCTCAGCCAAGGATGTTTGGTCTGACACTGATTCTTGACTTGTCTAACCACCAATTCTGAATCTCCCAGAAATTTTAAACTTTGTATATTCATGTTCCTGGCTGTCTGCAATCCTAATAGAAGTGCTTCATATTCAGCCACATTATTAGTAGCTTCATATTCTAGCTTGAAGGACAATGGGACCCATTTCCCTGAAGGAGAAATCAATAATATTCCAGCTCCATTACCTTCTCTTGAATTTGCTCCATCAAAATGAAGTGTCTAGATTCCTGCTTCATGGCTCTCTGAGGGCTGCTCAGTCTTGATCTGGCAGAAGGATGGTTCATGAGCATAATCTTGATCTTCTTCCAACATCAAGCATGAGAAATCTCCTTCTTTACTGTAGACTGGTGAATTAACAGAGTTGTCAGCCTTAGTAACCATCTTGACAAATCTAGTTTCCCTGTACAACCTCCTCTCCTGGCCACCAAAAACTGGGATAGTGGCATATGTTAAGTCCAACTTGATTGACCCACCAATTTTTGTTCCCCAGGACCTTGATAGTAACATGCCAAAGCGAGCTGGGATGTCAGCCACCACGATGTCCATTACCACACTTTTTGCTGGGATTTGGGCCAAATTGACCACCAAATCCTTGATCATCCCCAAGCATTTAACTCTTTTGGAATCAAATGAATAGAGGTCCTTGTATGGACGGGTGATTTGTAATCCTAGTTGTTCCATGACTGACAAAGGTAGTAGATTATGGGAAGCTCCAGAATCTAACATACAGTTATGTAATAGCAGGTCATGAATCACTAGAGACACATAGAAAGGAGGAGTAGAAGCATCTAATTCCTCAACATGTGGACCAAAGACAACCATGGGTCTTTCTTCTTGAAGGTTGAGACTATCTGGGGTGAGTGCTGCTTCTGGAGGGATCATAAAAGAGGTGACTTGGGATTGATATGTAGGTTGCTTCAACAGTTCAGTCAAGGGAACTGGGATTTTGACTTTCTCAAGTTCCTTTTGCAGACTGAAGACAGGAGAGGAATTCTCTATTACAACCTCCTTTGACTCTTTATTTTCAGCTGAGGGTTTGAATTATTTTGACACAGACTTGGTATTAGGGGGAATGACTACTTTTGAAGAGGAAGGAATTTGATCATTAGACTGCAAAGGTTTGTTTAGAGGGCCTTTACCTTTGTCTGTGACTTTCTACATTGTTGATTCCTTCTGAGCAGGTGCTTCTTTCTGGGGTAGATCTTCTTCTTGATCTTGAGTACGAGTCCTCTTCTTAGAAGATCTGAGATCACATCTTCTATTGAACTGTGCTTGCATGAAATCAACAAATTGTTTACAATAATGATCAATTTCTGCGTCTTCTGTGTCTCTAGCCTTCTCTTCTTCTTGCAATGAGCACTCGGTTCCATCATTTCCTTGCAAAGGGTATTCTTCTCCATCACTATTCGAGAAAGCAAGATTTGCATCCTCTAGTCCATAAGCAGTGTCTTCAGTAGGATCATCTTCTGGACCTTCCAAGTACAATGTGTGTGGTACTTGATCTTGTTGCTCCTTTGGTTCCCTTGGCAATGTCTGCAGGGGTGGTTTCCTGTACTGAGGATTGTAACCTCTATTTTGAGCATTGTGGAAATTCTTGGAGGCTGAATTCTTGGCCTCCAATTCAAGCTTGACCAGTTTACCAGAAAGGTTCTTAATCATTTTGCTCATTTCTTCAATTCTGTCATTAGCTGAGTCTCTGTCTTGGTAGGAGGTAGATACCTCCTCTTTGCCCCTTCTTCTAGTATCTTGTTAAGATTTTCCCTTTGATTTTCCAGTGGAGGAAAAGTTTGCTTCCAACTCTAGTGCATCTGTCTGAGCATCATACAGAGTAGCAGGCTTTCTTTCTCTGAGAGAGAAACCAAATTCTGAATCAAAAGCTACTACAAAAACAACTTTAGCAGCAGTTTGATGAGGTTTCATATCAGCAGGAAGACTCAAATACAATTTATTAAATCTCTTGATAAATTCTGACACTCCTTCATTATGTCTTTTCTTGAGTGTATTGAACTCAGTAAGACAATGTCCATGGTCTTTCTTCTCTCCCCATTTTCTGAGAAAAGTATCTTCCATTATTTCCCAAGTGGTAATAGAATGACCTGCCAATGTCTTAAACCATTTTCAAGCTTCACCATCAAGAGATTGGACAAACAACCTTAAGACCACATCTAAATGTTCCACATTAAAATTCTCTGCAAAAGCACAGAATACCTCAAGATGTTTTTGAGCATCAATCTCGTTTTCCCCATTGAATCGGGGTAAAATCTTCAAATAATACTATCGCTTATCATTCAACACTTGGGGTAATGCCAGAGGGGCATATTTATTTAGCAAGAAGCCTAGAAAATTTTCCATTGGAGGGGGTGGAGGTAGTGCAATAGTTTGATGAGTAAGAGGAGGAGGAGGAGGTGGAAGTGGGGTATGAATAACAATAGGAATGTAATGAACAACAGCCTGAGGTGTTGAGGGGAATAATGGTCTGTTAACAGCAGATACTTCATTGAATTCCTTAACCTCTTCAACCTCAGGAGTAGGGTGAAAATAATATTTATTTATGTCACCTCCTCTGGGTAGACTATATGAATAATAATAATCAGTATCTCCCATAGTCGAGTAGGGATCTCGCACTTGAGCTTCTTGAGAAGAAGAGGATGGAAATTATTCTATAGACAATTCCGGGATTTAAGAGTGGACTGATTTTCTTTCCTTCCAATTTCTTCTATGTATGATATTTTCAGGGTCAGACACTAAAGGTGTCTTTGGCTGAGACATATCTGACCTCAGGTGTGGCTTACGAGGAGCTAGGACTGCAAATAGATTTATCAAATAAACAAATGTGGAGTCGCCAAGGTGAGGGATCTACAACTCTTAACTCTCCATACTCACCTATTTGAAGAGTGAATTAGATTTTGTCAAGGCCCAGGGATTAAATTTTCTCAACTTCGTTCCCCGGCAACGGCGCCAAAAATATGTTTTCATTCCTAGAGACAGCCTAGAGTTGTGATAGACTAGTGCCTAGGACATCTTATATTAGCAAGGGACATATGAGTTTTAAAAACACCCTCCCAAAGCAACTAATATAGCATAAATATGGTTTAGATGAATAGTGGAATAGAATGTCATGCATGAGCCATATTTAAAGCGCTTGAATAATTCAAGCATGGGTATCAAATAGGATAAATCCATACCAAAAATCAGTGAGCCACTCGCATTCCAAAACATGATACAGGAAAGGTTGATGAAATGAAATGATCTATTAAAATAACACATAAGAGAGAAAGTTACACACTATGAAATACCAAATACCAGAATCCTCTTAACAGATGGAACTCCTCACTGGGACCCTACAGGCTCTGAGCCTTCATACAAGAGTTCCACAAAATGTATACAAAAATCTGTTGACTGCATAATTTTCTGATCAAATCTAGAACCCTAAATCATATGTTCTTCGGAAGCTTAATAGGAGAAAAAGAAAGCTTGAAAAGGGAATAGGTGATGAACATTTAATTGTCTCATTAAGAAAATATGGCAGAAACGTGCACACCCATATGCTGAATGACTTTGTAGTGTTGTATGTACTCTACTGCCTACTTACTGAAATAAATGCACTGGGTAGAAATCTCTTCAGGGACACGGAAAAGAAGTAAAATCACATAGACATTCCGTCCTTTCCTGAAAGAAAATGGTGCTGAAAAGAAAACCTTAGGTTATTGTTTTCTGCGAATGGTACCATCTGCCTTCTAAACCCTAAATTACGGTTTAATATCTTCAATGCTGAACGTTGAATTCCTCAATCATTTGCTGATATTTCTCTGCTAATCAATTAAAGTCTTCATCTGCGCAATCTGTGCTTTAAATGACTCTGGAGGGTTTGAAAGATTTTAACCCTCCTTCTTTAATGGAAGTCCTGATGACATATCTTCCCAGGCTTTTCTCCATAATTCCAGCCTATGAAAAATGGTCCTTTGATGTGTTCTTTTTTACTAAAATGGAGGCTTTAAATCATGGCAATTTTCTGCCACTGTAACCCTGCAAAACCATAAAACGTGTTAAGAAAACTATGCACGGAGAGGATGGATGCATTGATGGTCATCGAACTGGTGATGAGACTGTGGAGAGATGGTGAAAGGTGCTGCGGAAGTCATTGCGGAATGGTGATGCAGCATGGCAGACACAGTGAGAAATGAACGTGAAAATGCAGAAAAATGAAGAGATGAACCAATTATGTACTCGGGGTGGTAGAGAGCACGTGGTGAAAAACTGGAGGACAGGTGGTGCAATACCAGGAAAATGGGAAACAGATGATGTGGAGTACTAATGGTGGACCAGGCGTACGATTTCCTTGGGTTATCTTCCGCACAGTTTCGTGGAGTGACTACCGTCGGATGGATCGCCCCAAATTGGATGGCTCTCATGGATATCGCGTTGTGTCTACGGACGAATGATAACGCGCGATGGAGGGTGGTTTTTGAGTCGTACGCGGGGACACGCGGAAAATGATGTATGGAATCGCTCTGAAAAGAGAAATACTGCCCACCTCAGAAAGGCGGTGCGATATAAACCACCAGTTTTGTAGAGTGCACGGAGCGAGGACCACCAGGGCGGGAGTACTGCGAGCCATTGATTTGAGGTTTAATCGAACGGCGGACCAGCGATTTGGGCGATGGACGGAGTGGGCCACGGGCACGATGAAGACTTGCGAATGTCGTCGGATCTGTACAAATTGACGGTTATAAACGCGCCCAATATATATATATATATATATATATATATATATATATATATGTATATATATGTATGCGGGGACCACCAGGGCGGGAGTACTGCGAGCCGTTGATCTGAGGTTTAATCGGACGGTGGACCAGCGATTTGGGCGATGGACGGAGTGGACCACGGGCGTGATGAAGACTTGTGAATGTCGTCGGATCTGTACAGATTGACGGTTATAAATGCGCCCGATATATATATATGTATATGTATATGTATATGTATATGTATATATATATATATATATATATATATATATATATATATATATATATATATATATGTATGTATGTATGTATGTATGTATGTATGTATGTATGTATGTATATATATATATATATATATGTATGTATGTATATATATGTATATATGTATATATATATATGTATATGTGTGTGTGTGTGTGTGTGTGTGTGTGTGTGTGTGTGTGTGTGTGTGTGTGATAAGCACTTACAGGCTTAGCACTTGGTCTGGCACCCTGGTTACATGGAGAAAGAGACTAAGGGGCTAGGGCCGAAAGGTGCCAAACCTTATATATTTTCAAATGCAGGTTTTTGGCCATTTTTAATGCAATTTTGAGGCTAGGTGAAGGTAACGATAGGCAGAAAGTGAATTTCTCAGGGAAGAAAGAGGGGGTTTGAAAGGTTTAAGCGAGGTTGCTTATCAAAATCTCAATGGAATGCTGACATGATCAACGGTGATGCAGGTTAATTTGAGTTGTACATTCTTTGGTTTCGTATGGCATTAAACATGTTCTAGCAGCAAAGGCCAAACTGTGGGCCATGTTATTTTTTCTTCTTGGGACAAAAATCAATTGGGACTCCTCAAATGTTTTCAATAAATCCACGACATCGTTTCGATAGGCTCTAAGTCTAGGGTGATTAGTGTTGTATTCCCCATTCACTTGCCTAATGATTAATTCTGAATCCCCATGCACTCTAATCCTTCTGGCTCCTAATTTATTCCACAAATGTAAGCCTAAAAGAAGGGATTCATACTCTGCTATGTTATTCGAACACTGAAAGTTTAATCTACAGGAAAGGCTTTCGTAGTTTGTTCTCATTGTTGCATATCCGGACACACGGCGTTACAACTTCAATAAGGACTTGCTTGCATGATAAAGGGAATAGTAGTGGCGAGAGGATTTACTCTATGATTTTGTCCTTGCAGATTGAAATAAGGGATTATGGAAAATATATTATTTTCTAGGATTAGAGATGCGTATTTGGTGAGTGCTAACTATGTTGTACAATTGGATATGTTATGAGATATGTCTCATGTAGTGTATCGAATATTTGCAAGAATATCACAAGCCATGAAGCAATGTGGATTCAAAATCTTCAAGGACATCGTTGGGTCACTTAATCTAAGAGATGACACAAAAATGAGAAGTAGTGCTCTAGTACATATCCACGAATTAGTAAATTGTCGACAAAAGGGAGCTTACTTTAATGTGCGAAACTAGATCTTCAATATTATTATAGAAGAAATCATGTGACCATCAAAGAAATCTAAAATATCCTTAATTTTTTTTTAAATATAAATTTTGAAAAATATATTTTGAAAAATAAACTATAAAAGAAATGTGTTAATTGAGAAATGAAAATAAAGAACATTAACTTTAAGTTTTTTTAATTTATATACACAACACAAAAAAAATATTTCTAATCAATCTAGTTTAACAACTTTCAAACCTATGATAAAATAATACTTAAATATCAATTTACAATTCAGTACTTGACCTTTGACCTTCATCATTATTTGGGATGGAAATGTCTCATCAAAATGATGCTTAAAAAACCCATCAAAATTTTCACATTTCAATTTTCAAGAGTGAAATATCGAAAGAATTTTTTAAAGCAGACCCATTTAACACCTCGTAACCATAATTTTTAACATTGTCATCCTTGCTAAATTTCCACCACGCATACCTTGCCTAGAGACGATTCCCCATAGACACAGAATGTAGAACAAATAGGAGTATATCATGCTCGCTTATTTCCCAATAGTTAGTTCTAGTACGCACATATTCACCTTTAGGAAGCTTAGGGAGTTTTAGCGGATCAAATTGTTGAGTGTGCTCACTTTTACTCTGGCAAGAGGATTTACTCTGTGATTTTGGCATTCGATTATGGAAAATACATTATTTTCTAGGATTAGAGATGGATATTTGGCGAGTGCTAACTATGTTGTACAATTGTATATGTTATGAGATATGTCTCATGAAGTGAATCTTTGCAAGAATATCACAAGCCATGAAGAAATGTGGATTAAAAAGCTACAAAGAGATCATTGGGTCACTTAATCTGAGAGATGACACAAAGAGGAGTAGTAGCGCTCTAGTACATATCCACAAATTTATGGAAAAAAGGGAACTTACTTTGATGTTGAATGTATCCCTTATTAGATGGGAGTGATGAGGTATTTGCAAGAATGGGCTAATCATATCATAAAGCCATAAAGGATTTTGGGTGGGTCATAAAATAATTTGACCAGCGAAGATGAATACATTCACCTTTGAAGCTTAGAAGAATTGGCTGCCAAAATGACTTGGCTAAGCGATAAACAAATTTGACCAAAAAGGTGAATGACCTATGGTAATTACTGAGGAAATTATAACACACATTCACCTATGCAAAAGTCAATTTTTTTTTTTTCAAATATGACCAGTAGGAACATTAGACTTTATTTGGTTGTGTTGTTTCCATTGCATAGAAACGCATCTTCAATGTTCTTGTATAAGAAATGTTTCACCATCAAAGAAATCTAAACTATCTGTAATTTTTTTTTTAAATATAAATTCTGAAAATATATATTTTGAAGAATAGACTACTAAATTAAATCTTAAACGTATAACTTGAAAATTGGAATTAAGAAAAAGCTTTAATATTTTTTAATTTATATACACAAAAAAAAAATCTAATCAAACTAGTTTAACAACTTTTAGACCTTGACCTTCTCCTTCATTGTTTGGCATGGAAATGTTCTGATCAAAATGATGCTTAAAAAGAAGCATTAAAATTTTCACATTTCAATTTTCAAGAGTGAATTATCCAAAGAATTTTGTAAAGCGGGCCCATTTAACACCTCATAACCATAATTTCTAATGTCATCATCCTTTTTAAATGTACACCATGCATACCTCGCCCATAGACTGTTCCACATAGACACGGAATGTAGAAAAAATAGGAGTATATCATGCTCATTTATTTCCCAACAATTAGTTCTCGTATATACATATTTAGCTTTAGGAAGCTTAGGGAGTTTGAAGGGATCAACTTGTTGAGTGTGCTCACTTTTATGGGTTATGAATTCGTCTCCATCTAGCTGCTAAGTCATCCATAACATAAATATCACTGATGGGATACTCACCAAAATATTCTTTGACATCCCCTGTATCTGACCTCTAAAATATGGCATAAAGTGTTTCGGATTTGGAGGATATCATACATCTCCCTGTATCGTTAGTAACCAGGAATTTACGGAATTTACGTAGAGCATATCTAGGAAATTTCATTAAAAGGAGATAAAAAGTTATGTTCTCTTCTCCTTCCACTACCCACACGTTTCTTTGAAAGTAGAAGTGCATTGGAACAAGTATGGTAGTTTGATTGGCCCTTGTATATACCCAGTTATTAATATCAAGTAAATACAGTTTTCCTTTCCACGAGATGGGTGTAGCATATATGTTGAACATCCATGGAAACTCTAGAAGAACTAACCAATTTTTCAGAGTTTACGTCTAAGGAACCCAACAACACTATCAACTGATCTCAAACTGTTACTTGCCAAATCCCATCAGAAAACTTGTTGTGGAGTTTTCCAACTATTGTGGAAGTATCCAAAGCCCGAAAAGACCTATCGAAGTTCTGCCCTAAATTTAGTATGCTCATTTATATTGATCCCTTCAACTCATTGAGTGTGCTCACTTTTCCATCTGAATTCGTCACCACCCAGATGCTAAGACATCCATAGCATAAATATCTCCAATGGGATACTTGCCAAAATCGGCTTTGAAATCCCTTGTATCTGACCTCTGAAATATGGCATAAAGTGTTCTGGATTTGGAGGATATCATACATCTCCCTATATCTTCCATGACCAGGAATTTACAGGAGGAACGCAGAGTATATCTAAGAAATTTTGGGGCATGGTTTGTTGAGATTTTTCGAGTGAGGGGAAGATTGGCAAGGGATGTTCTGATTCAAGGCCAAGAATAAATACATTAGAGAGGAAGTTATGCACCAGGCAGTGCAGAGGCCAGCAGGAGGCACGCAACCTAGCCAAGTTGATGCAAAGACCATGCTGAGGGTGATGAAGAGGCAACGCAAAGGCCTTCAGAGTGACATAGGGGTAGCCTATGCTACACAAAGGCTGTGCTGGGCAGCATAGGCTGAGACAGAAGCTGGAAGAGCTGCATTGAGGGTTCCAGTGGGCTAGAAAGGGCTTGCATTTAGTAATTCATGAAGGTTTTGAATCAACCATATTTTTTATCTCTGAATCATAAGGTACAAACGGCCGTGAAATTTCTCTGTGGGGAAAACTACTACTAGTGCCCTAGATGTACTCAGATTCTTCTCAATAATAAAAACCTCAAAGAGTTGTTGTATCGGTTTTCCATGATTGGGTTTTTTTGGGGACATTTATCCAAAAAATCATGTGTGTCCTTTGTCATATGTGTGCTATTTTTATTTAAATGATCTATATATGTGTAGGCTGCTAGTTGTATTTACTTTGATATTTTTTAAATATTTTCTGAAAATAACTTGTATAATTAAATCACAAGTAAGAGAAGTAAACCAAGATATTGCAGTAGGGTTTCTGTAATTTTGTATTCTGAAATTTTCACATGGTATCAGAGCGATTGTAGATCAATTTGAAGCCATCAATAAGAGGTTGAAGAATTTTCCTGTCAGAAAATAGTTGAAGCTCACAAATCTAGGAAGAAGACCTAGCAGAAGGGACACGGATCCAGTCTAGTCATGCAAAGCTGACACAGAGGCTCACACATGTCATAGTGGGTGACGTAGATCTTGTCAGGCTCACGCTGGGCTGACGGAGTGGCTAACACAACCCCAAAAGGGTGATGCAGTCTAAGTTGGAGAGACATTGTGACGGTTTCTGGGGTTGTAAGTGCAACTTCTGATCATCGAAGTTGCTGGTGGGGCATAATTTCTATTAGTGCAGAATAGTTCCTAGAAAATTTGAAAAAGTAAGGGGAAGCAATCCCTCAACAAATTTTCTTGCCAAGAAATCTCAGTTTCGATCATGAGGGTGATCGTAGAGGGCTTATTTGAAAGAATTGGTGTAGGATTTTTGAGAGGGAAATTAGTCGTCAGAGGGAGAAATTTATTTAGAGGGTTTCTATCATAAAGAAACCAAGATTCGGTATTCTATTGAGTGCATCAACATGAGAAGAGAGAACAACATCTCTTTCAAATTTTTGAGTAGAGATGGCCCCGTACAGATTAAGAGATCATGATAGGTTAGATGGTCTGTCTAACTTTGCGATATGGAAAGCCAAAATCCTAATAGTCTTGGAGGAGTATGGTATCAAAGACCACGCATATAAGGTAGTTTTTTCGATCGATTTTTCTCTTCTTCATAAGTTTAATGAAAATCAGGCGCGAGCTAAGTGCTTGATAATGGATGGAATGAAATATTGCATGGTCCAGCACATTGCTGAGAAGAAGACGGAAAATGAGGTGTGGGCAACTCTAACCATGATGTATCAAGGTAGCTCCATCCAGCAGAAGATGCTTATGGAGAATCAGATGTCGATGTTCCAAATGTACAAGGAATAGGATATCTATCCCTTCCTCTTCAGATTATAGACTATCCTAGATGAACTGATTGTGATGGGGGAAACTCTAGATAGTGGATTCATGGTGAGTATTGTCCTAAATGTAGTCACCTATGAGTGGGAGAACTTTGTCCAAAGTATCTTGGGTAGAGAACAACTCCAAAATTGGGGAGACACATGGGCAATCCTTCGACAAGAGGAGATCTGGAGGGGGGCGAAGAGGGAATTCAACAGTGAAGGAGCCAAGATAAAGAAGGAGGAGGATGAAGATGCAACCCTAGAATCTAATGGAAATCGACAATAAGGGAAGAAGAAAAGGGATATATCCAACATCTGGTGCTTCAGATGTGGTTAATGCGGACACCTCGCCAGCAATTTTCCTAAGAGGAAGGACAAGGAAGTTTCTTATTCCAATGCCATGAGAGCTCATGTACCTCGAGAGAAGAGGTGGGGCGACATAGATCTGTAGAGAAGCTACAAATGGTGGAGGCAGGATCTTTGAGGTGTCCAAAATCTTGGATCACATACGAGCTACAGGAGCCATAAGACAATAGCAGGATGATTGGAGTCAGTGGGGGCAAACTATCATGGAGAAGAAAAGGTAGAGCTGGGGCGCTAGAGAGTAGAGAAGTGTAGTGCAGTGGTAGCATCAACATGGAAACAAAAACACATAGGATTATTGCTTACACAGTGTAGAGCAGTAGCAACATAAAGGCTCTAGAGAGACAACGCATGGAAGCAACAGAGGGTGGTTCAGTGATGAGATACATCCAGACTGACTTGTGTGTTAGTTGATTGGGTAATTTTCCTTTAGTTTATTACTTATCACCAACTGAATTGCAGTAAAACACTTAGTAGTAGCAGCGCTATAGGAAACATGATTCAACAATTTGAGAGGGAGCCATAGTACATATGTGGCAGTGGTTGTGGCAAAATCATGGGTAGCAGTACATAAGGTAGCAACAGAGTGGATGGAGGGTGTTTGGTCAATTTAGTGTGTCCTAAATTGCTGCATTTAATTTGTCAATCCGGGAATCGTAAGCTGATGAAGTGCGGCGCACTATATGTGCAAGATAACCTCTTTCTTAACTTTTTGTCGTTTTTGGTCTTTCTAAGGTGAAATGGAAATTCTAAAGTGAAAAGCAAGTTTGGTTATATTTGTTCAAGGAAGTGATATCCCCTATAATGATTTACCAATCTTGAAACTTTAAAAGCAAATTGAAATTACAATGACAAGACTTGAAAGAAAGTAAAAGTGTACTCACTTTGAAATGAAAAGGTGTCTGCTAATCTAATGAATCAAAACAGAAACTAGTGATCATGAAAACCAAACTATTCTTGCTGCCAACTAAACACAAAAGAAACTACGCTTATGGAAATTCAAAATTGCAATGAAATAAATCTAAATCAGATTACATCAATTCATTTTTCCGACCCTTCATCATTAGACCAGACTATGACTTGCGAAGTAATCATAAACAACTTGTGTAACCGATTATTTAATTTGCGGAAATTAAACTAATACTAAACCATACACACATGATTCAATCCCTCGCCATCGAGTCCCAGTTGTGGCTTTCGGAGGCAACTGAAGATGTCATACATGATTTAATATATCTAAATTTGCGTGAAAAAGAAACTAATACTAAACTACACATTTCATAATGCGATCCTCACCATCACCCAGCTGTGGCTTTCGGAGAGCAATCGAAGACGCTATGAGCGACTTAATATATCTAAATTTGCGAAAAAGAAACTAATACTAAACTACACATTTCATCATGCGATCCCTCACCATCGATCTAGTTTGTGGCTTTCGAGGTAACCGAAGACGCTATGAGCGACTTTAATATATCTAATTTTAACTACCGAATCGGATAAGCAAAACTAAAATGTACAAAGAAAAAAGCTGAAGTTAAACAAAAGCTATGAAAAGCAAACTAGCAGACTAGAATAATGTTAGTTTCATATCATTAGCCAAAAATACTATGAAAATGCCCGAGTTGTCTACCTAAAACCCGCACAAGAAAAACCGATCGAGTGATTAACAATCATAAAAACATGAAAGACAGAATGCAATGGAAATTATGGAAATGTATAAACAGAAATGAAACAACTACAAAATATGAACATGTAATGGATTATGATACAATGACTTTTTAAAGAAATGAAATGAGAAATATATACATTAATACACGGAACCTTGGTCGAGCGAGGGGCCCTCTACACAGACTTTGGTAACGATCCTCAAACACGAATTAAGTTGTAGAACGTAGTTTTCTCATATTAAAAAGTAGTTCATTACGTGACCCTGGGTAGTATTACGGCTCAAGGCAGCGTAATCACTACAAAGCAAACATAACGAGTACGCACATCTACTATCAACTAACAATGATCAACTAACTCTATGTGCGTATGCAAACGCTCTATATAAAACAATAAACATAATCGTCTCCCGAAGTTTATGATAGCAACTGCAAACGACGTAGATTACTATAGCCACGGATATAGGAGTATGCCCGTGTTGGAAAGCGGATCTATGGAAGGTGGATGCTTGAATTCAACTCCCGTAACTTTGCACTGGATGTCAATTAACCTCCGTAAGCTTAGAAACGGCACGTATGGACGTTTATATGCCACGAAACGAAGTCCAGTCCCGACATGAAACTCCATAGTTGACTTCCACGTGGATGGCTTTGACCGCGGCTTCCTTTGACGAATTTACTTGAACCAATAGGACACGAACCATGTCCTCGTCATTCCTAGCCTCGCCCATGTGGCTCATTTCCTTTGTAGACACACATAGCATATAATTCCACAAAATAGTCTGCGGAAAGTTGTGAGTATCGCGAGAAAGTGACAAGTTTCCGCAAACTTTGTATAAACAAAATCTAAATCAAATAGAAAACACAAAAAACATAATTAAAAAACCATGTTAGATACCCTTTTGCACATGATATTGACAATTTTGGAGGTTTAGGTGAGTGAAAAAGATATGGAAAAGTGTATGGAAAAGAGGCAAATTCGGACTCAACATACCCCCATCGTGAAGGTGTTGCATGTCCTCATGCAACCAAAATTTTGATATTCTTTGTTCAATTCATGTGCCTTGATACTTCAACGAGCACATCTAACCCCCTTCTCTTCTTCTTTGGTATCGCCATCATTCGGGTTTCTTCATTAAGCACTCGAATTTGATATTCACAAGTGCTCGCTCAATTTTTTGGCATTTCCTTTTTAACTTCTTATTCTTCTTTTTCCAAATACCCAAATGTAACATAGTATTGTCATGGATGATCTTGTCCAGCTTTGCCTTGCTCTTTGAGTGTTTCATTTTCATTTTTGATATGCCGATTCAAAAGCTCCGACTCAAAAATTTCTTGTTTTAATGATCGAACTAAATCATCCCCTGCAATGTATGAGTCTGAATAGAAGAGGTACTTGGGCCTATGGTTGCTTTCTCCAAGGATTCTATATAGTCATATACCTCCTGCTGTTTTTGGGTCTACTTCGGTGTCTTTTTTCATCGGGTCTGTCCCCAAAGTGTTGCAAGGGAGAATTATGTTCAAAATCCGGCGAGGAGAACTTACATCAATATTTTGCTAAGAATAAGATGGAGTATGCTCATTGTCCGATTGGGAGTGAAAGGAGTCGGGTTCACTAACCGACCGAAATGGACTATGGTCGCTTGAGATCGTTCGGATGTCTCCTCACCCAAATCAATGAAATGAGGACCTTTAATTTGTGTTTTTTCTCAATTTTCCCTTAAGCCTCGTCGCTTCTCCTCACATGCCGTGGTACACTACCCTTTTGTTCTTGTTTTCTCGTTTCTGCCTTCTTGGATAGAGATGATCGTTTTTGAAGAAAAACTAATCTTTCGTGATAGAATTTGGTGATCTTCTTCTTCGGAAGAAGGATTTTTTATGGACAAACTTTCAATAATTTCTTTCCCTTTTGGTATTATTGGCTTCTTAGTTTTGATTTCCTTCTTCTTCCTTTTTTACCAATCTCTCTTCCCTATCAATTTTCTTCATAGTAGTAGTAGAAGTATTTTGGATTTCATCTACTTGTTCTTTTCCTTCTACTTCTTTTTGATGTGCTAGTCTGACGGGAATTTCCCGTGTAGGAGCAACTTGGGTTTCAACATTCATTTTCTTTCTTCTACTCCTTCTAATTGGACTACCTTCGAGAATTTCATGAGGTTCTTCAAAGAAGTTTCTAACTAGGAATTGTTCCCATGTATCTTTTCTTTCTTTTAGCTCCTTTTCAATCGAATTCTTATAAGCCCATGGTGATATAAATGAGGCTCTACATCTCCCTAGGTGTTTTTGCACGATACATGACTATTTTCTTCAAGCTATTGAATAGGAAATAAGGAATATTGAGAGTTTGGTTTTCAAGAAAATTCATCAATAGCCTAGTATGATACATGTACATAGAACCAAAACGGCCTTCACATGTAATAAATTTCGAACAATGAGTAGTAAAGTGGCCCATTCATCTTTTATTGCATGCACATGGGATTCCTCTTTTAAAAACAAGTGATATCCATTCCTTGATTTCGGAGGATTGTTCTCCATGCCTCATCACCGACACTTTTATTTTTGAACCAACGTTCTCCTTCCCCGAAGAAGCTGCGTGGGCCTTTGCTATTGATGCTTCATTGACCAAAAAACTTGAGGTCTCCCACTTCGCTTCCGAGCCATCAAATGATCTTGCAAACGCTTTGGTAACTTCTCTGTGGTAACCCCCGAATTTCTGAATAAAACGCAGACCATTTAGCTTTCCTCAACATCTCTTTTGCTTGTGGATATCCCTCTATAAACTTCGGTCCTTCCGGCTCGCCCTTAATAATTTTCCCATTTTACTTCTCTCGTGCTTCACAGAGCTTGCCTCCGTGAGGGTTTAAGTGGAAATGGAACGATGGAATACACGAGATCGAGCACAATATCGTGGGGATGTTATCATAAAATGGAAATGAGCACCATAAACGGAATGGAGTAAGACTGTGGGTAGATATACGGGAGTGAGAGTGAGCAAAAGAAACGGAATGGAGTGAAACAGGGGAGTGAGAATGAGTAGAGTGGGGGTTTTGTAAACACGACAGAGACACGACAAAGAGGTTAACAAAGTATAATGCATTCAGCCGCATTTTGAATTTTGGTGGTCGTGTAATAAATATAAACACGTTTCAATCAATGATTATGAAGTTATGCGGCTTGTAAGAGTCCTTTGTCAACTCAAATACGTATCATTATCTACGGTGGGATATTTGAACATGAGTGAGAGTCGGAATTTCAATGATGAAACTGCTTTGTGAATAAATGCAAGAGGATAACATAGAGATCGTGGAAGGTTACGGATCTGTCAATATAATCATTGCGCTGCTATGGGTAGAGCTCATAGTTTAAAATTATATAAAAATGTGTTTTTCAATACTATTTGAAATAAACTTTATTCATACCTTTGGAATCCTTGCTTTTGCCCTTGGTCTTCAAATCGATTGATCTTCATTAGTGTCTTGAATGTCCCATTGATCCTCTCCTCGCATTTTATTTCATAATTTATGAAAATAACAACTAACTCGTACATTCTTTTTTGAAAACGAGTAGTAGTAGGCACGGAATCGGCATGTCAGGCTGCGAACTCGGAGTCAGTCACTATGAACCGACACAACTATTACTTGGCTGAAATAGAAATGAACAAATGACAAATGACCAGTGGAAAATGGTCATAAAAAGATTTTTATTGATGGAATGGATGAAATGAAGTGGAATGAAGTGAAATGAAATGAAATGAAATGAAATGAAATGAAATGAAATGAAATGAAATGAAGTGGAATGAAATGGAGTGGGTGGTGAGATGAAATGAAATGAAAGACAGATTTTTTTTGGAAAATATAGAGTGTCAGGTGTCCCTGATTTTCACCCCATATTTTCTCGTATAAGACTGCCAATCAATGATTGGTTTTCGTGCTTATACCATTTTTTTTTCTTCTTCTTTTTTTTCTTTCTTTTTTAACTTGAAAAAACAAAAGCTAGGGTCGAGTGGAGAAGAAGAATTATTCTATACCCGAAACTGATTGCGTAAATTTCTTGAAACAACTTGACAAAATTCTCTTTAGAGAGTGGCTTATGATAAACTTTCAATCTATGGCCATTCACTATAAGAGGAGTTTGAAACTCATCAATGGTCTTGATTCTTACAGACTCCATTGTTAAAGATCTTGTCAATCTCATATGGCCCAAGCCAATGAGTCCGAAATTTCCCTTGAAAATCTTTAAACTTGGAGTCAAATAACAATGCCCAATCTCCCTTTCTTGAAACTTCTTCTCTTTGATATATTTGTCATGCCATTTAGTTCTTTGATATTGAACTAGATCGCTTCTTAGAATTTGCTTCTTGTCTCGATCTCATCTAGCTCATTCAACTGCTCCATTCTATGCTTTTGGGCTTCGATAAGTCCATTCCCAACTGAACCCGCTATCTTGAAGGTCTTGACTTGGAACTCAATGGGGGAGCAAGACTTCTTTCCCATAAACAAGTTCATAGGGAGAATGTCCTCGTTGTGTTCCTCCATGTAGTTCTGTAGGCCCACAAGGCTTCGGAAGCCTTTCTTCCCAATCTCTTCTATGTAGATGAACAGCTTTTGGTGATGATACTTTCAAGAACTTTGTTTGTGGACTCCACTTGACCATTTGCTTGTGGATGGTAAGGAGTAGATCTTCTCGTGCTTTGATTTTTGTATTCTTCCATCAACTTCTCCACCAAATTTGATGTGAATTGGCTCCCCCGATACTGTTACAATTTCTCTTGGAACACCAAAGCGAGTAAAAATATCCTCATAAAGAAAATGAACAACTGAATTTTCGTAGCAGGATACTAATGCTTTAGCTTCTACCCATTTAGTAACATAATCGAGTGCAAACCAATATATACTTCTTTTGCTTAGATGGTGGATTAATCGGTCCAATGAAATCTAAAGCCCATTTTTTCAAAGGGTTCAATGAGTACTGTGTTTGCAGTGGCATTTCATTTGAAAGGGTAGGTTTCCTACTCTTTGGCGAGCTATCACACCTTTTGACATATTGTTTTGCATCTTTGAAGAGAAGGCCAATAATATCCCAAGGAAAGGATTTTATAGGTCGTCCTTTTGTCCGCAAAGTGTCCGCCGCATGGTTCATCATGAAATGCCTTAAGAATATCAGGCATTTCATCTTCCCCTGACACATCTTCTCGATCACAAGATCTACGTCTCGTTTTAAACAATTCGTTAGAAATCCATGAATATCTTGAACTCTCTCGAATAATTTTTCGTTTTTCTCTTGGAAATAAATGTGAAGGTAGTTTCCCTCGTAACCAAATAGTTAGCAATATCGCATACCAAGGGGTCTTAATAGTTACTGCAAACAAATATTCATCGAGAAACTTATCTTCTACAGGAGAATCTTCTTTAGTATTCTGAATCCTAGACAAGAAATCAGCTACTCGTATTCTGTTTTTCCCCGGTCTATCCAACACAGTAATATTGAATTCTTGCAAAAGTAAAAGCCATCTTGTCACTTTCGCCATTAGTAACAGGTTTATTCATTAAATATCTAATTGCGAATGGTCAAGTATGAATAAAAGTTTCATAGCCTCATTATGTAATGTCTAAACTTATTAATTGCATGAACAACAGACTAAGAACTCTTTTTTCGATCACGAGTATAATTCAACTCTCGTAGGGAGTCAAATTTTTACCTGGTGTAATAAATGGCATAAGGAATTAAATCTTTTTGACCCAACACATCTCCAAGAGTCAGTATCCAGCTTATCTGTAGAAATATGGAAAGGAAGTTTCCAATTTGGTCCTCTCAAGATAGGTGCTTCGGATATTCTTGTTTTCAAAGTTTCAAAAGCCGATTGACAATCGGGATCCCATTTAAATTCACAGTCTTTTGTAAGCAACTTGAAGAGTGGAGATGCTATTTTAGTGAAGTTTTCTATAAATCTTCTATAGTAACCAAGTAAATCCTAGAAAACTTCTAACATCTCTTTGACAATTTGGAATAGGCAACTTGGAGATGACTTCAACTTTGGATCTATCAACCTTAATCCCATCTCCCGAAATATGATGTCCTAAAACAATCCCTTCAAGAAAACATCATAAAGCATTTTTCATGGCTTAATGAAAGGTTTGTTTCTTTACATCTTATGAGAACTTTTTTCCAAATTTTCTAATGCCTCTTCAAATGAATTACCATAAACTCATAAAATCATCCATATAAACCTCTACACAATCATGGATTAGATCAGAAAAAAATTCCTAGTACTCGCTCTTTGGAATATGTCGGTGCATTACATAACCCAAAAGGAAGCACTCGGTAGGCAAAAGTTCCCCATGGACAAGTAAATGTGGTCTTATCTTGATCTTCAAGTGCTACTTGAATTTGATTATAGCCACTAAAACCATCCAAAAATGAAAAGTACTTTTTACCTGCTAATGTGTCTAATACCCGATCAATAAAAGGCAAAAGGAAAGTGATCCTTCAAAGTTGCTTTGTTCAATTCCCCGTAATCAATGCATACTCTCCATTTACCATTCTTTTTAGGTACTATAACCAAAGGAGAAACCCATCTGACTATCCGAAATTGGATAAATGAAGTTTACATTGAGAAGTTTTTGGAGCTCTTCTTTCACTATCTCCCTAAGATTTGGATTCATCCTTCTTTGAGGTTGTCTCGATTGGTCTCATGTTTTCCTCAATATAGATATGATGGATGCAAGTCTTAGGATCAATACCCTTCATGTCGATATACTCCCATGCAAATGTAGTAGAATGTTTTTTGCAAGATTCGAGTTAATTCTTCTTGTTGTGACTTCTCCAGGATGTTTGTTGATATTCAATGTCTTTTTCCGGAAAAATCTCAAAAGTAGAATTACCAAACTCTTCCATAGAGTAGAGAGACATTTGTCTTGATGATAAATATTCTATGTCGATTCTAACCCTGAAATGTGTGGGGTCATATTCTCGAAGTTATCTCAAAATTTTCTAATGTGTTTCAGAATTTGACTATCCTCACTAATTTCGAAATGGTAAAGACAGGTTGTATAGTGTTCTCATCATCGACCCATTCATTGTCTCCTATTTCCGTAATTGCTCTTGCGAGAGGATACAAATTGAATTTCTTTGTCGAATTACCATTAGAAATGTACATGTCTCCGGATCTACAACTAATAAAAGCATCACTAGTGGCCAACCAAGGTCTTCCTAAGATAATTGGATGTCCTCCTAGATTACTTTTGGGAGTCAAAATCATAAAGTCTACGGATATTCCCAAGAATCTAAGGAGACCGAAATATCTTCTAATACACCATCCGGTTTAATAGCCGATCGATCTCGCAAGTTGCAATAAAGTAGGTGTAAAAAGAAGGTTAGGAAGTTTTAAGCTGTTCCATAGTCTGTCTACTCATAATGTTGATAGCATCCCCTAAGTCAATCAATGTGTTTGGAATTTCTATCCCATTTATATGTGTCTTGACAATTGGACTTCCCTGGATCTACATACTTCGCATGGTAATTTTTTCCCATCATAATGTCTCGCAATCTTTCCTACCGGGTGGATTCTTCTTGTGTCCTTTAGCTTCCTTCTTGGTCTTTTGAAACTCAACTCCTTTATGGTTTTTTGCTAGAATAGGAATTTCTCGAATGGCTTGTAGAAATGGAATCTTGATACAAACATTCTTCAATTCATCTAGAAAGTCATAGTTAGGCAACAAGATTTGTTTTTCCACCCCCTTATCAATTTGTAGTCTTTCCTGAAAAGGAGGTGTAGATGAAGATACGGAGTTGCTCAACTATAGGAGTTGTGGATGTTAGCTTTTTCTTTTTCTTTTTGAATTTTTGAATTTTGAAGAGATTCTTCCTCGAACCCTTATTGACTTGAAGAGAGTCCTCCTCGAGGTATCTTGCTCTTGAATGTCTATAGAAGGTTTTTCTAAAACTCTACCAGATCCGAGTTGTACATCGTTGAGAGGAACAATCATATAAGTAGGAAATTGTTGTCCTTCTACCATATAAGTAGTTTGAGGATTCTTATTGTTAGGGTTTGGCAATGGTGAGGCGGAAGTTGATTTTTTCTTCTATTGGTATGGGAGCATGAGTTGAGGATTTGTATTTTGTTGAGAAGGTTGTTGTTGTGGAAATGGTAATGAAAGTTGTTGTGGATTTTGGCTTGGAAATTGTGGAGCTTGTTGATTTTGAAAAGATGGAGGATATTTATAAAATTAAGAAAATCTCCCATAAGGATTTTGCATCCCTTGTACCCATGGCTGATATGAATTTTGATGTTGGGGCCAAGGTTGTTGCCAAGGAGTCCAATTTGGTGGGGTTTAAAGATTCATAGGGTTATTAAACCCTTGAGATTGTTGTCCCCGCCAAGGTCTCCTGCGACAAAACAGAGAGATTCTATTGAATTTGGATCTTCTTGAAAAACAGCTTTGAGTCCAGAGGGATTGAAGGACAATCCTTGATCTCATGATTTTCTCGAGCAAATCATACATGTTTCTACAACTTTTGCATCCAAGGGACATTCCCTTAAAGCATGTTTCTTTCTACATTTCGGACAAAAGATGGCTAAAGCATCTGCTTTTCGCTTTTCGCTTGTTTTTGGATTTTAAGGGTGTCTAGTTGTTCACTAAGACTCCCTAAGATATCAGTTTTAAACTCATCAAGCATATTACCAATCTCTACTCTACTTACTGATCCAGCTTGCAGATTTGTTAGCCCTAATAAGAGAAGAATCCCTAGGCCCTTTTCCCAGCTTTTAGATTTTCCCCTTGAGAGATGGATACATAGTTCTGTTATATCATGAAATGGAAGTTGAGAAATGTCTCCTTTCCCCATCATGTTTAAAATGTCTATCCATTCATCTCTAATGGCTTTTAATAGGAGGGCTTTCAAGGTTTCATTATCTAAGTTGCTCATCTTTGCTCTTTTCAAGTTGTATTGAAATCTTTCAATTAAGTCTTCCAAATTTTCATCTTCTTTTTGCATCATTTTGAATACCTCATCCTTGTGATTGGTGGGCATACAATAATCCAAGTATCTATCCAAAAATGTTTGTTTCATATCATTCCAAGTCCCTGATAGATTGAGTGGCTAATCCCATGAACCATTTCAAATGCGATCCCTTCAATGTTGAAGGAAATAGTTTGAGTTTTTTGAGAATCTTCCATATAGTCATAAGTTCGGCACACTACTTCAAACTCAAACAGAAATGTTTCGAGATCCTCACTTCGTAATCCATAAAAGTTAGGGGAGAACAGATGGTGAGATATTTTTTCATTGTTGCATGAGTTTCCTCATCAACTATAGGGAATCCAAAGCAGATTGTCCCTATTTCTACCGTTATTTCCTTCACCATTGTTATCTTCATTATCTCCTCCTCTTCTACCTCCACCTCTATTTATTACTTCCTCTGCCATGATAGTTTCTTTAGAGTCCTTATAGTCCTCTAGTTCTTCTACCAAGGAAGGATGAGAGAAAGTTTCTTTGTTTTTCTAAGTGGGTTTTAGTAGGTGGTATAGGAGAATCCTCTAATTCAATCTGCTCCTTGACTTCCAAGAATCTTAAGGCTAGGGGTAGATGGTGGTGAATCTGGTCTATGCCTTGAAGAAGATGGAGTTGTGAAAATCGAACTTTTGGCTTTAGCTATAAACCTTCCCCTAGAATCTCTTGCTCTATGCATATCATTTTTTTATTTTTATTTTTTTAAATTTGGGCTAATAATTCTCTTTCTGATCTTCCAGATCACACTAAGTGCAAGAAGAGAGCATACTTAAGAAATTACTAAACCAATAACTCTCTTTTTCCGATCCTCCGCATCACACTAGGTGCAAGAGGAGAGCATACTTCAAGAAGTTATCAAGTTTTCCCTTCTTTTATGATTTTATGTTTTTTTAAGAAATTGGCTACCTAGTTACACTTCCCGACAATGGCACCAAAATGTTTGGTCAATTTAGTGTGTCCTAAATTGTCGCATTTAATTTGTCCAATCCCGAGAATCGTAAAGGTGATGAAGTGCGGCGCACTATATGTGCAAGATAACCTCTTTCTTAACTTTTTGTCGTTTTTGGTCTTTCTAAGGTGAAATGGAAATTCTAAAGTGAAAAGCAAGTTTGGTTATATTTGTTCAAGGAAGTGATATCCCCTATAATGATTTACCAATCTTGAAACTTTTAAAAGCAAATTGAAATTACAATGACAAGACTTGAAAGAAAGTAAAAGTGTACTCATTGAAATGAAAAGGTGTCGCTAATCTAATGAATCAAAACAAGAAACTAGTGATCATGAAAACCAAACTATTCTTGCTGCAACTAAACACAAAAAGAAACTACGCTTATGGAAATTCAAAATTGCAATGAAATAAATCTAAATCAGATTACATCAATTCATTTTTCTGACCCTTCATCATTAGACTAACTATGACTTGCTGAAGTAATCATAAACAACTTGTGTAATCGATTATTTAATTTGCAGAAATTAAACTAATACTAAACCATACACACATGATTCAATCCCTCGCCATCAGTCCCAACTCTTGGCTTTCTGAGGCAATCGAAGATGTCATACATGATTTAATATATCTAAATTTGCAGAAAAAAAACTAATACTAAACTACACATTTCATAATGCGTCCCTCACCATCGACCCAGTACTGTGGGCTTTCGAGGCAACGAAGACGCTATGAGTAAAGCTTAATATATCTAAATTTGCGAAAAAGAAACTAATACTAAACTACACATTTCATCATGCGAGTCCCTCACCATCGATCTAAGTTGTGGCTTTCGGAGGTAACCGAAGACGCTATGAGCGACTTAATATATCTAATTTTAACTACTTTGAATCGGATAAGCAAAACCGAAATGTACAAAGCAAAAACCCGAAGTTAAACAAAAAGCTATGAAAAGCAAACTAGCAACAGAATAATGTTAGTTTCATATCATTAGCCAAAATACTATGAAAATGCCCTGGCTGTCTACCTAAAACCCTGCACAAGAAAACCGATCGATGATTAACAATCATAAAAACATGAAAGACATAAGAATGCAATGGAAATTATGGAAATGTATAAACAGAAATGAAACAACTACAAAATATGAACATGTAATGGATTATGATACAATGACTTTTTAAAGAAATGAAATGAGAAATATACATTAATACACGTAAACCTTGCCGAGCATGGGGCCCTCTACACAGACTTTGGTAACGATCCTCAAACACGAATTAAGTTGTAGAAACGAGTTTTTCTCATATTAAAAAGCGAGTTCATTACGGATCTGGTAGTATTACGGCTCAAGGCAGCGTAATCACTACAAAGCAAACATAACGAGTACGCACATCCACTATCAACTAACAATGATCAACTAACTCTACGTGCGTATGCAAACGCTCTATATAAAACAATAAAGCCAGCAAGCGTCTCGAAGTTTATGATAGCAGACGACGACGTGAACCACTACGACCCACGGATATAGGAGTATGCCCGTGTTGGAAAGCGGATCTATGGAAGGTGGATGCTTGAATTCAACTCCAGAACTTTGCACGGATGTCAATTAACCTCCGCAAGCTTAGAAACGGCCGTATGGACGTTTATATGCCACTGAAACGCAGTCCAGCCGACATGAAACTCCATAGTTGACTTCCACGTGGATGGCTTTGACCGCGGCTTCCTTTGACGAATTTACTTGAACCAATAGGACACGAACCATGTCCTCGTCATTCCTAGCCTCGCCCATGTGGCTCATTTCCTTTGTAGACACTCGTAGCATATAATTCCACAAAATAGTCGCTGAAAGTGCTAGGTAATCGCGGAAAGTGGCAAGTTTCCGCATTTCGTATGAACAAAATCTAAATCAAATAGAAAACACAAAAACATAATTAAAAAACCATGTTAGATACCCTTTTTGCACATGATATTGAAAATTTTTGGAGGTTTAGGTGAGTGAAAAAGATATGGAAAAGTGTATGGAAAAGAGGCAAATTCGGGACTCAACAGAGGGCAGTAGGCTGAGCATCGGAAGTGCAGAGACTGATGCCAGAGATGAGGGTGATGCTTCAATGGTGAAGTGTTTCTATAGCACATTGCTCGCTAAGAGGGAGTGTTGAGATTTTGTGTAGCATCAGATGTGCTCTAGCTCGGAAAATTTGTGGAGGGCATAGGAAACATGAGATCTCCAAGACCTAGAAATCGTTTGGAGAAATTTCACACGATGTAAAAGTTATTCAAAAATTCAAGAGAATTAATTTACACATGTGGTGAGACTGTTCTAAGTGACGTGGATGAAGCTTTCTCTAATCTTAGTCGTTGATTAGTGATTAGATCAAGGATGTTGATTTATAAACGAGAAAAGTATTGAAGGAAGGCTTGGGGTCAGTTGGAGAACACACGCACAGTTGCAGCACTTGAGCTAAGTCAAAATTATGGGGCGTGGTTTGCTGAGAATTTTTGAGTGAGCTTGTAGTGCTAGTGAGGGGAAGATCAACAAGGGATGTTCTAATCTAAGGCCGATAATACATACATCAGAGACCAATTTTTTTACCAGGCAGCACAAAGGCCAGCAAGAATGACGCAACCCAGCCAAACTGATGCAAAGACCATGTAGAGGGTGACACAAAGGCATCATAGAGGCCTTCTTAGTGATGCAGGGGTAGCTTGTGCTACGCAAAGGCTGACCTGGGCAGGACAGACTGACGCAGAGGTTGGAAGAGTTGCGCTAAGGGTTCTAGTGGGCTACAAAGTGCTTGTAATCAGTAATTCCCGAAGGGTTTGAATCGACCATATTTTTTTGTCTCCAAGTGATAAGGTACAAACTGCCGTGAAATTTATCTGTGGAGAAAACCACTCCGGGGACATTTTTCCAAAAAATCATGTGAATCCTTTGTCATATGTGCACTATTTTTCAGTAAATTATCAATATATGTGTAGGATACTAGTTGTGTTTACTTCGATATTTTATGAATATTTTCTAAAAATAACTTGTCTAATTAAATTAGGAGAAGTAAATCAAGATATTGTAGTGGGGTTTCTATAATTTTTTATTCAGAAATTTTCACAATGATAACCAGCTGTAATCTATGACACCCATAAATGATTTGCTGTAATCTATCACAGGGTGGGTGTACCATATGTGGGTGTACCAAATATATTGTTGAACATCCATGGACACTCTGGAAGAAGTGACCACTTTTCAGTCTTTACGTCTAAAGACAACATTGTTCCATCCAACAACACTATCAACCGATCTCCGACTGTTACTTTCCAAATCCGATTAGAAAACTCGTTGGGGAGTTGTCCAGCTATTGTGGAAGTATCCAAAGCCCGGAAAGACCTATCGAGTTTGGCCCCGAATTTAGTATGTAGTGGGAAAGGGACCCTCAGATTATTCCGAGAAAATAATTGTATTTCCCATCGCTTCCACAAAAGATTCACGACGGGGGCATCCGTTAGAGAATTCTTCAGGTGGCAACTGATGTGGAATAGTGAAAGCCGTGAACTCATGTTGAGGGAAGCATGACAACCTCTTGTCTCTGATGGCACACTTGAGGGAAGAAAGAATCTCCAAGATGATTGCCGAGCGAGTAGTACAAAATATATCAACGAAATATGACTTCACAATTTTGTTGTAGAAAGAATTTCCAAGAAAATTGCGGAGCGAGTCCCACGATATATATCAATGAAATATGACTACTGGGTTATAATATAATTTATATCAAGAATCCATGAAGGTTGGTCGGCTACCTTGAGAAGGGCACCACATGAAATATATCAATGAAATATGACTTCACAATTTTGTTGCAGAAAGTATCTCCAAGAAAATTGCGGAGGGAGTCCTACGATATATATCAATGAAATATGACTACTGGGTTATAATATTTATATCAAGCATCCATGAAGGTTGGTTGGCTCCCTGGAGAAGGGCAGCACATGAAGTCTGCTCACATCTTTTTAATTGCGTGTTTCCACTAATTGAATATGGTTTTGTTTTTAAATTGTGTTTCTAGGGATTGAAATATGGTTTTGTTTTCTATGATTTAGTTTGTTTTTTTTAATTGTTGGTAAGATTTGATTTTTATTTCAATGAGTTGATAAATTTGAAGATATGGTGTTAAAGGAATAATAAGTATATTGGAGATGTTACGATTCTTTATTAAATCCACTAATTGAATATGCTAATTGTGTTTTTAGTGATTGAAATATGGTTTTGTTTTCTATGATTTAGTTTGTTTTTTAAATTGTTGGTGAGATTTGATTTTTATTTCAATGAGTTGATAAATTTGAAGATATGGTGTTAAGGGAATTAATTTTTTTTATTTAATTTTTTTTTTTTTTTTTTACATGGGAGATGTTAAAATTCTTTATTAATGAATTTAAATTGGCTTTTTGAATTGAGAGTTTAATAATTCTTTATTAATTGACTTAAATTGGATTTTTTAATTGAGAGGTTAATACTTTTATTTATTTATGTGAATAATAAACATAACATATTATAGAAAGGGCTTGTATTGTTTATTCTCATTAGAGGGTTATTTTATCCTCATTGAAAACTAGATTGGATATTAGAGTAAGGGCTTGTCTTGTTTATTCTTATTAGAGGGTTATTTTCTCCTCAATGAAAACTAGATTGGATCTCGCAAATTTGGTTTCAAAGCATATAACGAAAGAGTAAAGTTCGCTAATTCTAATGCATCTATGGACTAGTCTAAAATTCAGTGCATCTATCAATATAGGGTCATCATCTCAATGCTTGCATTGGATCAGGATATATGTGCCTCCAATATTCAACAAAAATTATCCAAGAAGATGGTCTTTGTGCATGTGCTTTTCTTATGAGACAATCCACCATGTTCTTCACGCTCACTTAAGGATTTACCTTATGTTTATATTCGCTATTGTAACAATTTCTCCCACTCCAGTACTAGATTGGGTTGTGGAAAGGGTTACTTGTTGAATTTACCTGACCCTTAAGGTCTATTATGAATATGAGGTCACAACTTCTTAAAATGTCAAATCTGATGTTGCAATTATGTTCATCTCCTTGAAATTTTATGTCACACTAATTCTCGAATTAAAAGCTATGCCTATTTGAAGTTTTCCAAATCATATTAGGTATCATCTACAATGGCCTGCCACATGGCACCCGTATGGTATCCATGTGGCTTGCATGGGACAACCACATTAACCAAAATGATTCCATTATTGGAAAGTACCTATATGATCTCCATGTGGGCAATGGAATGGCATCTTATGCATAGGCCAATAGGTATGTGTTTGCACAATTTTCCTGTTATACGCACTTTTGGATCAATTCTCAATATAGGTGGGATCCATAGGTTTCATCACATTATATTGGCTATTACCTCATCAACTTCTCATTTTACTCTATAACAACACAATCATCGTGGCGGTTGACAATGACCTCACAACAAGGTTCCACCCTGGAACCATAGTTGAGCGAACCCACTCTTTATTGGCCACCCACCTTCACAAGAGTATCTAGTGCTAAATTCCCTAGTAGTGGCAATGTTAAGGTTCGACGTGGACATTGCCATGTCAACTTTGGGTGGGCTCTACCAAGTTTTACCCTTTGGTGTTTTGTGGGAATTTCTCATTATATGCATTTTTGTTTAAATTTAGATCCTGATGGGATCCATAGGCCCACATCATGTCGAACTAGCACAAATCAACCCCTTTCTCCTTCCCTCATCAAGTAATTTTCAAGGTTGGTCAATGGGAGGCAAGTGGTGGTACAGTTCGATACTAAAGTGAGGTCCATATCATGCCACTTGGATTCTCTTACCCTTGAAAAATTTGATCATTAATTAGGAGAAGAAAGGCTGGTGTGTGAAGACACTACTACCCTTGTTGAATTGACATGTCAACTTGGTGTTGGGCATGCTAGGTCCTTTCCCAGGTTGCTTGTATTATTTCTCCATTATAATCATTTTTGGTCGAAAATTTTTTCCACCAACATATGATCATGTGCATGGTTGTGATAGTGTATGGTTGTTATAAACAAAAATGGAAAGCTTTCAAGTACTAGCTTTGTTTAAGTTTCACATTCCAATGTGATGTATTCATGGTACTCCTTATATTGGATGTCGAGCATGGACATGTGTCATATTCCTCATATACCACCAAATCGATTGGACATACTTGTCATTTGCATAACGTTCTCATAAATTGGATTTGACATATTTCTAATTGTAGATTTCTTTTATATCCAAATCTCTCAACCAATAATATCAGAGGGAATATCCTTGAAAAAATTTATATTGTTACATATCTAAGGAGGATGGTAGTATGCATTATAACCCACCATCTATGGCCAACACCTCGACCAATACTTTTCCTCCTACGAGTGTTCTTAATTAACCCATAGTCCATGGTTCTTTAAACAACAAAGAGTTGCTAAAATATGCTCCCCTCTAATAAAAATGTATAGAGAAGATATTTTGAAAACCATCGACTGACATGAGACCATAAAATATTTGGGAAATTCACTTTTCCAATAAATGTGCTTTAAATCATCTTTTTCATCGACCCTTTACAAAGAAAATGTTGTTGAGACCAATTCTAGAAACTCTATACTCTATACATTCAGAATCAATATCTTTATATGTGCTTGTCTTCACTGGCCTAATGCTTCTTTCCAAAAATTGTCTATGGCTAGTGTAACGTACCATTTTTCCATTCTGGACACTCGTCTTGGGTGGCCCAGTCCCTTCTTAGTGCTAATAGGATTGTCCTGGTCCAAATGGGAATAGTATTGGTTCCCCTACTTCCCAATTAATGACCTTCCTATTCAAACCTTATTCTTCCAATTCGATCCTTCCACTTGTCACCTTCTTAATTCAACCTTGCGTTAATAGGAATAGGACTTGCACTTCTTATTTTATCGATCCTTCTCTTCCATTCCTTGCATTATTTCTTTTCCTTCCCAAACACCTTCTTATTGTATTGGGAATGAAAATTCCTACCCCTGAGTAGAGGGATTTTGAAGCGTTCTTTGTCTGGCTAGATTTCTTTGTATGGTTGGTTGGGATAGTAACTGGTCTGGATGAATGGGAAAATGATAGATTTATTAGCGATTTGATTATTGAGTCAAAAAACCACTTTGACAACTTCAATGAACCCCTTCTCATTTGGAATAAAGATAGTTTCAAGGACTTGGAACATGACCATTTAATTTTTTTTAGACACTATGATATGGCACGCTTTCTTAGCTGGATGGCTTGGTCTGGAACTTTCTAGATTTAGTTATTTCTTCTTGGATTTTTATGTTTGATCATGGTTGTGTTATTTGTGAATTTATTTAGACATTATTCAATTTTTTATTTCAGTTTCAAAAGTGCACGTGTAGAAACAAGAAGAAAAAAGGCATGTAAAGTATCTAGAACAAGGGAATATTTTTTCTCACCGCTACAGTTGAACCAAACAATTTTGAGCAAACTAAACATGATGAACATTGGAATAAGGCCATGGAAGAAGAACTAAATCAAATAGAAAAGAATGACACATGGGAATTCTTGACTATTTTAATCACATTTAAAACCACTTAATATTAAATTATCGACCAAGGAATCATAATCTCGAGGTTATATTGTGTATTAGTTCAGATTCAAGATATAATTACGTAGTAGGTGATTTCCTTTTTATAACTAATGTTTAAGTATAGAAACCTATTTACTCAAACTCCTTTATCTACGTAAATCATTCAACCATGAATCAAGCATCTTTGCTTCAAAGAATTCATACTTGTTTTAAAAGAATCAATGTTCAACAAACTCATTCACTAAATATTGAATAACTCATTCATTAAATCCTATAGAATCCATTCCTATTTTAAAGCAGTATTCATTCACTCGTTGAAAAAAGAGTATTACAACTAATACAAGCTTGCTTTCAAAACTCGAACAAATTATTCCAAACACTATTTCTCTTAACGAGTAAAATCACTCTGAATAATGAAATGCTAATTACATAATTCAAATCATGTTTAATGGAAAACACTCATTCAATTGTTCTAATTCTGATCACAACAAAACATGAATCTAAACTAAGCCAATGAATTCGAAATCTAAATTAAGCTAGTGAATGCAAAATTGAAATTAAGCTCTATATTTCTCTAATTTAACTCAATCAAAGAGAGACATTCACTATTCAAACACAATGGCTACCTATCTCAATGCAACTGAAATGATACTCAAAGTGATCTAAAAAAATGACATAGTATGGAAATTGAACCATACTATTGAGATATTTATAAAATCAATCACCCTAATCCAACTTGAAGGAAATCTAAGTGACAATTTAAACAAATCAGAACCTCTATTCCTAATTGAGACTACATTTTCACTACTTATTCGCAATCAAAATCAAAAGAAACCTTAACTAATGTTCAAACAGGAAATCCGACTACTATCTATGATAATAGTTTTGAGAAAACTTAACTACTGCTTGTGAATGAAACAAAGTCAAATGATTGCATACACACCAAAGTCCAAGGCTTAAATCGTAGTAAAAATGCTATAATATCACACAAAGTTCATAAGTCTGAGATTGCTGGGAAAATTTAGGAAAGTAAATTATTATCCACACAAACCTTATAGATCTAAATCCATTGAACAGAGCTCAAGAAACCAAACCATTCTTCTCACAAAATTCAAAGAAATAACCCTGCACACAATTTCAATGTAAACAATCATGTATTCATTATAAGACACAATCGATTGAGAAACATAATGCCAAAGTATCCATGTGCATTATTTAATTCGAAGGGTTACGGAACATAAGGTTAAAAAAATACTATTCCCAAATTATATTGATAATTCGAATTAGAATGATTCACAACGCATCTGTATGATGAGGCTCTTTGGAAGAGGAAGTTACCAATTTAAATTATTTCTCAGTGTCTATGGATTAATCAAGAAAGTTTAGTTTTTCAATTTAATCTATAGTATCGAAATAAAAACTGAGGTACATAATCATTTAAAACATTCAAAAACTAAAAAACTTGCATGATATGCTATTTAAAATTAACATAGTAAACTAATCCTAGATCTAGAATAACTATAAGCTTGGTTCCAAAGTTGGTGGGCCCTTGCCATGCCTAGAGAAAGTGGAATTTCCTCAGTAAAACGAAATTCAAAACACAACCATAATTACTTACATTAGAACAATGCTAGAACTGGATTAGATCAAAGCTTAAATATTGACATACATAATTTGGAGTCACAAAAAGAACATAAGTTTTCAAAATCAATAAGTTTGGACCATTAAATCATCATCATTACTTGGAAATCCCATAAATTGAAGCTCATTGGGCCTTTAATAGTGATAGCCAATGGATACTTGGCTTAACTAACTATCTCTTAACATAGAAAGTTGTTTATCGATGACTATCACAAGCTATATAATATCTCATAAGATCAATCTTGAATCAGTTGCACATGACTCAATTAGGCTTTGGTTGGTTGAGTTCGACTTGAAAAACCACTTTCTATCCTCATCCAGGAGGATATCGGTGTATGATATGCCGAATATCCCATAAATGCTTGCATATCCTACCAAAATAAGTTGTTGATCGATGAATTCCAACTTATGTACAAAATTGTAAATGAATTTTTAAGTACATAATAACAATGACACTTAAATAATGAAGTGTCCACCTCCTCATGCTTTGACTAGATGTTTAGCTCACCTATCACCTACCAACGATCTCCATAGCTACTGTCCCCTACGAGAGAAATTATAATTAGTACTTATACAAATAGAGGAGGAAGCTTTCTCCTCCAAAATCCCTCAAAATGTGGATTTGGTACCCAACACTAGGAATCTTCATTAAATGACAAGGAACGATTCCTAGATTTTATCGATCGATGGAGCTCCAAGATTTTTTCAATCATTTCATAATATTCAGGTTCATTTATTATTAAATATTGGTCCACCCTATAGTAAGGATAAAGTACCAATATTATTCCATTCAAAATTTACTCCATATTCTCTCAATATTTTACAAAAATTAATAATACTAGGCACATAATATGTAATTATCTCTAAACCTTCCTAAGAACATTTGGTGAAAATGTGAAGTTAGGTTACACTTTTTTCCCTTTTTTGAGAAAAAAAAATTCATTTTTTTCTGTTCTTCAACTTTTTGCAAGCCAAAACAATTTTTCTGTTTAGAATGTCATTTTGCGATAAAAATAAAATTTGTCAGAAATTTTATTATCTTTATATTAATTATTTTTTGGAATCTGTTTATACATATTCGATATCTCAACTTAGCGTTTCTTCCAGTGTGTGTTTCTTAACAATCAAAGGATTCATAAAAAGTCATGTTAAGATGCGCTGGTGTATTCTTTGAAATTTTGTGTTTATGAGAAACAAAATGTGTTACAACAATCTAGATAGAGTCTACTTCGGTTCCGTTATATTTACAAAACCAACTAATGCATATCATAATTACTAGAATATTTTTAACTGATCCAATATGAAAAACCTACATATTTTGAATATGTTTCAACATATAAGTTATAAATTAAAAATCCAAAAAATACCCATTACAGACAACAGACCAATGTAATGCACCATAATTTTTTTAATTTTTTTACAGTGTATTTTGGAAGATACAGAATATTGATTTCAATGAATCATAATTACCTTCAAAAATTGTTTGCTACCGTTTTATTACAAAATTAATTGAAATTAGTAAATATTTATGAAATTCCATAAAATTTATATTTCCGAAAGTAGATTGAATTACGAAAATGCTTGTCTTGGTTACGATAGTTAATTCAGAATGTTTCATGGAGTTTGATCAATCCAAAGCTAAAGATATGTATTTATAGCTTGGCTCTATGTAATTTAGTGACACGTTAGTTCAAATTTGAACTTTTTAAAAAAAAGTTCGTACGGGATTGTTTTTTACGCATGCGACCCATTAAGTCTAACGACACAAAAGTTCGGCCAAATTTCTTATACAAAGTTCGTTCGAAATTTTACTTTGACATTTCAGTCGGCTCGAAAATATAACAAAGCCCCTCCGAGAAAAAACATTTCTCGGCAATATAAATTGACGTAAGAGCATTCATTATTTTCGCATAATTTTTCACATTTCTTCATTTGGTCCGATTTTTGTAAAGGATTGTTTTGGGTTTAAGTACTTTTCTTGGAGATACATTCAAAAGGAAATTTTTTGCGGATGATTTTTTTTGGGTTTAAGGAGCTTTGTTGAGATTCAACAAGATGATGAGCTTAGTGAAAAGAGTCTCCTTCACTAAGTGTGCCTCTCGAACTATTTTTAGCGCAAAGTCTATTTTTAGGCTCATCTATTTTTAGGCAAGTCGATCATATTCTATGAGTTGCGGGATGCTATTTGTGGATGGTTGGTCAAGTTGGAAAAATAGACGGACTTCTATTTTTTAGAAATTTTGGGTGGAGTCTACTTTTTATACTACGGACTAGTATCAGGGACCATTTCCTTTGAGAGGGAGTCGGTAAACCTTTCATCTTGAAGGATGTCATACATGTTCCGAGTTGAAGAAGAATGCGATCTCCGTGGAGATGCTTTGGAAGAAAAGGGTTATGATGTTGTTTTTTAGTGAGGGAAAAAGCTTTCTGCGCCATAAAGCGGGTCAAACCAAGAGGATAGGGATTCGAGTTAAGAATATTTATCAATTGCGAGGTAGATGGTTGCGTTGCAATGGCGAGGCAAAGCATAAGGAGTGGTGAGTGAGATGAGGACAAATTGTGGCACGGGGAGATTGGGCCATCTTCACTATGGCGCTTTGAAGAATTTTGCGACAGAATTTATCTTTCGAGCTTTCAAAAGGTACACTTGCGTAGTCGAGTTAGTGCAAGGGATGTACTTTGGGAAAATTTGTGAAGACCACTTTTCATGAGAAGGATAGTCGTGCTTCGATGATCCTTGAGAGAATTCACACGAGGATGTGTGTGGACCTTTCTTTGGTTGCTTCAACAACAAAGCACGAGTATTATGTGATATTTGTTGATGAATTTTCTCGTAAGTGTTGGATCTTCTTCATGCAAAAGAAGAGTGAGACATACTCAAAGTTATGTGAGTTCAAGGCCATTTGGTTGAGAAAGGGTCAGGGAAGCAAGTGAAAGCTCTCTAGAGAGATAATGGTGGTGAATACATCTCTGGAAAATTCAAAGACTTCTATAGCAAAGAAGGAATTCGAAGAGAACTTATAGCGCCTCATAATCCACAACAGAATGGGGTTGCAGAGAGAAAGAACAGAACGATTGTGGGTGCTACACGGGCGATGTTGCATGATCAGGGCCTTCCCATACACTTGTGGGCTGAGGCATGAAACACTATGGTTTATGTGCAAAACCGTTGTCCTTAGAGAGTACTTGGCGTGAGTACACCCGAAGAGGCGTTTTCTGGTAAGAAGCCTGATATTTCTCATTTGAAGATTTTTGGCTCACCTATTTACATGCATGTGATAAAGGATGCCGAGAAGAAGCTGAGCCGACCATAGAGGTTGGGATATTTGTGGGGGCACACGAAACACCCCATAACTATCATGTGTATTTTCCAAACAGTTGAATGAGCGTACATCGTGTAGCGGGATATCAAATTTCATGAGGAGAAAGCCATGAAGTTGTCACTTGAGAGGGAGTTACACTTGCATGCGAGAGGAGGAGCTACTTGTTCTTAAAGATGAGCCTCAAGATGTGGATCAGCCACAAGAGGAGGTTCATGGAGTGGAAGAAACCACTCATGCGGCGACCAAACATCGGGAAGGTGAAAGTGCACTATAGAAGCTAAGCGGCGAGATCTTGATGCGGTGAAAAATGTAGGAGTTCCTACATCACGAGCAGCGGAATGAGAGACAATCACCTGACCAGATTTAATAGATACATGGCTCGATGAGAAAGTGTATTGTGATGGAACCATCCTCTTTCGAGGAAGGCTATGGAGGATCCCGCATGGGTAGATGCCATGGTATAAGAGTATGATTTGATTGTCGAAACGATGCATGGGAGAGTTGTCCCAAGGTCAGGAAGGAAATCATTAGTAGGTTCGAGATGGATCTACAAAGTGAAGCAAGCTACTGGTAAGACTGTTGAGAAGTATAAAGGCAAGATTTGTTTCTCGAGAGCTTATCACAAATCGAGGGGATTGAATATGAAGAAACCTTTGCACCTATTTATGATGGTATTCTTCCATACTGAACCATACTTTCTCTCTTAGTGTAGATGGGTTGGCACATTCATCAAATGGATGTGAAGACTACGTTCCTCAATGAAATCATTGAGGAGGAGGTGTACATTGAGCAACCTGAAGGATTTGAAATCTTCAGCAGAAAGTCGCATGTGTGCAGGCTAAAAAGAGCGCTATATGGGCTGAAACAAGGACCTCGTGCTTGGTACACATGGATAGACAATTATTTCACCGAAATTAGTTTTTCCATGAGTGAGGCAGATCCAAACCCATACCATATTGTGGTGGAGGGTAAGCTTTTGATCATTGTGCTTTATGTAGATGATTTAATACTAACGGGTGATGAACTGTTGATACACTCATGCGAGATGAGATCTTGCAAAGGAGTTCGAGATGAAGGACTTCGGCCTCCTTCATTATTTCCTGGGATTGGAAATTTGGCAGTGGAAACGTGAACTATTTATGTCTCAAGGAAAGTTTGCCCAGAAGATACTGGAGAAGTTTCACATGCAAGGCTACAAGCCTATCGACACTCCTCTTCCTAGTGGTTGGAGGAAGGAGGATGCTACATTAGCAGAGGTAGTGGATGCCACTGTTTATCTAGAGTTGGTTGGTTCTCTCATGTATTTATTCAATACATGACTGGACATATGCTATGCTATGAACCAGCTTTCACAAGTGATGGTTAAGCCTATGAAGCTCTTTTGGAAGGTAGGAAAGCATGTCCTGAGATATGTCAGGGGCACATGTGGGTATGGATTGTGGGACAGATAGTTAGATGAGGTGAATCTGCATGGCTTCATGGATGCGTGTTGGGCGAGGGAAGCCAACGGACGGAAAAGAGCACATGCGGAGGGATTTTCGGTATTAGATCTACGACGGGTTTCTTGGTACAACGGGAAAAAAATATCCATGGCACTCGGTTCGGGCGGTAGGCTGAGTACATGGCAACAATTTTGGGTGCATGAGAGGCTATATGGATGAGAAAGATCCTGGTCGGTTTGCTCGGTTCTCATTTAGATCCTCTTGTGATATATTGTGATAATCGAGTTGCATTAAACTCTCGGTTAATCCGATGTTCATGAGTAGATCTAAACATGTTGACATCCTGTACCATCATATCGAGAGATTGTGTCTTTGCGGAAGATCATGTTGGTTTCTTACATTCTACGGAAGATCGGGATGCAAATATTACGGCGAAAGGCACTCACCGGGGAGAAAATTTCGAATACCATAAATACGGGGATCGGGGTGGAATATAATCCCTATCTTGTTGAGAGGTAGTGTTGAGATTCAACAAGATGATGAGCTTAGTGAAAAGAGTCGCCTTCACTAAGTGGCATGAAGTTATTTTTGGCGCAGAAGTCTATTTTTTATAATATGTCTATTTTTAGGAAGGTCGATCATATTCTATGAGTTGCGGGATGCTATTTGTAGATGGTTGGTAAAGTTGGAAAAAATAGATGGACTTATATTTTTAGAACATTTTAGGGAAGAAGTCTATTTTTAGGCGCTAGTCTAAAAATAGATATGTACGAATATTATTAGCTCTTAATAATATTTGGACTCTAAACGATCAACTTATTCTCTTGGAGTACTTCGGTTCGGTGCACGGTGTAGCTGCGACGGTGATAGAAGGAATTATGCTATTCTTGATGGTTTAATGGAGCTGTTGCATGGAGGACTCGGTTAGAACTCAAGTGGTAGAGTTGTGACACGAGTTAGAAGAGTAGTTGATGGAGTTGTATTTAGTTTAACTCGGTGGACTCGGTTGAGCTAGTTGTATGCTAGTCTAGCGGATTGATACACTAGTGAGAGTGGAGTGAATTAATTAGTTAATTATTTCAAAATTAATAACTCATTAATCAACTAAAGAATACATCGATTAACTACGGTGCATGCGTAGTTTCCGGTGGAGACCGATTGGAGAGATAGGTGAAAGGGAAAGATAAACTATCAATTGTGACTATCGTGATGCATTGATTGCATCCAACACTCAGTGGAGATGCCAATGAGGATTTCATGAGAGAGGATGGGGTAATTCGAACTCATTTAGATCCTTTCTTCAGCAGGGATTGCGCAGTAGAGGCAAGCTAGCAGGTGGCAAAGATCGGTGCATGGATTTGCAAGATCGGGGCACCGATTGATGTATGTAGCGATTGTATTGTCTTGAGAGCTTGATATGATCAAATTTGTATGAGGATTGTTACATGATCTCTATGACATATATTATATACTGAATATTTGGGGTTTTCAGACTTCGGGCTTTCCTAGTCAAAAAGCTTGTGTTAATGTGTGTGAATTTTTTATTGTTTCATGTGTGCATTGCAATTTTGATTTAATTTACGCAAATGATCAATGGTGGAATAGATTGCTATATTTTGCATGAAGTTAAAATAGTGTGAGATCAGGAGAATATTGGACATATAACACATAAGTTATATAATTTCTCGAGACTTTTCTTGGAGGTACATTCAAAGGAAATTTCTTGGAGGTATGTGATACATTTTTTGGATGTTTTTTTGGTCTTCATTTTTTTAAAGTGTATTTTGTTTTTAGAGGTTTTTGGGCTTAATTTTCATTTTTTTTTAAGGTATTTTTGTTTTTTATAAGTTTTGGGCTTAATTTTTTTGTTTTTAATTATTTGTTTTTAGAAGTTTTGGGCTTGATTTTCAAAGGACATTTTTTTGGATGTATTTTTTTTAGAGGTTTTTGGCTTAATTTCCAAAAGAATTTTTTTTGGTTTTAAGGTATTTTGTTTTTAAAAGTTTTGAGGCTTAATTTTCATTATTTTTAGAGGTTGTAATATCCCCAAAAGGGAATGCGGCAATGCTTGAAATATATTATGCGGAGAAATAACAAATCATCTACGTAAAGAGCGAGAGGCCAATATGCATGCTCAAAATTTACATTTACATCAGCAAAATGTATGCACAAGGGAGCCCATGAGATGTACGACATGATTTAGAAGAATTTATAGAAGAAAACCCTCAAGAATGAGTCTTTGCAACCATGTATTAAGGCAGAAATAGCTTGACAATGTTATTTTTTATTGGTTGAAACATTTGTATGTTACACTCAAGATCTAGAGCGGATATGCTGTACAAAACGTTAGATCTATATCAGATACGGTACACTATATAGGCTCCTCTTCAAATGCCCCTTAGGGGTTTTTCGGCAAAAGCGAAGTACATGGAGTAGATATGATATCTAAATGCAGAGATCTGCGAGAAATATTCAAAAAATACATGGACATACATATCTGATCTAAAAGATACAATATGATGATCCTATCCAATGGATTTCAAATGTGAAGGGTAGATCCCCAACACATGAAAACCAATCCTCCAAAAGATGTGCCAAAATACCCTGCAACAACATCCACACAAATAATGTAGTTCTGGAAGTAAGATTGCATTATAGGCTCTAGAACATGTTTGGCCTGATGCAAAGATCTGAAAATTCAGGTCCAATAATCAAATACTCTCTTTCCAATGGGATAGAAAGCCTTCCCCCACTGAAAAAGAGGCACTAGAATGGCCTAGATACGAGTAGATCTAGCCTCCACTACTGTAGCTTACAAAGACAACCAAACCCTCAACGAGGATACGTATTTGTGGTTGGAAGAAGAGCTTGGGAAACGCCTAATAGTGGACAGAAATGCGAAAGACTCTTCCAAGAGGCCTATCAAGGAAAAGAGGTGGGATTCACCACTCGGGAACACCAGTACTAAACAACATTATTCTGCCATACGGCGAGGGAGAATAAGAAATGTCTAAATAGAAAAAAATCTTTAGAAATAACATAATCATCAACAACCTTGTCATGTTGTCATCCTCTTCCTTTTATAAGTTTGAGAGCACGCATAACCCTAAACCATCTCAATGAAATAGCTCCTTTCACATGAGCCACCTCCATCTAAAGCTGCGTTGTGCCTCAATAATGGCCACTCCTCCTAGACAATGAAGTTGATTTGGTCATGGTTGACCAGGTCAAAGAATTCAATCCCTTTCACACATAAGGGTGTTTATTTAGAAAGCCCATATTTAGCTTTGTTCATGTGACAGCTGATTTATGTTACTATTTTTAGGAGTTTTATGATCCTCCCTTACACATTTATTTATGAGACAAAAAAAGTAAAAACAAAATTGAATATTCCCATTAGCTTGGGCTAATTGGGGATATTATAGTCCTCCCTCCAAAAGTGTTGCTTGTCCTCAGGAAAGGCTGATAAGGTGAGTCTTGCAACTCTTCTCCTCCTCCATTGGTGACACTATTAGGTGTTTAGCTTCCTCCATAAGCTAAGTGCTCACCAATCCAACCCTCCATGAATTGTTCCTCCAAATTTCTCATGAGATGTACATAGTCCATCCCACGAAAGGTCAAAAACTCAAATGAACAAACATGGTTGAACCAATACTCTCCACTGAAACATGTAGCATAAGATACATAGAGAGGCTCATCCCATGTGGTACATACATGCTACCCATCCTCCCTCCATACATCAAAAAAAATTACAAGTATATCATCGATGTGTGGGAGCAAAACAACATACATACAAACATAAATTTGAGCATGTGGAGGTGGGTCATAGTCCCATATATGATACCCGGTCGCGGTGTATATCTTGTTGGCATCGGATTAAGATATGGTGAAAGTGGTTTCCCCCACCCACTTACTCGTTGCCCATGTCATCTCACTATGGCTGAAAGTGTGAGATATGTTTGGTGCCTTTGGAAAGCACCCATCATCACTGAAAAATATCCCTTTATTCATCGAGGGGTGGCCAAGTCAAAATATTTGTGTGGCCCAAAGCTTGCCATGATATTTACAAGATGTATTGCTCCTTCTTGGAGCCATGGCCTGCATAAAAATGGTGAAATAACATGTACAATAAGAAATAAAACTTTCTTTACATGATCAGAGTCCTCACCAACAAAAATCCTCATACAAATGGAGTGGTGCATGGATCTATCTCCTCTCTCAAATGAGGGAAAATATGGCTGAAATAACTCTTGCATAGAGCCATGTTTCTACCCCAACTCCACATAGTTCATGCATTCTTGAAAATTCTGATGTATTTTTTCTTTCAAGCCTTCCCAATCAAAGCTCCTCATAATGATGTTGTAGATCTTCATGGAAAACATATGGCTAAAACATAACTCTTTGTATGCTCTTTGTAGTAACTTTTTCTTGAGCTTGGAAGCTTTAGAAAAGAAGATCCTATCATGATGATAGATGACTCCTCCATGGACTAAGTAGCCCTCTTCATTCAGCTGGTCATTAAGTATCATACAAATGTGAAGATATTTGGAATAATCCACTGTGAGTTGGGATTTCCGGTGTGAGATCTGCTTTGCTCAACAATAACGGGCGTTGATGGTGTATCAAAAAAAATGTCTGTCATGTTGTTGCTCTCCTCCTTGACATCTCCTATGCCAAAGGTGTGCGTTGGAAGGCTATTCCTTCCATTCTTCTCCTCTCGCAGCGCAAAGACCGAAATGAGAGTGGGTGATGATGATAAGGGAAGCAGATCTCCCTCCTTCTTGAGCTTACCCAAGACTCTAGCGCTTTGTAGCTTTGTCTTTTGATGCTCCAATCCCTCCTAGATCTAAGTTTTGGAGCATCATGTTGTGATGTCTTCCCCAAAAATCTAAATCGGGTAGCCTCCCAGGTGGTTTGCCACTAGATACCAGGGTCTCATGTGAAAAATCTCATGAGAATGAGAGTTGGGGCCCCATAGGGTCCTTGCTTCCACTACACAAATCCATCTCTAATTTTTGTGTGGAAGTGGTCATGTGAGGGTATGTATGATTTCCTTTGATCATTTTGAGATTCACCACTCTTCTTGTCCACCATTCCATTTTCAAAGCCTCCTAATCGGTGGTGAATTTCCCAATGTGATCAGACCATTGAACACCCAAGATCACAATGGTGTACGGTATGCCAACCACGAAAAGTGAACAACCAAAGTGTAGGTACCCATGGTGATTGGAAGTGATGGGACATAATGCATGGATTGCATTTTCTGTCTCTACGGGATGAAAAACGAGAGAATCTGCCAAAAAGTATCGGTGGGTATTGCCCTCCTGCGCACGATATGGGCATCGGTGAAGTTGCGGTAGCCTGCTGTCAATCAATACGAAACCCTACGATTCATGATTGAAGCTTGAACTCTTAAGGTCGAAGTAATTGGGTACTCTCTCAAAGATGCAATATTTCCTTCGATAGGATCAAATGCTCCATTTCCATCTCCACGATGGTGTTGGATCTCCTTCGACGGTGTCGGCCTTGTGACTTCTTCTTGGTTCATCATCTTCTTCTTCCTCCTCAAAATACGATAAGACATCATGTGTAATGTGCTTTTCAGGTAGCACATCTATGTCCAAGTGCCCATGATTCTTGGCAAGTGAAACATAGCTTCTTCTTCCTTAGTTCTCTGTCGGACTTCAAGATCAAGGGCTTCTTGTATGGGCTCTCCTTTGATGGAGCGGCTTTTTCTTCCTTTCCTTGAGAAGGAAAAAGTGGGCTTGTCTTTGAAAAGTTTGCCTTCGCACTTTTGGCGAGGCATCTTGAAGAGTACGTATCCCTCTCGATAGCATCATGCAAGGTAGTGGGCTTGGTAGATTTTTACCAACCCATGAAGAGGTTCATCTAGAACCATTGATGAACATGTACACCCTTCTTATTGGTTGCGAGCACTTTAGCAAACATACTCGCCTTTAAGTGGGACATTTTGTGGAATTAAAGGCATGTTAATATATGACCACACTTTTTCAATATCCTTCGGGGACCTTAGCAGCGATGCCTTTGCATGGTGCGACATAGGTTAGGGAAAACCATGATAATGGAGCCACTTCGTTCATCCTCCTCCTCCATGATGGTCTCGGGGAGCTCCGCCATGGGTCTCTTCGCGACGCTCGGCCACGGTGGAGCGTGGCATTGAAGTATTCTCTCGGGGGGAATTTACATATGCGAGCGTCAGACCCTTCTTGGTTTTCGGCTGGTGGGAGGTGTCTCGGCAGCATTGACATAGCGGGATCCTATTCTAGGCATGTAGCTTTCATGCTTGGCGAGGATAACGTAACCAAGACCCCTATGGTGAAAGTCCTCCTCAAATCCCAAATCCAGACTAGACATAGACAATGAGTAGCTTACAAGAAGTGAGAGAGCTCGGGGTAGACATTTTATACGAAATCAAAGGGAACTAGCCAGGACCCCTTGGGTCATATTTATAATTTTTGCGTGTCTTCAATGGTCCCTTATGCATTAATGTGTCTCAATAAATTACAAAAGCAGTTCCAAATCTAGTAAAAATACCCTCATTAAATGAAACCTAGGCGCTCCCCAAACGGTAATAAAACTGTATTTTCTAGATTTACTATTTGAATGGCTAGATTTTGGCACCTCTATGACTCAGTCAAAATCCTAGCGCATCACAGTTGTCTACGCATCCACCATCCCTTTTGGCAAATCCAATACTCCAACCATATATTCATTTTGTGTGTGCAGGGAGAGGGTCATCCACTGTCATAGCTTTAGTGGCTTTCATTGGCACATACTAGGAAGATATTCCCCACTCGAGTACGGAATGGGTGCACTGCACCTCCATCGATGATCTCCTTAATAATATGTGCCCCTATCTAATGCATCTTCAATTTCACTGGGTGGCTGCAAACTTGTTTTCATGCAACAAGACCAAATCATCTTCTTGAAACACCTTTTCCCATACGATGTGTCGATCATGCCATGCCTTTTCGCGGGCCTTTTGAACTTCTTTGGTGGAAATTTTCAATAAAGTGGTCTTCTTAAAGTGCGACCAACTACGAAAACCGTTCCTCCATAATATCTGCTTCTTCCATATTTGTGAATGTTGCAATGCATAGGCTTAGAACAATGTACTCCATCAGCAACACAACTTCTTTCCCATACACCATGTGGAACAGTGTCCCACAACTTCTTTCCCACAACTTTTTTACATGTGGTTCGATATGCCCGGAGAACTATGAGTACATGCTCATCCCAATCATTCCAGTTAGAATTGAAAATATTTGTAAGTGTAATATTCCTAATTAGTCCTAAGCTAATTGGAATATCCAATTTTTATTTGCTTTTTTTGCTTAAAGAATAAATGTGTAAAGGAGGTTCATCAAACTCCTAATAAAGAATAAGTCAAGGCCAAATGTGAAAAAGGCTAAATCTTGGCTATGTAGGCAAGCACCCTTAGGTGTGAAAGGGGTTGGTATTTTTGACTGGGTCAACCTTGACCAAATCTACAACACTATCTTGAAGGAGTAGCCATGAATGAGGCACATCACAGTTCTAGAAGGAGATGGTTTGTGTGAAAGAGAAGATTTCATTGAAGGTGGTTTAGGGTTTACAAGCTCTTAATCTATATAAGGAAGAGGATGGCATCATGAAAGGGGTTGTTGAAGATATGATATTTTGATATATTGTTTGTTTAGACCATATAGCCTTTTTTGAGTTTGTTTAGCATAGATTGCAAATGATGTTTAGCCTAGGGTTTTCCTATTTTCGGAATCCCAACTCTTCCCATTGAGTAGCTCTTGGGAGATTCTTGTATTTCGCATACTAGACTATACGAAAACGAGGAAAATTTTCTCCTTTCAACTACAACACGAGATCCTGTTGAGGGTTTGGTTGTCTTTGCAGCTGCGGAGTGAAAGTGGAGGCTAGATCTATTCAAATCTAGGATATTTCGGAGAACATTTTTCGGTGGAGGGTCTTCTGCTCAATTGGATAGTGCCTATGTTAGGTTCTTGGGCATCATTTTATGATCTTGGCATGCGTGGCAAACTAATATCTATGCGAAACAACACGGTTTCTCTTCTAGATGCGTTATTCTTGTAGGTGTTGTTGAAGGAGTTTGGGTGCACCATTTGGAGAGCTATTTTCTAAGTGTTAGGGATCTTCCCTTCACTTTGATATCCATTGGAGGAGATCTATACATTGGATATTTCGGATACGATACACATATTTAGAATACTTCTAAATCATTGAATATTTTTGCGGATCTGCATTCTTAGATCTTGAGATCTACTACTTGTACATGGTGTAATGTTGAAATCCCCAAGGGATTTGAAAGAAGAGCCTTTCTAATGCATGGATCTATTATGGATCGATATTTTTATGCATGATCTGCTCTGGATCTGATATGTAATCAACCTCGGTTGTAGCCTAATAAAATAACGTTGTCAAAGGAAGTTTCGGTCCATACATGTGGTTGTAGCACCTCTTTTGAGGGATTTTCTTTTGTTGATGTCTTGTATTTCCAGCTATGCATCTTATGGGCCTCATTATACATCTAATTTGCTGCTATAAATATTTTTTAAGAGCCTATTTATTGGCCTCCTTCTTTGCTTTATATAATGCGTTATTTTAATGCATGACTATTTAAAATTGATGCATTTCTCCCTTTTGGGATATTACAGTGGTATCGAGCATCATCGTAGCACGATTTCCATGTATTATAAAAGCGATATGTCTTTTCAAGAAAAATTAAAAGACAAAATAAGAAAATTGATTACACAGAAGACAAAGAATACAAGGGTAAAACCCCTTTATCTAGAAGAATGAAAGGGAAAGAGTTCTCAAAAGCTCTGTTCCAAACTCTGCATGAGCTTAAAAGATAAATCAAAGAAATAAAAAGGGAAAGACATGAAGGTCCCTCAAGAAGATATTTACATGAAGAAATCCCCAGTTCTTCATCTTATGTGTGCAAGCACTCAACTACACAATCAGATCTACAACGTTATCTATGCCCAGATTTACTACAAGAGAGATGAAGGAAGAAGATGCACCAAAGGAGGAGAATCTGATTGATTTTATTTAGGAGTATGATTCTAAATCTTGGAGAATCAAGGAGTACTTAAGCTTCCAAGAGTTTTTCCAGCTCAAGGAGGAAAGAAGATCCAGCAAGTATAATAGAAGGAGAAGAGGTAGATTATTTTTGCCAAATTTTGATGGATCCTCCACATGCACAGCTAAGGATTGAATAGATCAGCTAGACTCATTTTTGGATCTACATCAAGTTTCAGACAAGGAAGCCCTTAAGGTAGTAGTGCTGCATCTTAAAGGTAAATTTTATGCTTGGTGGTTATTTGAATCATTTTCATTGAAGAATGCAAATATATCTACTTATGAAAGATTCAATAGGAGATTAGTGAAGAGATTTGATGTTAAAAAAACTGAAACATCTTTGATTGAGCTAGCAAAGCATGAGCATGTGAAACCCTTGCATGAGTTGGAAAGATCTGTTATGCCAAATCCACTTCAGATTTCTATTGAAGGAGATAAAAAATTGTGTGATACTTTGCCAAGGGAAATATCCCCATTGCATGAAGAGATTTCTTCTCAAAAGGAAGTCATGGAGATTCCTCTTTCAAGGGAAGACCAAGATCTAGGGTATCTCATTTTTAATGAGTTATCCTCAAACATTGATGAAGAGGAAGAGCATGAAGGCAATAACAACGTTATCACTTCAAAAGAAGGACCATCACCACATGGGGATGGGTATGAAGTTATTGCTTCAAGAGAAGAAGCTTTTGCATCTTTGCAAAGGGTTCCCAAGGAGCATCATGTGAAAGTATTATTGGGCAATAACACCTTGATCCAAGGAGGAGAGAGGATGGATCAGCATCCAATGATGAGGAGCATGCACCATTTTTTATTTCAAGGGGTTTATATTAAGAAGAAGAAGACCAATCTATGCAGCAAAGAGATGGAAAAATCATTCCAGTCATTTATGTAGTCTACTTCAGATTTTGATGTCTCTTTGTATGGAGGCATTCCACCAGGGAGACCCCCTGATGAGAAGATAAACAAAGTGTTCTCTCAACTATTTGTAGCTATTGCATATTTTGCTAAGGAAAGAGCCTTTAGAGGATCTACCACAATGCTAAGAACCTTTGATGGGTTCCAAGGAGAGATGAGAAAATTTCTGAAATGGACATTGCCATCTTCTACTCAGCTATTTACGCTGAAAAAGAAGGAATCAGAAATATGTGATGACATGAGCATGGTGTCAAATGGCCACTCCATAGTCTTGGGGCAGCAAATGATACTTCCACATATGAGAAATATTTCTGAATATGACAAGAGGGTATTAACACTTTTGTATGGATGGGCCAAACTATGCAAGTTTTGGAAGAAAGAGACCTTTCAAAAGGAGGTTGACTTCCATGAACTTCAATCTGTCTTGAGCAAGATCAGTTGCAAGAGAGGCAGCAAAGATGGAGTAACTTTACTCCAACATGTGACATTGGCATTCAACATGTCAAAGAGGAGAACCATGATATGACAGGAGCTTCAGTTCAGATTTCTACAATGTTATCATGGATGGTGAGATTAGATCCATATTGGAAACCCCAATTGTTGGTGGAATATTCCAAAGATCTTCACACATGCATGATTCTTGATGACTAGCTAAAAGATGAGGGATATTTAGTCCAAGATGGAGTCATCTATGATCATGGTAGGATATTCTTATCTAGAGCCTCCAAGCCCAAGGAGAAGTTACTACAAGGAGCCTATGAAGAATTCTGTTTCAGCCACACATATTCTATGAAGCTCAACAACATCATCTTGAGGAGCTACTATTGGGAGGGCTTTGAAGGAGAACTATATCAGCATTGTCAGATATGCATGTACCATATGGAGATGGAGCAGAAACATAACTCTATGGAAGAATTGATTCAACCCTCTCTTTCTCTTTTTGAGGAAGGGGATAGATCTATGCACCACTCCATTTGTTTGAGGAGGACTATTGGTGAAGAGCATACTTATGTAAATCATGTTTTATTTTCTGATTGTATGAATTCTTTTACTATGTATATGCATGCCATGACTCCAAAGAGGATTTTTATACCTTATAAACTTCATGGCCAACTTTGGGTCAAAACTATTTCTGAATATGGCCACTCCCTTGATGGACAAAGAGAGATTTTGCAGCATGATGGGTGCTTTCCTAAGGCACCAAATATATCTCCCACTTTTAGCCATGGTGAGATGTTATGGGTAGAAAGTAGGTGTTGTGAAAACCACTTACCACATCTAGATCTAAGGCAGGTAGGAGATGCACTGCATTGGTTCCACATGTGGGACTATCATCCACTTCTATCATTGCATTTGATTGATTATGTATCACTAGTTTTGATCCCTCAGGATGATGATGCTTTGATATTTGTTAGGGACATGATAGGATGGATGACACATTGGTTGGATGTGTCCATTGGGAATGAAACTTCCCATATTTATTCATCCTTCAAGAGGAGGATGGGACATTATATGGCTGCTACACTATATCTTTTTTTTCTTTATGCAAAAGGCCATATGTGTGACTTATGTATTTGGAGAAGCCTTTCACATGGGAGAATTGGTGGCAAGACATGTGTTGCTTGAATCATATTCAGCTAACACCTCTTATCCTCTACTATTTTCAAGCTTTGGAGAAGCTTATGATAGTAAGAAGGTGGTTGGATGGCCACTTATTGTATTTTGATTTGAGGCAGCAAGAAGAAGAACAACACTGGTCTCAATGGAGGGAATATTTTCACCATTTAATATATCATATGATACTTAGTCCATGTTTATTTTGGAGCACATATGGTGATGATACTCTATTCACTATATATGGAATATTGGGCAAGGAGGGCCCCTAGAATCAATGAAGGGAATCATGAGGTTCCAAGTCTCTTTTGGCTTCATGAGGACTATATTGTTGCAGCCCAGGATCAGCAACTCCAAATCTATCATAAATGGAGAGAGAGACAACATAAGTTGAACATTATTACCTCTAATTTCCAGCCATGTAGTCAAATACATTGAATAAGGAGGGGATTGGTGATTTTTTCTATGAGCTACAAAGGATGGATCTCTTTGTTTGGATGATAGCATGGAGATTGGAATATCTCATGGGGGTTGAATCACCCATATTTTATAATCTCTCATGCCTTATGGAGGCCAATGGACATCATATTAGTATTTCCATGTATCTCCCACTTCTTCATGATGACAGCTATTTGGTTTATTCACCAAAATAAAACTTGTATTCTTGGGAGGAGACAAATCCATCAGAGATTTTGCAATGTCCTTGTGAGTTGCTTGAGAACAAGCAACATTTTGGAGGGGAGGACTATAATATTCCTAATTAGTCCTAAGCTAATTGGAATATCCAATTTCACTTTTCTTTCTTTTATTAAAGAATAAATGTGTAAAGGAGGTTCACCAAACTCCTAATAAAGAATAAATCAAGGCCAAATGTGAAAAAGGCTAAATCTTGGCTATGTAAGCAAGCACCCTTGGGTGTAAAAGGGGCCGGATACTTTGACTGGGTCAACCTTGACCAAATTTGCAGCACTGTCTTGGAGGAGTGGCCATCAATGAGGCATAACACAGTTCTAGAAGGAGATGGTTTGTGTGAAAGAGAATATTTCATTGAAGGTGGTTTAGGGTTTACAAGCTCTTAATCTATATGAGGAAGAGGATGGCAACATGAAAGGGGTTTTTGAAGATATAATATTTTGATATATTGTCTGTATAGACCATATAGCTTTCTTTGGCTATTTAGCCTAGATTGCAAATGTTGTTTAGCATTGGTTTTTCCTGTTTAGGAATCCCAACTCTTCCCATTGAGTAGCTCTTGGGAGAGTCTTGTATTGCATAGTCCACTACCTGGCTTGAGGCCAAGCTTCTCCTTTCAACTACAACATAGATCCCATTGAGGGTTTGGTTGTCTTTGTAAGATGCAGCAAGTGGCGGCTAGATCTATTCAGATCTAGGACATTTCAGTGCCCTTTTTCAGTGGAGGAGTCTTCTACTCCAATTGGAGGAGTATATTGGAGTGCTTGGGCATAATTTTCTGATCTCAGAATGTGGCCAACTAATATCTATACCCTACAATGTAATTTCTCTTCCAGATCTGCATTATTCCTATAGCTGTTGTTGCAAGGAGTTTGGGTCCACCATTTGGAGAGCTGGTTTCTAAGTGTTGGTGATTTTCCCTTCACTTTGAGATCCATTGGAGGAGATCTATACATTGCATATTTCAGATCTGATCTGCATATTTTTGAATACTTATGAATCACTAAATATTTTTGCAGATCTGGATTCTTAGATCTCAGATCTACTACTTGTACATGGTGTAATGCTGAAATCCCCAAGGGGATCTGAAAGAGGAGCCTTTCTAATGCATGGATATATTATGGATTTGTTCTTTTATGCACATATCTACTCTAGATCTGATATGTAATCAAAAACAGTTTGTAGCCTAATAAAATAACGTTTTCAAGGCAGTTTCAGTCCATATATGTGGTTGTAGCACCTCTTTTGAGGGATTTTCTTCTGTTGATGTCTTGTATTTCCAGCTATGTATCTTATGGGCCTCATTATACATCTAATTTGCTGCTATAAATACTTTTGAAGACCCTATTTATGTTTCTCCTACTTTTCTTTAGATGAACTGTGTTATTTTAATGCATGATTGTTTAGTATTGCTGCATTTCTCCCTTTTAGGATATTACAGTAAGCGCATTTTCCAATAACTTTTTGAAATATTCCCCCGCACCATTTGCCTATGGGTGATAGGGAGTGTTATTCTGATGATGAATCTAGAATTCATATGTCAATGCTTCAATGGTTGCATTAAAAAAGTGTGTACCTTGATCAGTTATTAGAATCTTAGGGCATCCAAAGCAAGTGACAATATTCTCTAAGATGAAGTGTACAACTGTATCTACAGTACAATCCTTCAAGGGCTTAGTTTCCGCCCGTTTGGTTACATAGTTTCATTGATTATGTAACACACATCACTCTTCTTGCTTAGAGGGTTAATAGGTCCGACAAAGTTTATGGCCCATTTATCAAATGCTTGCAGTGCCACCTATGGATGTAGGGGCATATCATCTATGCGCGATGGATTTCTCATCCTCTGGAATACATCGCATGCACAAAAATATGCATAGGCATCATTTTGCAATGTGTGCCACCATAAATCAACTCACAAATTATTTTGTGCGGATGCCTTCCTTGCATATTGACCGCCGACAACCCCTCCATGAGATTCATTTAAGATGTCACACCTTTCATAATCCAAAACATATCTTCGCAGAACTTCATCTGTCCCCATATTATAACATTGACCAATGATAATAGTGAATTCCACTGCGCGCGCCACAAGCTCTTTCTTCTGCAACACTGTATACCCCTCAGGTGCACGTCTAGTAGTCAATAACTGAATAATATCATAGGAATGATTTTGAAATATCTTGATTATAAACAACTGTGCATCTAGTAATGCATCCTCCAAGCTAGTGGATTCTTCATCGGTCTTAATGCGTGATAGAAGGTATGGCCCAACATTTATTCTTCCTAGTTTCACAATGATCTCAAAGTCATACTCTTGTAATAGTAACAACCACTTGCAGATCTTCCCCCACAACAAGGGCTTATTGATTAGGTACTTTAAAGCAGAGTGATTAGCAACCATATTGAAATGTCTACCTAACAAGTAGTGGCAGAATTTCTGCAGCACATAGACCATCGCTAATCCTTCTCTTTCTATGGTTGAATAATCACATTCTGCGCTTGAGAGCTTCTAACTGGCATATTAAATATGATGATCAATCTCTCTAGCTCCTAGCTATGCTAAAATAGCTCTAAGCACGATAGACAATGCATCAACATGTACATGAAACACCTTTGAACAATTTGAAAAGATCAACATGGGCATCGTGACAATATTCTACATCAATAGTTCAAAACTATTCTGCCATTCTTCATCCCAACAGAATGTCGCATCCTTCTTGAGAAATTTCTCCATGGGTGTAGTTATCAGCGCATAACCCTGAATGACCTTTCGATAATACCCAGTGTGCCCCAATTTTGAGCGTAGTTGTTTGACATTCGCATGTATATCTAGATTAAAAATTACTAAGATATTTGCGGGATATACCATCAACCCTTGCTGGCAGACGATGTGTCCCAAAAATATCCTGAATAGAAAACATAATATGCATATCTTCAAGTTTAGTGAGATTTGATACCTTTTACAAGTATCAAATGTTAAGTGCAGATTCGAGACATGATTTTTCAACAACCCAAAAATAGTTCAATATTCAAAGTATATTTCCTAGAACTTATGGATAAACTAATTGAACACAGCTACTACTACATATGAGAAGATGGCAGGTGCATTCTTCAAGCCAAATGGCATGATTGTATACTAGAAATATCCCCATTCAATTGCAAAGGTGGTATTACTATGATCGTCTGGTGTAATCCTGATTTGATGATACCCTGAGAAATTGTCTGTGAATGAATAAGCTTCTTGTCCTCCAAAATTGTCCACGATATCATCAGAGAATGCATTTATTAATGAATCATGCACACAGACATCATTCAACTTGGGCAGGTCTACACAAATCCTAATTTCTTCTTTTGTGTTCTTATCTTATACTACCATGGGTCTCAATGGTTCTATAATTCCTATAGCAGCCATATTATCCAACTCTTCCTTTACCTTCTGCTTATATTTTGGATTCAATCTATATGGGCGCTTCTTCACCAGGCGCACATCAGGTTTCAAACTGATCTTCATGAATCCAAGCTCTCCAATTATTCCTTTCAACTCCGAGAAATTTGTAGGGAATTATTGGCTCGAGGGGTCCTGACCCAGGTTCGGAGGTTAAGGTTTGCCAACAACCCTTATACTACTGGCCCTTTCGACAGTAACCTGCTAGCATAGGCCAAAGTATCACCCGAAGTAGTATGGGAGGGTGCTAGAACTAGGTTTCCGCACCCTTGGAGAGGGAAGGTAAGTCAGGCAGGGCTATGTTCGACCTCACAAATATCAGATCGTATATTACAGAACCTAGATCTACCAGTGCCTTCGCATCCACGTGCGTAATACCATCTATAATCTCAAGGAATAACTGATATAGGAAAATAAAGCAATTATCACCGCTATTCTTGCATGTAGTCTAATATACATATTCAGATCAATTGTCGATGCACCATAAGTACTTAGCACAGTTACTTGCGGAGCTCAATATAGAGTTATGCATACCATAATATATCAGATCATAGTATAAACAAGCAACACAAGTAATTTCACAGCTTAAATCAATGACATAGAGCATGCATAATTAGATATCATAGATCCGATAGATTCAAAGAGTTCAAAAGCCTTCCGCATTCATTAATCCTTCATATCCTTTTACAATACCCAAACCTGACCTACACACACAGTAACAGGGTCTGCACATAGAAAGACTGAGGATCTCTACGCACATAACCAACAGTAGTCATAACCCAATAACCGAATCCCAGATCTAACAATTCGCACTTAGCATCAATCTCTATTCATTCCCCCCTTTACAACTCAAAATTTCCTTCTATTTATAATGATCTAGCCTAATCTTTCCTATGGTACAGAAACCATGGTTTGTGGGCTCTAGGTCTACCCTTTGACTTGTTACAATGCTTTTGGGGCTTTGACCCACCCCAAAACCCCTGCGCTAGAATAAATATAATCAAAATTATACAAAAATACTTAGAATTGTCCCAATTCGCAGTCGTTGGAGGACCCTACTCCAAAATTCCCCCAACACAATCTTGTGACTCGTCCCGAGTCACTGTGGTGCCCAGGTCTCTTCCTGCACCTGTAAAGTTACTCCCATCATATAGTCTTTTGATTCAATATGGTTTGAGCCAACTATCATTAACATAACCTAGTAGCATATCGTCATGCAGGGTGGCTAGCCTAACAACTCCACCATCTGTGATCTCCTTAACTGTGTTGGGGCCAAGCCAATGCTGTCGGAACTTTTCGAAATGCTTTGCAAAATAGCTATCAAATGAGAGGGCTAGTTTGCCCTCCGTGAAGGTCTTGTGGAAAATATGTCAATCATGCCAGGCTTATCGCGGGCCTTCTAGACTCGCTGATGAAAATTCGCAAGAAACCGATCCTCCTCCAAAGCCATAAGCTGCGCCAATCATTCGTCCATGATTTCAGGTTCTGCCATATTTGTAAATGTTGCGATACGTATAATAGGAACAATATATTCCATGGGCATGATGGCTTCTTTACCATAAACCATCCTAAATGGGATTTTTCCTGTTAGCTTCTTGCAGGTCATTCGATAGGCCTAGAGGACCAATGGAATGCTCACATCCCAATAACTGCAATCAACATTACATACCTTCGTCAGTGCATGCTCCAAGATTTTATTAAAAGCTTCAACCACGTCATTGGCCTGTGGGTGATATGGTGTGACCTTTGTGTGGTGGATCTGGAACTCCTCGATCAAAGCTTGGATTGTTTCATTAACAAATTGCATACCTCTGTCGCTCATGAGGATCTTTGGACATCCGAATCTGGTCAGAATGTGATCAAAGATGAAATGCACAGAGGTATCTACACTACAATATTTTACGGCTTGTGCTTCAGCCCACCTGGTTACATAATTAGTGGTAGTAATAATGTAGCACACACTCATTTTTTCTCCCAGGTGGGTTGATCAGCCTAATGAAATTGATGGCCCACTTATCGAATGCTTATAGAGCCATTTGTGGCTAAAGGGGAATTTCATCTTTGCGGGATGGCCTCCCTGTTCGTTGACACGTATCACATGATTTACAATAATCATGTGTGTCACTATGTAGGGTTAGCCACCATAGCCCAGCTCTCAAGACCTTTTGCACCATTGCTTTTCCTACGTAGTGACATCCTGCTACCCCATCATGAGCTTCTGGCAAGATAGGGTGCCTTTCGTGCTCCAAAACATACCACCGCAATAATTCATCTACTCCCATCTTATACAAGTGACCTGTGATGAGAGTAAAATCCATTGCCCAGGTGACTAGCTCTTTCTTCTGCTATACATAGTACTCTAGGGGTGTTTTTCTTGTAGTCATGATATCCAGGAAGTAGGCATCTACTACCTTAATCACAAATAGCTATGCATCAAGAAACCCAACTTCTAAGTTAGTTGGTTCTTCGCCACTCTCTATTCAGGATAGGTGATCTGGCCCTGATTTCAATTTCCCCGGCTTGAAGATGATTTCAAAGTCATATTCCTAAAATACCAGTAGCCATCGGCATATCCCCCCCCCCCCCCCTCCAACACAGGTTTATTTACCATGTACTTCAAAGCTGAATGGTCTGTGAACATTTTGAAGTGTTTTCCTAGCAAGTAATGTTGATATTTCTGCAAAGCATAGACCATGGCCAACCCCTCCCACTCTGTGGTGGAGTAGTTGCATTCAACACTAGAAAGTTTCCTACTTGCGAAGGAAACCATATGATCAATATCTCCTTCTCCTGGCTGCGACAGGACAACCAAGAGGGAAATGCCAGACGCATCGATATGAACATGGAATACCTTCTCCCAATCAGGAAATATGACAATAGGTGCTGAGACCATCATTTCCTTGAGTAATTCGAAGCTCTTTTGGCATTTGTCATTCCAAAAGAACGACACATCCTTCTTGAGAAATTGTTCCATGGGGGTAGTAATCAGTGCATAGCCTTGAATGAATTTCCTGTAGTATCTGGTGTGTCCAAGGATCGAGCGTAGCTGTTTCTCTGTGTTGGTACTGGCAGGTTTACGCTAACTGCTATTTTGGTAGGGTCTACCATTTGTCCCTACCTACAAACTATGTGGACAAGAAATATTCCGAAAGGTACACAGAAGATGCACTTCTTGATATTTAGGGAGACCTGTTTTTTTCAGCAGGAATTCAACATCATGCGTAGGTTCGAAACGTGTGCCTTTACCAGGCCGAAGGCAGTCCAGTCATCAAAATATACCTCCAGGAACTTGTGGATGAACTCCTTGAATATTGTGACCACCACCCTGGAGAATATAGTAGGGGAATTTTTGAGCCCAAACAACATGAAAGTATACTGAAAAGATCCTGATTCAGTAGCGAACTTGGTTTTGCTGCAGTCCTCTGGTGCAATTCTGATCTAGTGGTATCCTGAGAACCCATCTGTGAAAGAGTATGCTTCTTGTCCTCCCACGTTGTCCAAAATTTCATCTGAGAATGGTGTCAAGAATGGATGAACGCAAACATCATTTAGTTTGCGTAGGTCCACACAAATCTGAATCTACCCCTTAGTATTCTTCTCCTAAACCACCATTGGACTGACCCAGTCTGACTGTTCAACAGGTTCAATGATACCCATAGCCAACATTTTATCGAGTTCCTCTCTGACCTTCTGCTTATACTTTGGGTTCATCCTATATGGGTCGCACATCGGGTTTGAGAGTGATATGCATGATTCCCAAGTCCCCCGTCATCCCCTTCAGCTCCAAGAACTTTGTTGGGAATAAGTCCTGGTATTCCGTAAGTAACTCAGCCACTTTGTCTACTGTCTCCTCATCCCAGTAATCCCCAATATTAGCCATCTTAGGGTGTTCTTTTGTTCCAATGTTTACCTCGTGTAGCTTGAGCGGCTTAGTGACTTCAATTTCTCGTAGCAGAGGTCCTTCAATGGCACACACCCCTTCTGACTCTGGGATATCAATAAGCCATGGGTCATTTTCATCGTCCTCCCCTATCAAGCTATAAAAATGGATAATATCTTGCATCTATGCCTCCCAGGTCGGTGCCTTGGATGCTACAGAGGAGCCAAAATTACTAAAAAAAATGTATCTATGTCTTATGGAGCTTCGTGAAATGACTCAGAACCCCCTATTAGTTCGAATGTTTTTAAGAAGTCACTTGTCAAAGCTTCCCAATGGCAGGTGCACTGATGGACCTCCACATTCAAGTACCATGCAGTAGGGATTGGCCCCAGCGCATGAAAGAACAAATGAACCCACTCTTCCGTAGTTTGTTCGTCCCATGCCTTTATACATGCATCCATGTGTTCCCATGGATTTCCTGGGCCAAGGAACATCTTGATCTGTACTGTCACCAGCGTCTCAAATGTTGGAAATACTGAGAGGGGGGGGTGAATCAGTATTCCTTTCAATTAGAGCATTAGTTAATCTTCAATTATTATCAGTGTTTGTACAATGATAGAAGCAATCAAGAGGAACACAAATGCACACAATTATTAAGGTGGAAACCCACTCCGGGACAAAAACCACCTAATGCTTTTCTAATAATTCTTTAATATTCAACTCCAATTGAAAATAAAGCTCCAACTTCCTAGAATGTAGAAATGAATTCTTCTCCATATCCCACTGGATGGACACTCCAATGCCCGAGATTCTTTAGTAGTCAAATGAATGGATTCCCCAACACCTAATGAGCTACAACTCACCCTAGCACCACCCTACCACCCTATAGAGTAATAAAAGAAGAATGGACTCCCGTACCAGGGAAAATGGTCCACTTTACAATGATATAGAATGATGTAGAAGAAGAAGATATACTAGACCATAACCCGAACTTTGACACAACCACCTAATGATGATCTTAGACCTCCCAACACTGCCTCTTCAACCCTTGGCAGATAGATACTATTACAATTTGTACAATAATGTATTTACAATGACTAAGTACATTGATACCTTTACAATGATTTTATGCAATGCTGCCCACTTGAAGACTTTATATGATGAAATTCTTCTTCCTGTTATGCACCTTGGTTGCTACTCTTGTCATGCTACCCTCTTCTGCACTTTGATTTTCTTTGCTACCGTAGAAAGTCTGGTCCTTTGCAACCCTTGACAACACATGATCTAGCTTTTTCTTGCCTTCTAGGAGCTTGATATTGAATCTAGTGTATCTCTGTTATTTCAGATCCTAAATATCTAATTTTTGGTCCTATAGTAGCCCTCTAAGTCTTCTTTCCAATGCCATAGGTCTGACCCAATTTGGATTCTTCAAGAAAGCGTTATGCCCAATCTCTCACAATTCCCTAATTATGGACTTTTTCAGTATAGCGCATTTGTATGGCATGCCACGTGTCATTGTTTCTTCATTTGGCTATGAAATTAGTAGATTGAACATTATAGACTGTGCCCTATCTTCCACTTTTTACAGAATTCCAATCCGATACTCAGAGAGAGAGTTATGATGATTTTACCAAGGTCACTTCTTTGAGATGAATTTCAGGAGCCTACAAAAGCCCTGACTTCCATAGATCATATCTCCAAACGTATTGTGCACCTTGATCTAAAATTTTTACTGTAGCTTCCTTAGGATTTCAACTTCGCCTCATACAAATTTCAGGTTCTGACCCTTCGTAGAATAAAATTTAGAGTGAAAATTCCACGATGACCTATTTCAGATGGTCGAATCCCTTGCATAAGGAGGAAATGAAGATCACAATTTATATGAATGCTTAAGTTGAGAGGGGCTTCAACAAGTGAACGTGGGAGTGATTTTAGGAGCTTAAAAAATTTAATTATGACTTTTCAATGACCCATGCACCAACCCCATGGGGTTTTAGCCCACTAACTGGGGTTACAAACTTCAAACATGAAAATCTCTCAAACCGTGAAGAATTACATGGCGTGCCATATATCAACGGAAAAATCTTGAAAAGTAGAAACCATCAAAATAATTATTGACCAACAATATATTAATTTGGTAGGTCAAAATTCCCATGCGATATTGGGTTATCCCCTGGTGTTTCTTGGGTTGACATCAATGACAACCGCTAATCAACAATATCCCCCTTTGGCATTGATGGAAACACAAGTACTCCCCCTGCGATCATGACACCTCTTCCTACAACATTCTCTCCCCCTTTGACATCAATGGGAAAGGGTAACTCCCCCCGAAACACAACCATCCTGTGGACCTGTACACACTTCCACTCCCCCTAACACACAACCATCCTGCAAACCTGTAATCTAATGAGAACTTGGGAGAATCCCAAGTGTTTGACGAAGATATTCAAATGATTCATGAGGTAAAGGTTTAGTGAAGATATCAGCAATTTTTTCTTTTATACAAACATTCTCAAGTTTGATATTCTTTTGAGCGACTTATTCTCTAACAAATTGATATTTGATCGGAATGTGTTTTGTTTTTGAATGCATGACAGGATTCTTGGAGATGCTGATGGCACTAGTGTTGTCACAGAATATGGGAATAGGCTTACTGAATTGTACTTGAAGATCTTGAAAAGTTTGTTTCATCCAAAGGACTTGAGTACAACATTATGCTGCTGCAATGTATTCTACTTCCATTGTAGATAACGAGATTGAAGTTTTCTTTTTGCTCAACCATGATACGAGACAATCACCTAGATAGAATGTTGCTCCACTAGTACTCTTACGATCATCAATGCTTCCTGCCCAATCTGCATCTGTAAAGGCTTGAATAATGAGATTGTTACCCTTGGGATACCACAAGCCATATTCGTCTATGCCCTTTAGATATCGAAGAATTCTTTTGACGGAAATAATATGTGATTCTTTTGGTGCTGCTTGGAATCTTGCTACTTGTCCAACTCCTTGCATAACATCTGGCCAAGAGGCTGTTACATATAGAAGACTACCAATCATAGATCTGTACAACCTTTGATCCACATCCTTAGATGATTCGTCTATGCTCAATTTGCAACCTGTTACCATCGGAGTAAGGACGAGTTTGCAATCTTTCATTTTGAATTTCTTGAGCATTTCCTTGATGTACTTGGCTTGGCATATAAATATTCCTTTCTCTTGCCGAGATATTTGAAGCCCTAAGAAGTATGTCAACTCACAAAGTAAAGACATCTCAAACTCACTTTGCATCTTTGTAGAGAATTTCTTACTTAGTCAATCATCATTGCTACCAAATATTATATCATCCACATATACCTCAACAATTGTCAAATTATCTTTATCTATTTGTACATAAATATTGCTATCAACAGTACCTTTCTTGAACCCTTGTTGACGTAGATATCCAACAAGACGAGCATACCATGCTCTAGGAGCCTGCTTGAGACCATATAGAGCCTTCTTTAACGTGCAAACATAGTCTTCTTTTTGTGATAGTAGAAAATCTTCAGGTTGTTCGATGTAAACTTCTTCTTCTAATTCTCCACTTAGAAATGCTGACTTAACATCCATTTGGTAGACTTTGATTTTTCTTGAACATGCATAGGCGAGAAACATTTGGATGGCTTCCATTCTGTCAACTGGTGTAAATTTTTAGTCAGAATCAATTCCTTCCACTTGTGCATAGCCTTTGTAAACCAATCTTGCTTTGTTTCTGGTAACCTTCCCATCTTCATTCAATTTGTTCCTGAACACCCATTTAGTCCCAATGACATTTTTATCTTTTGGTCGTGGAACTAATTCCTAGGTGTTATTCTTCTCAATTTGATCCAATTATTCATTCATAGTTGCTACCCAATGTTCATTCTGGCTGGCTTCCTCAAAACTACTAGGCTCAAAGGTTGCTAGAAAAGCAACGTGAGTTTGTTGTGATGAACGAAGCTGTCGACCTTCATTTATGTCACCAATGATTTGATTTGATGGATGGTACTTTTGTTCTCCTTGGAGGAGCTTCTCGTTGTTGTTTTGGTATATCTTGATGATCATTGTTTACTTCTTCCTCGTTGATAGTTTCTTTTGGTTCTACAATTTTATCTGTGTCTTTTTCAACTTCTGTCTCAAGTTTCAAAGATTCTAGATACTCATCATTACTCGCTAGAACACCATCTTCGTCAAATGTAACATTTATGCTCTCCACTATCTGTTTTCGTCTTAGATTATAGCATTTATAGGCCTTTCTTTTGCGTGAGTAACCAAAAAAGATACCTTCATCAACACATGATTCAAACTTACCCAAATTTTGATCTTCTCTTTTGATATAACATTTGCTTCCAAAGATTCTGAAATATTTTACATTAGCTGGTTTTCCTTTCCATAATTCATATGGAGTCTTGTTGCAATTATTTCTGAGAAGACTTCGGTTGATAATGAAGACTGCCGTATCAATTGCTTGAACCCAAAAATTTTCATCCAATTTTGAGTCCTTCAACATTGTTCTACCCATTTCCTGTATAGTTCTATTCTTTCTTTCAGCAACTCCATTTTGCTGAGGTGTTCGTGTTGTTGAAAATTGCCTTTTTATTCCATTTTCGTCACAGTATTGCTGAAATAATTTGGAAGTGAATTCTCCACCATTATTTGATCTTAAACACTTTATTTTCAAATCAGTTTCATTTTCAACCAACTCCTTGTAGATCTTAAAGCACTCAAATGCTTTAGATTTTTTCTTTACGAAACTGATGGTTGTCATCCTGGTATAGTCATCTATCATTAACACGAAATATAATTCTCCATATAAGCCTTTTGTTCTCACAGTACCACATAGATCAGTATGTATCAATTCCAATGGATGTGATGAAAAGAGTTCTTTTGTTTTAAATTGGAATTTTGTCTGCTTGCCATGCCAACATGCCTCACATAGTGTGTTGGAAGGTTTTGAGATTTTCGGCATTTCTCATACTGCTTCCTTTTTGGTTATCTTGACAAGATTGTCAAAGTTTATGTGACCCATTCGTTTGTGCCATAACCAACTTTCATCTTCTTTTATCTAGTAGACATGCTTTAGTTGCTTCATCCAGAACATATATGTCGTTTGGAGCTCAACTTGTTGTAGCCACAATTTTACCATACCTGCCTTTCCTGATTTCAAATTTTGTAGAGTTGAATAGCATTGTGTGTCCTTGATCACACATTTGTCCAACACTGAGCAGATTGTGATTCATGTTTTTGACCAATAGAACATTCTTGGCTATAACATCTTTGCTTCCGAGAGTGACGGTACCTGATCCTATAAAATTTGAAGATCCATCATTTCCAAAGGATATGGTTCCATCCTTCTTCTCTTTCAGAGATAAAAATTTCTTTCTATCTCTAGTCATATGCATTGAGCAACTGTTGTCAATATACCACACATCTTTGTTGCTTTGAGCCTTGAGAACAAGAGCACAATTACCAGTCTTCTTCTTCTTCCATGTTCGTTCGTTTTGTGGCTTCGAAGATTTTTCAGGAGGATTTTCAAGTCTGTAGTCTCTAGCTATGTGTCCAAAGTTTTGAAATTTTTAACATTCCATATTATTTCTTAAATATTCAAATCTATTGATGTTTTTTTGAGCCTTGGGAGGTTCATATTTGACAGATCTCTTGGAATTATATTGGTTCCTAGGGTACGTGCGACATTCTACAACTTTATGACCAAATTTTCCACATGAATAACAAAAGCCATGAAAAATATGTTGGTACTTGGATGGAAATATTTGTCGGGGAATTGTCTTCCAAGTTTATTCTTGCGAATATTGACCAATGAAGTCTACATGGATGTCAAATATCACAGGTTCATTGTATTTTGTTGTAGAAGGTCCTGCTTCTTCTTCTTTGTAACCGAGGTCAGTTCTGTCACTGCAAGATCGTTGATTGTTGATGAGTTATTCCAATGCCCTTGAACTGTTGGCATAGTTTTGGATAGTTTTTCCCTTCTTCACTGCCTTACACAGTGAGAATATTTCGACTTATAATGCTTCCCTTTCTTGGTTGCTTTCTTCCAACTTATTTTGAAGTGAATCTTCAATACATTTGTGTTCTTCAACTTCAATTTTGAGACCTTGAACTTGTTCTTGAATTGTTGGAATGGATCTTCCTACGACATTTATCTCTTTTATAAGCTTGGTGCCTCCTCATAAAATTCTTCTATGGTCAACCCTTCTTCTTCATTGTTTGATGCTTCTTGTTTATTGTGCTTGGCCATAAACAATACTTTCTCATTGGCTTCTTCTTTGCTGTCACTTTCTTCATCGGATGATGAGCTATCTTCTTTAGAGAGAATGTTCCTTTTGGATCCTTTCTTTTTTCCTTGCTTGTTGAATTTATTAAAGCCTTTCTTTCATTTTAAGTTTCCATCACTTTTGTTCGGACATTTTGCTACGAAATGCTCAACTGAAACATATCAATGGAAGTTTACATTTGAATTTTCCCTTACCAAGTTTTAGTTTTCTCATAAAGTAAGCATATTATTCATCTGAAAGACCTTCTCCATCATCTCCCTTTTCTTCACACTTGCAGGTGCATGTCATTTCAATTGAGGTTTTTTTGTCCTTATTGGTTTTCTTAGATGTAATGAACACAATTTCTAGATTTGAAGTACCCTTTTCTTCATCAAGTCTCATTTCATATGCTATGAGAACTCCATGTAATTCTTCCTTGCTGAGTTTGTCTAGATTTGCACTGTATTATAAGACCGATACCTTTGGGTTGAATCTCCCTGGTAATGTTCTAAGAATCTTCCATATAATAGTATTCTCATCAACTGGCTCTCCCAATCCTTCCAGAGTATTGGTTATTTCATCAATGTAATGAAAGTATGCAACAATGTTGCAATCTTCTTTCATACGAGTTGCTCAAAACTAGCTCTATATATTTAAAACTTTACTTATTTGACATTGAGTCACCTAACCACCATATTCTCTGGCTTTTCATACATTTTTTGGCGGTTTTACAACCCAACACCTTATGATAGCGATTCGATAAGTCCCGCGATAATAATATTCTTTGATTTTTCATCATTTACCAAATTCTTCTTACCTTGTTCATCCGTGGTTGATGTAAATCCATTTTGAACAGTGTCCCGTACTTCGTAACCTTGCACCAAGAGATAGACCTCCATTCTTCCTTTCCAGAGTGCATAATTATTTTCATTGAATAGAGGTACACCATTCTTGGTATGCTCCATGACCTCATTCTAGTTGTTAAAATGCTATTGAAGGAACCATGCTCCAAAACCAATTGTTGGAAATACTGGGGGGGGGGGGGGGTGAATCAGTATTCCTTTCAATTAAAGCATTAGTTAATCTTAAATTGTGTCAATTTGTTAATGAGCCTTAACAAAGAAAATTTCGTGCACCATTAGCAAGGTGGAAGCCCACTGCGGGACAAAAAACACAAAAACCACCTGAATGATTTTCTAATAATTCTTTAATGTTCAACTCCAATTGAAAATAAAGCTCCAACTTCCTAGAATCTAGAAAAGCATTCTTCTCCAGCTCCCACTGGATGGACGCTCCAACGCCCAAGATTATTTAGTAGTCAACTAAACAGATGCCCCAACACCCAATGAGCTACAACTCACCCTAGCACCACCTTACCACCCTATAGAATAATAAAAGAAGAATGGACTCCCGTACCAGGGAAAATGGTCCACTTTACAATGATATAGAATGATGTAGAAGAAGAAGATATACTAGACCATAACCCCAACTTTGACACAACCACCTAATGATGATCCTAGACCTCCGAACACTGCCTCTTCAACCCTTGGCAGATAGACACTAGTACAATTTGTACAATAATTTATTTACAATGACTAAGTACAATGATACCTTTACAATGATTGTATGCAGTGCTGCCCACTTGAAGACTTCATATGATGAACTTATTGCTATTTTTATGCACCTTGGTTGCTGCTCTTTTCATCCTATCCTCTGCTGCACCTTGCTTTGCTTTGCTGCAGTAGAAATTTTGGTCCTTTGCAACCCTTGACAACACATGATCTAGCTTTTTCTTGCCTTCTAGGAGCTCGATATTGAATCTGGTGTATCTCTGTTATTTTAGATCCTCAATATCTGATTTTTTGTCTTGTAGTATTCCTTTGAGTCTTCTTTCCAATGCCATAGGTCTGACCCAATTTGGATTCTTCAAGAAAGAGTTATGCCCAATCTCTCACAATGCCCTAATTATGGACTGTTTCAGCAAAGCGCATTTTTACGGCATGAAACGTGTCACTTTTTCTTAATTTGACTCTGAAATTGATAGATAAAAAATTACATACTTTGCATGATCTGAAAATTTTTACGGAATTCCAATCCAATACTCAGAGAGAGAGATATGACGATTTTACCAAGGTCACTTCTTTGAGATGAATTTCAGGAGCCTGCAAAAACCATGACTTCCACAGTTCATATCTCCAAAAATATTGTGCACCTTGATCTGAAATTTTTACTGTAGCTTCCTCAGGATTTCATCTTCGCTTCATAAAAATTTCAGCTTCTAAGCCTTCGTAGAAAAAAATTTAGATCGAAAATTCCGTAATTACCTATTTCAGATGGCCGAATCCCTTGCATAAGGAGGAAATGAAGATCATAATTTATATGAATGCTTAAGTTGAGAGGGGCTTCAACAAGTGAATGTGGGAGGGATTTTAGGAGTTTAAAAAGTATTAATTATGACTTTTCAATGACCCATGCCCCAACCCCATGGGGTTTTATCCCACTAACTGAGGTTACAAACTTCAAACATGAAAATCTCTCAAACTGTAAAGAATTACATGGCGTGCCATATATCAACGGAAACATATCGACAAGTAGAAACCATAAAAATAATTATTGACCAAGAATATATTAATTTGGTAGGTAAAAATTCCCATGAAATATTGGGTTATCCCCTAGTGCTGCTTGGGTTGACATCAATGACAACCGCTAATCAACATCAAATCACAGGAGCATCATATTCCAACATTCTTCCCATTTATGGAATGCTTATTTTTGCATATCCCACCATCATGTAGGGGTAGCATGCATAGCCAGGTTAAGGGCCCATAACCTTTATTCTCTGGGAACTTCTGCTTCAAATGCTCGTAAAAATTCCCTAATGTTATCAGAACCATCAAAACAGGGCAGATCTCTTGCCTCTGACGAAATGTAGCAGAAATTATTGGTGATCCAAAGGCATTGCAGCTCAGAGGCCTTATGTAACCGAGTGTGCCGGTGCTCCATTTCCTCATCGGAGTCGGAGAAGCATTCACTGTCCTTTTCCTAGAAAAGTACTCCACCTGACATTGGGTTGATCCAATCTTCATCCCATTTAGTCAACTTATAAATGTGATCCACCTACTCTTTATTGCACACAAGATTTGTGTATCATTCGCCTTCCACAGGATCTAATGGTACTATCACCCTTGTACCATTATTCTCAAACACCTTTCTTCTCTTCTTTAGGTTGATGATACCACCCATATCTATGGACCAATCCAACCCTAAGAGCGCAGGGTAGGGGTCTGCATCTTCTACAACCTGCATTACCTCAAAATCAGCCCAGACCTTGACCCCTGCGATATCTACCATAATTTTTGACAGCCTCCCAAAAGGTATGATCTTCTGTTGATTAGTCGTGCACAGCTAGATGGTGGACCATTCCAACTTTGGTTGCCCATTTGTTTCTAACTCTATTTAGGCAATACATTCACATCCGACCCTAGGTCCAAAATAACTTGATCCATTTCGTAGTCACCAATCTGTGCTGCCAACCACATCTCCCTACCGGTGTGTTTCTTATATCTGTATATTTTGTGCACATCCCTAATTTTTGGGGATAGGTTAGGTCATGTTGCGCAGCTATCTAGCAATGCCTAAAGGTTCTCTATAGCTTTTGGGCTGCGCAAAAACTTCATACATGCCTGCAATAAGGGTCTAACCTCCTCATCTGCCTTAAGGTTAACAGGTGGCTGAGAAGTAGGCACCTTCACCCCAGAAAAATCCTCGTGAGCTGCGATAAATTTTTTCTTTTCTCTGTTTAGGTCCAAACCTTCTTATTTTCCAACTGCTTTACGGATTAGAGATCCAATCATAGCCTTCTCTTCAGTTCCTCCAGTAGCCATTCCACTGTGTGTTACCACATTTACACTTGGGTTTTTATTGCACAGCTCAGCCTTAACCCTTTGCACATTCTGCGTAGGTGTTGGCTAATTCTCTTGCATCCTTGCTATCAAGATTGGACAGTCTTCAATTGCATGTTCCAATTGTCTGCAGTATTTGCAAGACTGTCTTGTAGGGTTCGGGAAAACTCTTGCAAAGTGCCCTACTTCCCCACAGTTATAACAGATCAGTTTCCCTCGACCCCGACCTGCGCTTCCACCTCGACCTCCTCCCCTACCCCTAGCCGGGGAGCCGCTTATGCCTGCAGGAGATCTTGGTGACGCAGGATCCGTTTTTACCCTATATAATTTTCCTCTATCTATCATTAGATCATAAGTATGATATTTCTTCTCATCATGTCCTACTGGTTGACAAAACCTGCACCATTGTTGCTTCAGTTCTGGGACATACGCACCTAGGCGGGGGAAATGGTTCATATCATGCAGGCTAGCTACACGGCAATCATCGCACCACAATGCAGGTCTGCTTGAGCTTGGACACAATGGATTAGGTCCTCTTCTTGAGCCTGGACGCAGCAGACAAGGTCCTCCTGCCTAGATATAGTCTATTAATAGAGGGTAGTTATCCTTGGTGTGACCATTCACCCTGCATCGTATGCACCATATCTCAGGGATAGCCTCTGCCCCTTGCTCCTTTCATAGATTCTATATCTCCATGTGCATCACCTCCAGTTTTCCTTGGATCTCTTGGACGCCCATCTGGGTATCATCCCTGGGTGTAGCTTCTAGCTTCATCGCAACCTCCAAGGCTTTTTCCTACGATTTGAAAGTTTGGTGACCCATAGGAATGCACAGGTGAGGCAGTAACATGGAGATGAACCATTCTGTGTGTTGTCTATCATCATACTAGAATCCTCCTTTTATGATCACCTTCTTTAGTCATTTATTATCCTCCCACATAGACTCAGCAAGCCCTTGCTCGAAATCCTTTAGATCCACTACTATTTGAGAGTAGGCCTTCAACTTCTTGAATTGTTGTTTCATTGCATCCTTAATCTCGTCAATGGTCACGTTTGCATGTTGTTTGATGTACCCCATGTACCAGTCTAAGGCTCTTCCTTCAAAGGCAAGGGATAGCTGCGTCCTTTTCACCGCATCACTAGCTACGTTTTGCACAGTCCATACTGATCCTGTGACAAACCAGAATTGCTCCATATCTTCATCTCCAACACCCTTAAAGGTAGGTAACTTCATATGCACATCCATGTCATCTTCCAGTGGTGGCACCGGACGTGTAGGTGAATTATTACCCCTATGCTGGTTTGAGAGTGGCATGGCTGGAGGGCTCTGTGTAGCCGCTTCCCTCACCAGAATGTAGACCAATCTATCTCCTTCTTGGTTGGTCTGATAGTATTTTCCACTTCGTGTTGTGCTCCTATATAGATCAGACGTCATTCATTCGATGTGGCTACAAAGAATACTCTTTTCGCACAATAATATTTTAATCAGCAATGGTAAGGTTCTTAGAAACTTACCTCGGAAACCCTTGAATAATATTTTCTCTTCTTCACAGTAGGATACGAACCAATCGATGGAAAATTATATTACGAATCCTCCTAGAAAATTGTCCACCCAGTGATCTACCATGTGATTGATGGTGTTATCATTTTTTTTGAGCTATTTGATCAATTTAGGGGTCCACTGTGTAACTCGCTCGTCCTTCGAACACTTCTGAAATTCGACCAACCTTGCGAGCCACTCCTGGAGCTCGATCGAAATAGTTATAAAGAAGATCTTGTAGATCTCTGTGAAAATATCCTTATTCTTCCACTCTTCGATGGTCAGATTTGTACTGTGGTTTTCTTTTATTGTGAATTCCTGAACTTGTTGTTCGAACCATTCATCAATTTATTTAATTCTAGGTTTCTAATACGGCCTTGACATTACCCGATTCCTCTCTCAAAATGCTCCCGGTCCCAGCAATGGAACCATTTTTTGGCTCGAGGGGTCTTGACCCAGGTTTGGAGGTTAAGGTTTGCCAACAACCCCTATACTACTAGCCCTTTCGGCAGTGACCTGCTGGTGCAGGCCAATGTCTCACCCGAAGTAGTATGGGAGGGTGCTAGAACCAGGTTTCCGCACCTTGGGAGAGAGTAGGTAAGTCAGGCAGGGCTACGTTCAACATCACAAATATCAGATTGTATATTACAGAACCAAGATCTATTAGTCCCTTTGCATCCACATGCATAATACCATGTATAATCATAATGAATAATAGATATAGGACAATAAAGCAACTATCACTGTTATTCTTGCATGTAGTCTAATAAACAAATTCAGATTAATTGTTAATGTAACATAAGTACTTAGCACAGTTACTTGCGGAGCTCAATATAGAGTTATGCATACCATAGTAGATCTAGATCGCAGTATAAACAAGTAACACAAGTACTTTTGCATCTTAAATCAATTACATAGAGCATGCATAATCAGATGTCACAGATCCAATAGATTTAGAGAGTTCAATAGCCTTTAGCATTCATTATTCCTTCAGATCCTTTTACAATATTCAAACTTGACCTGTGCACACAGCAGTAGGGTCCGCACATAGCAGGGCTAAGGATCTCCATGTACACAGCGAGCAGGAGTCCTAACCCAATAACCCAATCCCATATCTAACAAATCGCACTTAGCATCAATCTCTATTCATTCGCCCCTTTACAACTCAAAATTTCCTTCTATTTATAACAATCTAGCCTAATCTTTCCTGTGGTCCACAAACCATGGTTTGAGGACTCTAGGTCTACCTTTTGACCCATTACAATGCTTTCAAGGCTTTAACTCACCCCAAAACCCCTGTGCTAGACTAAATATAATCAAAATTATACAAAAATACTTAGAATTGTCCCAATTTGCAGCCGTTGGAGGAACCTGCTCCAACAGGAATAGGTCCCGATACTCTGTCAGCACCTCAACAACCTTTCCCACTATGTCATCATCCCAATAATCTCTAATATTCGCCAACTTTGGTTTCTCTTGAGATCCAATATTTACATGCTGAATCTTTAGATTTTTGTGACATCTAATGAAGTGATTGAGGGGCCAGAAGTTGTGCGCTATCCCTAATATTTTGAAATGATAATAGTCCATGGATCTTCTTCATTTTATTTAACTGTCATATTTCTACAATTAATAATATCCTTCATCTGCGCATCCTAGGTTGGTGAAGCGCGCTGTATCGTTGCCTTTGTTGTGTCAAAGATAACTTCTTGAATGTCATGCAATGCTTTCCCAATCTTGAAAAACCCACTCTCAAAGAGGAAGGTTAGAATGAAAATCTCCATCAGCGCAGACCATTCACTTGTACCTCAACGCAACTCTATCTCCAAATACCAATCAGTAGGTACCTTTCCCAACGTATGAATGAACATGTGTACCCACTCAGGTATTTGTTTTATGCCCCATAACTCACTCCATTTAGCCAGATTTCTGCGCAGATCATCCTTTCTAGAGTAGACTTCTTCCATTTTGATAGTAGGGCATTCAAAGCATAATCTCATCATTCACTTACATTCATCCTAGTTTCCAATGTTTTCTTTATGAGTCTCCCACCATTGTGATGGAGTAGCACGTAATCTGTAATCAAGGGCATGGAATCTTTGTCCTCCTAGGACAATTCTTTCAATTTCTCCTAAAAACATATTTACATCAGCTAAACCATCATAATGCGGTAATTTGTGTACCTCTAATGTTATGCATCGAAGATATTTGGTCACTCGATTTCCGTGCAACACATATACTTCATGTAGTTGATTTTTCCAATTCTCCAATTCTTCATCAGAATCTCAGATGTAATATTTTTCCTTTTCCCATGTAAGCCTTCCATCAACCATTGGTTTGATCCAATCTTCATCGTGCAAATTCAGCTTACAGATATGGTGAATATCATCATCAGCGTGCACAGGCTCTGTGTATCTTTCTCCTTCTATAGGATCTAGGGGAATTATGAATCTAGTTCCATTGTTTTCAAACTCCATTCTTCTTCTCTTGAGGTTTATGATACCATCCATATCTATAGCCCAATCCAATCCTAACAGTGCAGGATAAGGGTCAGTATCATCCACAATCTGTATAACTTCAAAATCTGCAAGTACCTTCACACCTTCAATATTGACTATGACTTGCGACAGTCTTCCTAATGAAATGATTTTATGTTGGTTTTCTATTCATAGTTGAATGGTAGACAACTTCAGCTTGGGTTCTCCTATGCGCTGCTAGGTTTTATTAGGTAAGAAATTTACATTGGACACTAGATCTAGAATAACTTGATCCATCTCATAAGCACCGATCTGAGCGGTCATACGCATCTCTCACCCCATTCTCTTCTTATTCTTATAGATCTTGTTTAATATTTTTGTTCTATTGGAGGTTTTTCCTTTTTTGCATAGTTATCTATCAACACCTGAAGGTTATCCACTGCTTTCTTGTTGCACCGTAACTTAATGCAAGCTTGTAAAAATGGCTTGATTTCATCATCTACTCTTGCCTCCTTCAAGGATCTACCTGATGTCGATGTGCTTCCCTCTACAAACCCATTTTTCACTTCAACAAAAGTCTCTTTTGCATTATGCAAATCAAATCCATCCTTGTTCTTAAGTGCCTTACGAATCTAAAGGTCAATATCTAGCTTTTCTCCCTTATCTTCATTAGTAGTTGCACCACTCCTGGTGACCACATTCACGTTAGGATCTTCCTCACGGGTTTTTGCTCTTACCATCTGAATATTCTACATCTGATTCTACTTCTTTTTCTCCTGCATATTAGCAATTAAAATAGGAAAATATTCTATTACATGGTCAAACTGTCTACAGTACCTCGATGATTTTTGCACCGAATTTGGACAGTCATTAGCATAATTACCAACATATTTTCAGTTTTAGAAAATAACCTCCCCCCTTCCTAGACTAGCCAATCAACCTCCTCTTTGTAATAAATCTTTGGGTATACTACAATGATAGTGATGAGATGGAATATAAGTTGGCACATGGGTGGTAGTGACATTAGTAGAATGACACCTGGGATGATGTAGAAGGTGACATGTGGCATTCAGTTCAACATTTTCAAGAGGCCAAATGGACCAAATATAGGTGACACACAACATCGATCATCAAGTAAAATGTGACCGAGGAATGACATGTAATGATAGGTGGAAGACATGTCATTGTGCCACACCAATGTTCAAGTTGAGTTGTTTATGAAGTGGGGCATGTCTAACGGAAGTTTAGAGATGGATTTTAGTAAACAAAGAAGTCAATGTTCACCTTGAAAAATTCAATGCCATATTGACCTTGAAAAATTTGAAGAAGTTAGGCATGTTGGTGAGATGTCATGGTCTTAGCCCCGAGATCATATACAACTAAGGAGCCAAAGTCTAAGGAAGAGTGCTATCCTAGGTAGGAATGTGATAGATCTAATGGTGGGTAGTGAATGATACAAAAATTTAGATTTAATAAAGGCATATCCATGAGACTTGCACCAATGAATGTTTGGAGGAATTTTCCTATGTAAAGCGCTTTGGGCCAAAGTGAAATATTATAGTGGCTTTGTGCCAAGAAAATGGATAAGTAACATTTGGTGGAAGGTGTCACAGTTCAAGGCACAATGTAGTTTGGTGAAGGTGTATCCAAACGTCAACCCTTCATATAATGTAGAAAAATTAGAGGAAAATGGTTGAGTAGACCAATACATGTGTTTAATGGATTTTTTGGAGAAAATAGATTTAGTTATGAGTCCTCCTCATCGAGAAAGGTATTATAAATAGAAATTGGATACTTTAAGCTAGTTAATTGGTATTTAACTCTGACCTTGATCCATGGATCACATTTTAAGAAAACATTTATCGGTTGATTGCAATAATAAGTATATCCTAGTTTATTATTTAGACCAATGGTGAAAGGAAAAATATGGTTATAGTACCTAGTGCATAGTCTACAAAATTTGTCACATGATTTATAGTAACAACATGGAAAATCCTATTGAAGATTTGAAAAAACGGAAAAGCACCAAACTGATTCCTAATGTATCAAATATAATCTTGTAGTTGATTGAAATGGTGAATAAATTACTCCTAAAGCCATGTAGGAACTAATGAAGGTGCCCCTCGAGTTGTGTAGTCTATCAATTAAATTTTGTTCTAAGAAGGGTAAGTCCCATTGAAGTGGATTTTCATTCCCTATAGGAGTAAATGAAAGTCACATGTGTCCCCTATGTAATGTACTAAATACTCTACATCAAGCCATGTGTGATAGGGATGAACTAAACATTGGCATGCATAGAGAGACAATGAGGTAATGTAGCAATGTGTGAGTGAGAGTTCCATGGAGAAAAGAATCTCGAGAGTTGTTGTAAGGTAGGTTGTATGAGCAGGATGAGTGCATAAGTATGATGTTTAAAATCCCGCAAGTTGAGATAGCTTGTTGTATGCATTTGAAGAGAAGAGTGGGAAAAGAGTTAATTGAATTTTTACATCAGGCTAAGTCAGAAAGACTAGTGCATGAACATTAGGAATTCATTGCTTCTATCTAAATGGTTTTATAAAGAATAGAATGGGGATTGGTGCCTCCTACAAATGGTTTCTTATAAAATAAAACTATTGGTGCGTTTTGTAAGCTAACCAAAATTCTGCAAAGAGGGAGTTGGTGCTTCTTACTAGTGGGTGATAACAAAATAATCAAGGGAATCGATGTGTTCTGTTGGTCAATGCTACAAAAAAAATTAAGGGAGTTAGTGCTTCCTGTAAGGAAGCCTAATTTAATCTAAGTAGTTTCTTTAGATTCACATCAAAACAAAATAATATTTGTGGTTATCCCTTTATGGTTTTCCATTCATATCTAGTGTCTCCATGGGTCACATATGTATATGGTGTTTACGGTGCTACTAAGTGATTCATGTGTTAATTTATATTTCCTCTTACCTTATGTGTGCTAAATAGGTAAATGGTAAAATCTAGAAATAATTATTAAAATTTGACTCATGTATATACTCGAATTTTGGTAGATATTTCTAAAGCATTCCCGGAGTTATAAATATTGTGGAAGAAAAATTTCTCGGAAGAAAATTTGTTGGGTTTTTCCCAAGGTTGGGTTTTCTTAGGGTAAATTTGTTGTCTCTACTATGTATAGTTTTCTCTTTATAATCCTAGTTGTCTCTTTAATATTTTGTGTGTAACTACTGAAAAATATATGTGACATAATATAATTTGATTGGAATTCACAAGAAAGTAATTATCACATCAAAAGATCAGTTTTTACTCTGCATTATTGTAGAAAATTTAACATGGTATCAAAACTTGGTAAAATGACAACCATTGAAGACCTAGAAGAATCATAATAGAAGAATCATCAAAGGGAGCTAATTTTTTGTTTTCATCATGGTGTCATTATTTGTTAGGATTAGAGATGCATATTTGGTGAGTGATAACTATGTTGTACAATTGGATATGTTATGAGATATGTCTCTTGTGGTGAAGTGAATATTTGCAAGAATATCCCAATCCATGAAGCAATATGGATTCAAAAGCTACAAGGACATCATTGGGTAACTTAATTTGAGACATAACATAAAGAGGAGCAGTAGTGTTCTAGTACATATCCACAAATTAGTAAATTGTGGACAAAAAGGAGCCACTAATTTGATGTTGAATGTATCCCTTATTGGAAGGGAGTGATGAGATCTTTGCAAGAATGGGATAATCATATCATAAATCCATTAAGGATTTTGGGTGGGTCATAAAAGAATTTAATTGCAAAGATGAATACATTCACCATCGAAGCTTAGACAAATTGGCTGCCAAAATGACTTGGCTAAGTGATAAAGGAATTTGACCAAAAAGGTGAATGACCCAAGGTAATTATAGGATACATTCACTTGTGAAAAAGTGAAAACATAAATTGTCAAATATGACTAGTAGGAACATTAGAATTTATTTGGTTGTGTTGATCTTCAATATTATTGTATAAAAAATTATGTGACCATCACAGAAATCTAAACTATCCACAATTTTTTTAAAATATAAATTCTGAAAAATATATTTTGAGAAATAAACTACTAAATAAAATTATAAATGTGTAACTTGAAAAGTGAAATTAAGAAACAACAATATACACAACAAAAAAATATTTTCTAATCAATCTAATTTAACAACTTTCTTGACAATTTAGTACTTGGCCTTCTCCTTCATTGTTTGGAATGGAAGCCTCTCATCTTAAAAAGAAGCATCAATTTTTTGTCATCAAAATGATGTTTAAGAACCATCAAAATTTTCACATTTCAATTTTCAAGAGCGAAATATCCAAAGAATTTTTTAAAGTGGGCCCATTCAACACCTTGTAACCATAATTTTTAATACCGTCATCCTTGTTAAATGTCCACCATGCATACCTTGCCCAGAGACTAGGACCATATCCCATAGACATAGAATGTAAAACAATTGGGAGTATATCGTGCTCGTTTATTTCCCAACAGTTAGTTCTCGTATATACATATTCACCTTTAGGAAGCTTAGGGAGTTTGAAGGGATCAAATCATTGAGTGTGGCAATTTTACGGGTATGAATTCATCTCCATCCAGTTGCTAAGTCATCCATAACATAAATATCACCGATGGGATACTCGCCAAAATCGACTTTGACATCCCCTATATCTGATCTATGAATTATGGTATAAAGTGTTCCAAATTTAGAGGATATCATACATCTCCCCATATCCTCCATGACCAGGAATTTACAGGAGGAATGCAGAGTATATCTAGGAAATTTCGTTAAAAGTTGAGCAAGTGTTGTGTCCTCTTCTCCTCCCACTACCCACACGTTGCTATGAAATTCGAAGTGCATTGGAACGAACATGGTAGTCTCATTGGCACCTATATATACCCAGCTATTAATATCTACTAAATACAGTTTTCCTTTCCACAGGATGGTTGTAACATATATGTTGAACATCGGTAGACACTCTGGAAGAACTGACCACTTTTCAAAGTTTACATCTAAGGACAACATTGTTGCACCACCTCTACGGGTACCCAACAACATTATCAACCAATCTCCGACGGTTACTGTTACGTGACTCATCATCATGAGAAGAGAGGTTCACATTCACAACGTCATGGGGGGTGATAGAAGAGTAAGATGATAAAGGATCTATTGATTTTGAGCCCAGGGTGATCGCTAAAGGGAGGTCAGGCAAAACAGGAGGGGAAGTCCCATAAGGGTCTTCCACCAAGGGTATCATGGATGATGATAGGTAGAAAATGGTGGTCGAAGGCTCCGTCATCTCGACATCGGGATGGGGAATTTCAATGGGAGAAGGCAAGTCATCCGCTTACGCCGAAGTAGAACTTGCAAACAGGGGAGAGGTGGAATGGTTGGGCTCGGCATCAAATTGGAAGACCGCTGCTAAAGAGGCACTGTAGTCATCGAGGCGGGGACAGAGGTGGGTGTAGTGGCCATGGAAATCACACAAAGAAAAATGATGATTTGTGTGCATTGACTTAAGTTTCAGAACTGAATCGGGTATAGTGACATAGACCTCAAGGATATTAGACTCCGATATTGTGTCATTGACCATGGGCTTGAGGCGAGGTAATTCAGGACATGTATGAGTGGCGTGACCTACAGCATCACACAAAGCACACCAGGTCATACGCTTTGGAGGCTGAGGAGGAGCGGGGTATGTTGGGGCGGCCTTATCCTTAGGTTCCTTCATGCGAGATTTTCCCGCCTCACCTGAAGCTTTTGCAATAGGAGGAGGTTCTTGTTGAGTTGGATGAGGCACGGAATGAAGGGGAGGGGTCATGGGGACCAGTTGAACCAGGGTCAAAATAAGGTAAGGTTTGGTTTGACCAAGTGGGATAGCGGCTGGGGGATCAATGTACCAGACTAGGATCCCTAGGGTCAGGTTAGGAAGGGATAATGTAGCCATAACAGGGACCGATAACACTCCAGGAGGGGGAGCTAGGAACGGTATCTGACCGAAGGGGTAATGGCTAGGCGGGACAACTCTGAGATGGTTAAGGTTAAGAGGAACCATTCCAGGAGGGTAGAGAGGCTCATGGATACCAACTACAGATGGGGGGCCTTGAGGAGGGGGTCTAGAAGGCTGAGATGAGGTGCTAGGAGAAAGTTGCAGAGGGTGGGGCTACTGACTAGTCGAAGTGGGTCGCTTGAGGTTGTACCAGGACGATTGCATCATGCAAACATTTGACGAGATGGGATCAGAGACAGGAGGAGGAAGACCAGGGAAAGAACCAAGGAAAGGGGAGTCTTTGTAGACTCTGGGTGAGACACTGGTCAAAGGTTCAACGATTTTCTTATTGGCCATCGAAGAGATTATGGACTCAGGGGAGGTTTGAGACTTCGGTTCGTAATATGTCAACTGGTCAATGGTGACTATATTTCCATTATAAGGAAATGACATCTTGCGGTGAACCATAGATGGGAAAACAGACATCACATAAGTGTAGCTACGACCCAATAGAATGTTGTAATCTAAGGGGGCATCAATGAATTCTACATCAAATTGCGGAACAGGCTAATGGGCTGGGAATAGTGGCCATCCCACACTCGGAGGGTGATAATGGAAGGGGTCAACTCAAGAGATCGGAGTTTCTTCCAAACTGAAGTGGACATCACACAGGTGGATGCCTCCTCATTAATGATACAAGGGGAGACGTTGGCATTCTGGATCTTGACAGGGATTTGGAAGGTGAAGGAAGTAGGAAGGGGAGGATATTCTGACTAGTCAACATAAAAGATAATCAAACGATCATCTGAAGGATCCACAACATCCATGGCAATTAGTAGAGATTTTTTTTGTGAATGGCACGACTAGAGGAGTTCCATCGTTGAGATGGCAATAGGAGGTTGAGCCAAATAATATACTATACTATACGAATGGGCAGCTTTTCCAGAAGCTGTGTTTCATTGTAATGGTCCCTTGGGGATCTTGGTATGAACCTCCACCTTAGGTTGAGGGATCTGTAAAGGACCATTGTTTATCGAAAGAGGTTCTATGTAACCTGAAGAAGGAGGCTCAGGGGCAGACATAGCAGGATGCTTATTGTACTGATGGGACCGAGTATAAAGGATGAGGTCAACGGTAATGGGTTGATCAGAGTTCATCATGAGAATCTGGTAATTGGAGGTACCAGATGGATGAGGTTGAGTGGCTGCCTAACCTTCAGGTGATTGGGTAGCCACAAATCCTTGCTGAGGGAAAGGATTGGTAAACATAGCCGGCTGGATAGGTGTAGCATTAGGAGGGACCAAAGGGGAGGCTTGTTGTCCTGAGGATGCTGCTTGAGCTTCCCACATATGCTACATCTGAGGTAAAAGAGGACAATCGTGGGTGTAATGCCCATAGACACTGCAACAAGAACAAGTTTTGTTCGTGTGAATAGGTTTGTCCTGCTTGGGCTGAGTGCCCTGTTGCTGGTTAGTAGTGTTAGGTGCATTCCCTTGGGGATTAGGTCCTGGATTACCAGGGAAAAAATTATTTTGGGTGTCTTTCCTCTTCTTTTTTCAATTAGGAGGATTATTCATGCCCTGTTGTGCATACACTTGCCCCTGGGGGGGTGGTGGCTACTGTTGCGGGGCTTGAGAAGGCAAGGGAGGTGGGGGTGCTAATGTTGGAGGAGTTGGAGCACCAGACTGCAGATACAGATAATAAGGAACTTGGGAAACATTTTGGTAAATAGGTTGGGAAAAAGGAGAAGGCATGTCGTATCTTGGATACATGCTACCGGGAGGGGGAAAGGTGCTGGAGGAGCTGTCCCCTCCCTGAGGGAAACCATAACCCATGGGAGGATGAGTGTATGGATGAGAAAGGGCTCCAACAATACCATCGACGACATGGGATCATTAGGGGAATTTTGAGGTCTAAAATGGGCCTCCTAAGGAAATTATAAATAATAGTGGAAATAATAAAATAAAATTTGATTACATCATAAAATTTTAGGGGGAAAAAGGAAAAAACTACTTTTTCAACTCATATTTTAAACTGATCACCTAAATTTTTTACTCAAATTTCAAGAGGGAGTACTCGTTGGATGCAAAATTTAATTCCTCATCCAAGGCATACCCATGTTGCATACTTTAGATGGATCCTTCTCCACGAAAAATGAGAACTACATGAAAAACGTGATTGCAATCACGTTTTTCATGTATTTCTCATTTTTCATGTAGTAGGGTCCATCAAAAGTATGAAACATGAGTACTCCTTGGATGAGGAATTAAATTTTGCATCCAACGAGTACTCCTGATCGAAATTTGAGTAAACACTTTGGGAGATAAGTTGAAAATACGAGTTGCAAAAGTAATTTTATTATTTTATTATTTTTAAATCCTTTTACCCTTTTACTTAAAAAATGGTGAATCATCCCCCATGGTTGACATCACCATCTTGAATCCTATTGGTTCTTATAAAGTTTGTTTTGTTTGTACATTTTTCTTAGGAGGCCCATTTTAGACCTCAAAATTCCCCTAATGGCCCCCGGTGCGTTGTCACCACTGGGTCTAGGGAGATCAGGTAAGATGGTATAGACATAACCAGACTATGTGCATATTAGGTCATATGTCAATGCAATCTGGAGAGAAGCTTCTTCAGTATGAGGGATATGAGATGCAACATATTTTTAAATAGCAGGCAAAAGGGATCTAAGGAACTAGTCCATGTAGACACATTCTTTGAAGTTAGGGGCTCGACATAAGCTCTTTCTTCTCTGCCATTCCTGGACCTGATCAGATAGGCGGGTCACAGGAAATTGACAGAAAGGGGTCAAAAGTTCGGTACCAGTGTCATAATGAAGGGGAAGCTAGAAATAAGAAAGAAAATTCACTGCACAGAGTCGCAAACGCATAGTATGATGAGAAGGAGGCATGGTCAACATACCACTTAGAAGCTTCTCCCAGGTAAGCATACATTGGAACAACAGAAGATGGATAGAGTCATTGGTGATGGAGTTAGATGAACACCACATGTGGAAAGATCTAATATGGTTGGTAGGATCTTCTCTAGCAGAAAGACCTTCAAAATTGGAGATGTTGGAAGAGAGCTTGGTTGGCATAGCGGAGCCAACCAGGGTCATGATGTACGCGTGTCATTAATCCCTGGATAAAATCGGAAGTACGAGGCACCTACCATATACGTGCTAGCAAAGGGAGCGACCCAGGGATAGTTCTATTGCGGTCCCACTAGTAGTATTCCCGACGTAGGGGTCGGGGCTACCACTAGCGTTGAGGTCTTGAACCGAACATGGTGAAGGTGATAGGGGGAGAACTAGGGATAGAATGAGAAGGGGAACCTAATGAACCAAAAGAAAAGTCAGAATGAGGGACTCGGTGGAGGACTAACTCGAATCCTACATGGAGGAGTAAGTCTTCCTAGCGCGAGGGTGAAGGCTAAGAAATATCCGGGATAGAATGCCTTGAGGGGTGCAAAGATGAAAGAACAAACACGGGATCACAAAAGGAAGAGAGACTAACAAAGGGCGAGGAGGTGCAGTATCAAATGATTACAATGTCGAAACGAGGGCGAGGAGGTGCGGTATCAAGTGATTACAAATGTTATATTACTTTGCACTGTATAGTGTTAACGAGTGCTCTTCACTTAGGGTGGGTGTGTTAAGTGTGTTTCATTTTAATTTTTAAATAGAAAAAAAGAAAAAATTGTGTTGTCTGTATATATTATAAATAAATCCGAAATAACGAGTAAAAGGAAATGAATATATGACGGAAAATAAACGACTAAAGATGCATCAGTATAAACCCAAAGGAGAGGGCTTCTCAACAACTAGTCTATGGGTGGGAAAAAATATAGAAAAAACACCAAAATAGCCAATGGATTTAAAGTCGGGAGGTGACAGTCTAAGGTCGGATCTAATGGAAATAGGTGCTTGTAGCAGAAAACAGAGGGAAATATGCTGCAAATGAGGTGGTAAAAAGCTACAACCACGAAGGGAAATGGAGGGGGACCCTAGAAGAAGACCCAAACAAAAGCTGAAAAGAGGTGTTTTTGGATGGATGAATAACCAATATGAAATGGATCATGAAGGTACGAGGATCGAGATCTGAAAAAATGGCTAAACACGCTTGAAAATTTTCGACGACCTCCTTCAGCTAGACTCCTCCTAGAAAGGTGGAAGCATGCTGAAGCCCTAGGGGGCTAGGTTTCCTACTTCGATGAGTGAACATAGAGCAAGTAAAGGTCCAAAATGGGATGGATACGGAGAGTCAAACAACCCTAAATAATGCTAGCCCAGACAAACCTAGAAAAATAATAGGAAAAAAATCCCGCAAAATGTATAGTGTGCGCTAGTGACTTGATTTACTGTAGAGGTCATGTGTTTTTCGAGGCTATTTTTCTGCATCCCGGAGGTTCACAGTCGTAGGTTTTAGCCCCAAAAAGTGTGACTGCACTTTTGGTAGCTCTCGGGAGCGGAGTTTCGAGAAAAAAGTGTCGTCTCGGCAATGGTTGATGCTGTCACTTGTGCGATAGGTCCCGAAAAACACACGAAAGTTAGAATTTTTACTCTTTTAGGGTTTTATAGGTTAAAAGCAAACATCAAGAAAAAGAAAAGACAGAGAAGTTGAAGCAAAATCCTAGGGTTTGAAGGAGCTAGTCATGCGGGGGATCTAAGAAAAACGACGGGGGTCGTAATCAATAGCTACCCTTGTGGAGTCGCTGAGTTGTTAGTGTGAATTCTAATCGCAAGCATATGAAAAATGCTCACTTTGAATTTGTGCATAAAAAATAGACATAACATCAAATATGGCTGTCAATTTGTTGAGATATGCGGTTAGTTGACCAACACTAAATGCTACAAAATCCAGATCTATGCGATTAAAGACATTTAAAGCTGATAAAATAAAAGCAAGAGTTGCTCCATGCATCCAATAGACAATACAATAATATTTTAAAGAATTCTTGTATTTTTTGACACGCAGAAGGAACATAGAAAGATACTTTACGAGGGCATCAATGGGATGGTTCATCTTATGTCCACTTAGCACTTCAGATCTGAATATCTCTCTCTCGATGGTGTGACAAAACAAAAATGGAACTCAAAGGGAGCTCACAAGAAAAATTGGTAGCAAAATATGACAATGATGGAGGATCAAAGTCAGACCAAAAGTATAGATCCAGAGTGATCTTTAGGCAACAAAAGGTAGTGAATGAATGGAAAAACCCTTCTATTTATAACAAAATATTAAGCTAGTCTAGATAGTCAAAGGATTCATCCATATAGTCATGATAAAAAAAAATATCTCACAGCCTGGATTCTATTAGACAAAACCCAGGGTCTTGCACTCCATCTCGACCCGAACAAGTACAAATTGAAGCATGCGAATATGTGAGATGACGTCGAAGATGCCAGAAAGTCACCTGATTACCAGCCAATGATGTAAGTTTTTAACAGGCATGAGAGAAACCACCAATAATGACAATGGATCTCAAGGTACAATAAGTACAATACACGGAATGTGAGCAATGATCTCGTGTTGAACACCAACAGAATCACTCGATCGAAGGCCAATGATGAGGACCTATCATCGAATGCGAAGAACTTTCCATTAAGGCATGCAAGCTCCAAGGTACCAGAAGGGAGTCTCTATATTAGCTTCCTGGATAATGACCCGAAGTTGACAAGAAGTGACCTTGTTGAAGGAGGGCGATAATTTTTCGCACATCATCGACACGAGATAGAAGAAGTAAGATGATAGTGAATCAGAACCAATAAAGAGGATCAGAGGGAGGTTGAAAACTAGAAACGGAAACTTCTCTTGAACATATCAGTGACATGACTCCGGATTTGTCAATATTTGACATCAAGGGATCTAAGGTCATGATGACATGGCAAAGAGAAGATGAGAGGTCAAAACAGATTACCCAAACCCATGGAGGCAAAAATGATGAAATGAGATGTTCCCAACCCGACACAAATGCATATGAGTGTCATGTTCAAGAGCGACATATTGCCAACACAACTGAGAACTCGTTCCATTTCCCCCCACCATTTCTGGTGAGTACACCAATTATTTTTGGAAACAAGGTTGAAGGGGATAGCATGTGATTGCCATGTAATTTTTTCCTTCAGACAAATCCATCCTAGTAAATTTTTCAAGCCCTAGGAAGGAGGAACTCGGTTACGTCATGGTGACAGTTTTCGATGTCATCAAGATTTTAATGAGTCTAACAAAGGAAGAACTCCGCATCTTTTCATATTTACATATTTTGAAAAGAAGCAGAAAAGAAAACTCCAACAGGTCCCTTTTCGTAGGTAGTCTCATAGATCCAAAAAGGTAGAAAACTATGTCTGAGAGAACCCAGGCTACGAGATATTTTGGTTTATCGTGACTATATGCATGACTCTTTTGGTTAGATGGCTGTGACCATACCTGAGTCTACTTATTGATCCTTATTGTTGGATCGCTGTGTCCATACCTCAGATCTCATTTTTATATGTCCTCTATTATGGATGGATGTGCCCATGCCACATGAACATGTATCAGAGATATCAGTTGTAATTGTACTTTCACTTCCTTTGATGATGGTGTTTTTTTTGGACGCGTTCTCGTAAAGCATTTCAATCCTCCCTCTCTCTCGGATCTCATGCTTTAGGGGGCATCTGTTACACAACATTTTTTCACTATCCCTGCAATCCCCATCTCGTACATTGGAGGACCATTTCTTTGACTTTTATGTAGTTTCATGGCTTGAAAAAAGTGTCATTGCATCCCTTTCCATGAGAAGAACATTTCCTTTGTTAACTATTCCTGGAGCAGACTCTCCAAAACACATGATTTTAGGTCGGCGCTGGCAAGCAGTTATGGCCTCGTGCCCATAGAGAAATTAACACTGGGCCCCATGCCCATTGGCACTCTATCTTAGTAGACTACCCACGTTGAGATGTTTATGGAATGTTTTTAAAAATAGAAGCGAAGTTTCCATTGACAACTACTTTGAAAGCGAAGTCAGCATGAGTTGTTTGACTAAATAACATCGAAAATCTTCCTTTGGCATCTTGTTTCCTACATTTGAGCAACCTCCCAAAGGATAAGGCCTCCCTTCCACCATATGAGGGATCCCAACATCCTCCTCCTCTCCTATAAATACATCTCTCTCACATAGATGCAGCTAGCTGAAATGGTTGAATATCTGAACAGTGTGATATAGCTGGTGTGAGATAGAGCAGAGAGAGACCTATTGTTTAGAGAGTGTCTAGGCTTATTTCCTCGGCAAGTCCAATTCCCCGATGCATGCTTAAGATGAGTTTTGAATGGACCCATTGAAGGAGGCTACAACATCAAGGCTCTTTTGGTTGTAAACTCTTTCACGCTTCTTTGTGGTTGTAGACTGATGTTTTGGTTCCCATTTTGCGTTTGATATGGTTAATCTTCTGCAATACGTTTAATTCTCCTTAACCAATTATATAGTTATGAATGTAAGTATTATTTTGTATGCTTCTATCGTACTCTGACTCCTGTGTAGGCACACGAGTACCACCGCTAAAGGATTGCGATGTGTCAGGATCAAGACTAGGAGATTGTTGTCACAACTATGACAAGTGCATTGGAACAAAGGTAGGACATCTATCCCGACTCAGTTTCATTCATGAACTAGGAATCGACACATTAGCATGTCCTCTTGCTGCTAGACCCACCCTAGGGCTAGAGGGATCGCCTCTATCCGTAGAGGAGAAATACCTACACAACAAGTTGGCGACTACACTGGCGAAGTATTCAGCAGCAATTCAATAGCTATTTTTAGAGAAGGAATTTCACATTCAATCGGAAGGGTAGCTTCCAAACCATAAACAAGCTAGAATGGAGTGAATCCAGTCACATTATTCACTGAGGTTCGGTATGCCTAGAGAGCTTATAAGAACATGAGATGCCAGTTTGATTTGTGCATCCCAATCATATGTTGAAGCATAGAGATGAGAAATTTTTTCACGGCTTGAACCAGGCCATTAGTTTGATGGTAGTATGGCATGGAGCTATCATGATGCAGACCCAAATTAGAAGTCAACTCAGCCACCATGTAATGACGAAAATGGGAACCATGATCGGTAACAATGGCTTGAGGAACACCAAACCTAGAAATGACATGATTGAATAGAAATTCTGTTGCTGTATTACCGTTAGCTGTAAGTGTAGGCATTACTTCAGCCCATTTTTTGAAGTAGCCCATGGCTACGATAATACAAGCATGCCCCTCGGCCGAGTGAGGGTTACATGTCATAAAATCGATGCCCCACTTCACAAAGGGACCAACGGTAATGACAGGGTGAATATGGGAGGGTGGCGTGCATAGTTTGCGTTGATAGATCTGGAAATCATGGCACTTACGGACAACAAAAATGCAGCCTTTAAATATGGTGGGCCAGAAATAGCTAGCACAAAGAATTTTCTGTGCAGTAGCATATCCAGAAATGTGACCGCCACATGGGCCACAATGACTGTTAGGTCCTTATATTACTAGTATTGTCCCTTATTGTTGTTAGTAACCCCCTTATTGTTATTGTTGTACCCTTATAACCCCCATATTGTTATTATTTTGCCCCTACATTATTATTGTTAGGTCGATTAGGATTACATTGTGGCCCCATGGACTTCTATATATAGAGAGGAGGTTTTTTCATTTGTATCATCCAAGAATTGTTCATTTATGTAATTTATTGGAGGTTTCCCCCTCAAAGTGGATGATTTCTAAGGTGTTGATCTCTCTTTTCTTATATTTTTGAAGTTGTTTTCATAACATTTGGTATGAGAGCTTTGGATTCTAGGGTTTTGCTGCTCCAAATAGGTCATCGTGCAATTTTCTCTATAAATTTTTTTCTACGAAGGTTCAGAAGCTAAAAATTTTAAAGTGCGAAGTTGAAATCCTGCAGAACATCGTTGCATAATTTTAGAGCTTGGTTTGAAAAATTTTCGGAGATATGATCTGTGGAAGTTAGGGCTTTTTGTAGGCTCCTCAATTTAACCTAAACAGGCCATCGCGGAGTTTTCGCTATAACATTTTTTATACGAGGTCTTAGAAGCTGATATTTTCACAACGCGGAGCTGAAAGTCTGAGGAAGCTCCTATAAACATTTCAGATATTGGCTCACAATATTTTTGGATATATGATATGTGGAAGTTAGAATTGTTTCAGGCTCCCGAATTTTATCTCAAAGAGGTGGTCGTGGGAAAAATATCATAACTCTCTCTCTGAGCATCAGATTGGGATTATGTAAAAGGTGGATGCAAGTACACTAAATTTCATTTTTTCCATATCAATTTCATAGATGAAGGAGGAAACAATGACACATGACAATTCGTACAAGTTCGCTCTACTGACCCAGTCCATAATTAGGTCATCGTAGGAGATTGGGGATAACTTTGTCTTCAAGAATCCAAATGAGGTCATACCTATGCCATTAGAAAGAATATTCAGAGGGCTACTTCAAGGCTGAAGTTTAGATATTGAAGACCCTAAATCACAAAGATAATTCAGTTTCAATATCAAGCTCCTCAAAATCAAGAAAAAGGTGTGTATTTTTTTCAAATTGCGTAAGTCTTGTTTGAAAAATCAGTTCTAGGTGATTCCAAAGGCTTATTGAGCATATATATCATTATTTGGTTCTAAAATTCTTCCTAAAAATAATTAAACACCAATTAAGCCTTTAGAAGGCTCTACTATGACTGATGAAGAAGAATAAATGCAACATGAGATATCAAAATTCGAAGAGCAAGTGCACCAAATTTCGTTGTTGCAAAGAGAAAAAAAAAATGAAATGGAAGTTTTGAAGAAAGGCATGGAAGCTAAAATTAATGGTTTGGAATCTAAGATGGATGGCATGGAAGTTAGCATGTAAGCTAAGATGGATGACATGGAAGCTAAGATCGATGAAAAAATGGAAAACATGAAGAATGATCTAAAAGTAGACATCGAATTTTTGGCAAAGTTAATACAAGAAATGTTTCTTAATGGAGAAAATACAGTAGAGGAAACTCATGATAAGAACGAAATAAATGTTAATCACGATTTCATAAAATCTAATGTTGGATTAAAGAACCACCATATTCCAAAGATGGATATGAGGAAGTTTGATGGCAAGGATCTCGTAACGTGGATACTATAGATGGAGCAATATTTTGATCTCAGTAATGTGAAAAACACACAAAAGGTATGCATTGCAACTCTACATTTAGAAAAAAATACATTTGTATGGCATCGATGGCTTTGCTCCCGTAAAAAAATTGTCACTTGGTCAATTTTTACGGAGGAAAGGATAGCACATTATGAAGATAAAAAGAGAAACACCTTCTTTAGCCAATTGATAAATCTCAAACAAAAGGGTTTAGTGGAGGAGCACATTTAGGACTTCCAAAAATTAAATATAAGGGTAACTGATATTCCAGAGGAACACAAGATTGATGTCTTCATAGGTGCTTTAAAGGATAACATTCAACATGAAGTTTGTGTTTGGGAACCAGATTCAATAGAGAAGTCATTCAGGTTGGAAAGAAAAATTTAATGTAAAATTATGGTGACAAGGAAGCCCACCACTCACATCTATAAATATGGAAGTGTTGCTACTCTAGACTTCCACAACCTACAAGGTTGAAACCATAACAATTGGAAGAAAAAAGAGAAAAATGGTTTTGCTATAGATGTGATAGAAAATAAGCTAAAGGTCATAAGTGTGCTGAGAATAAATTAGTTTACATAGATTGTGAAGAGGAGGAAGAAAATGAACAAGAAACTCCAAAAGAAGAGGATATACTCTAGGAAGTAGCCCCAGAAGAAGTAGAAATGAGTCCGACCATATCATTTAATGCATTGACAAGGATTACCACTCCTCAAACTCTCAAGATAGAAGGACATATCAAGAAGAAAAAGGTAATAGTGTTGATTGATTTGGGTAGTACCCATAATTTTATTCATTGTAAGGTAGCCAAGGAATTTAATTGTTTCCTATACCCATCACTAGAATGTCAAGTGATGGTTGCAAATGGAGGAATTATAAATTGCTCTGGAAAATGCCATAATAGCAAGTTATCCATGGGGGAATATGTATTGAATAGTCCAATTCTTTCCATCCCAATGGGAGGTGCTGATGTTGTACTAGGAGTACAATGGTTAGAATATTTGGGGATGATAGCTTTTAATTTTCAAGAAAATTTCTTGAAATTTTTTTCGGAAGGAAATGAAATTGAATTACGGGGTATCATAGGGAAGCCAGGAAAGATAATAAGCTCCAATGTCATGGAAAATATTCTGAAGAAAGAACAATGAGGCGTAATTGAAAAATTATGCTCACTAGAAGTTCCAACATCAAAATCATCTATTTCTCCATATCTCCAAACAGTCTTGGACAATCATTCCAAGGTGTTTGATACTCCCAAAGGAGTCCCACCTATTCGTGATCATGATCATGCTAGTCATTTGATTCCAGGAAGTGTTCCTCCAAACATTTGACCTTACAGATATCCTTATGTCCAAAAGAGTGAAATTGAACGTATGATTGCAGAAATGTTAGAGGCTGGTATAATTGAACCTAGTCAAAGTTCTTTCTCTGCTCTAGTAGTATTCGTGCACAAGAAGGATGGATCATGGTGCATGTGTCCGAATTATAGGGAGCTCAATAAGCTCACTATTAAATATAAATTTCCCATTCCTGTGATTGATGAATTATTGGATTAATTACATGGAGAAATTTATTTTACCATGTTGGATCTTCGTTGAAGATATCATCAAATTAGAATTAAGACTGAAGATATTCTGAAAAAAAAAATTTCGAACTCATGAGGGTCATTATGATTTTTTTGTCATGCCTTTTGGCCTTACCAATGCACCTACATTTCAAGGGTGGATGAATTCCATTTTCAAACCCTTCCTTAGAAAATTTGTGCTAGTATTTTTTGATGATATACTAATCTATAGTAGGTCTTGGAAGGATCATGTTCAACATGTTCACAGGGTGCTCAAACTATTGGAGGAGAAACACTTATATGAAAAAACATCCAAATGTTTCTGTGGAGTACAAGAGGTGGAATATCTGGGTCATATTGTATCTCATGAGGGTGTTAAGGTAGAACCTAAAAAAATTAAAGCCATTAAGGAATGGAAAGTCCCCACAAGCATACAGAATTTGCATGGATTTCTCGGGTTAACAGGGTATTATCGTAAATTTGTTAAGAATTATGGGAGAATAGCAGCACCTCTAACAACATTATTGAAGAAAGATGCATTTTCATGGACTCCTGAAGCAACTAAGGCGTTTGAACATCTTAAAGAGGCAATGTGCCTAGCACCAGTCTTATTTATGCCAGACTTCACAAAAACCTTTATTGTGGAATGTGATTCCTCAGGAAATGGAATTGGTGCTATTTTAATGCAAGAAGGAAGACCCATTGGTTTTGAAATCCGTTCAATCAAAGGAAAGTATTTACAAAAGGCTATTTATGAGAAGGAAATGTTGGCAATAATACATGCACTAAAGTAATGGAGATCTTACCTAATGGGAAGACACTTCAAAGTAAAAATTGATCATGATATTCTTAAACACTTTTTGGAACAAAGACTATCTTTGGAAGAGCAACAAAAGTGGATCACAAAGATGTTGGATTATGACTTTGAAATCATCTATGAAAAAGGGAAGCTAAATGTTGTTGCAGATGCACTCTCAAGAAAGGATGAAGAGGTGGAAGCATTGCTATGTGCCATTTCTATTATCCAACTAGATTGGATAACCGAAGCAGGGGATGAATGGAAGAAGGACGAAGAAGTTTGGACACCCATTCAAAAGTTGCAATAAGATCCTAGTACATCTGATACATTTAGTTGGAAAAATGATTTCCTTATGGTAAAAATATCGCTTATATATTTGCAAGAATTCCCAACTAAAACAAAATATTCTTTTTGAATCACACACTTCTCCTTTAGGAGGACACTCAGGATTTTTAAAAACTTACCACAGGCTGAAGAAAGATTTTTTTGGGATGGCCTTAAATATTATATTCAAAATTTTGTGGTGGAATTTTTGGTTTGCCAGTAAAATAAAGTTGAGAAAATAAAGACCCCAAGTCTTCTACAACCTTTATCCATTCCAATTCAACGTTGGGAGGAGATTTCAATGGATTTTATCAAAGGTTTACCTAAGTCCAAAGGAAGGAGTGTCATCATGGTGGTAGTTGATATACTTACCAAGTATGCACACTTTTGTGCATTATCTCATCCATTTAAAGTAAGTACAGTTGCTACGTCATTTATGGAAACAATTCAAAAGCTACATGGAAACCTGAAGATTATTGTAAGTGAAGGAGATCCCATTTTTACAGGAAATGTTTGGATGAAATTATTTTCTTGTTTGGGTACTCAACTAGCTCATAGCTCATCTTATCATCCTCAATCCGATGGTCAAACAGAGATAGTGAATAAATGTTTGGAAGGATATCTTCGTTTCTTTGTATCTGATAAGCAAGAAAAATGGGTTAAGTGGTTACCTCTCGCTGAATGGTGGTATAACACTTCCTTCCATACTGCAGCAAAAATGACCCATTTATGGAAATTTATGGATATCATCCACCATCCATCACATCTTGTTTAAGGGAAAATTCTAGGGTTCAAGCAATGGAGGATCACATCGAGCATCAACAAGAAGTTCTCCAACTCTTAAAGGATAACCTAAACTTGGCACAAAATCAAATGAAAAAATAGGTAGATCAACATCGCAGTGAGAGAATTTTTGATGTGGGAGACTCGGTATTTTTACAGCTATAACCATACAAACAAATGTCCCGCAAGAAAGCTAATAAAGATAAAAAATTATCGCCAAAGTACTATGGTCCTTACAAGGTGTCGCAAAAGATTGGTACTATGGCATACAAATTGGAGCTTCCTACTTCTTCGCGAGTGCATCAAGTTTTCCATGTTTCATGCTTAAAAAAGGTTATTTTGGACAAACTTCCAGTTCAAACATTATTTCCAGAACTTGATGAGGAAGGAAAAACCATATTGGAACCTGAATCAGTCATGGAAACAAGAACTTGACATCTACGAAATCGATCAATTTCAGAGTATCTCATCAAATGGAAGAACTTACCCACTGAAGGTTCTACATGGGAGGATGAGAATTTTATATAGAAGCAACTGGATCTACTCAAGCATTGAGGACAACACTTTTTTGAAGGAGAGGAGCATGTTAGGTCCTTATATTACTAGTATAGTCCCTTATTGTTGTTAGCGTAACCCCCTTATTGTTATTGTTGTACCCCTGTAACCCTCATATTGTTATTATTGTGCTGTTACATTATTATAGTTAGGTTGGCTAGGATGACATTGTGGCCCTACTAGGATTACATTATGGCCCCATGGACTCCTATATATAGAGAGGAGGTTCTGTCATTTGTATCATCCAAGAATTGTTCATTTATGTAATGTATTGGAGGTTGCCCCCTTGAAGTGGATGATTTATAAGGCGTTGATCTCTCTTTTCTTCTATTCTTGGAGCTGGTTTCATAAAAATGATAATAATTAAGGACTTTTTCAGCCTCCTTGAGAGTCAAACACCAGCAGAGAATGGAATCAACTTCGATGCAGTAGAGTGTATCTCTGACTATGCGATAAGGTTGTGATTGACGGCAGATGCATCGACGAGCATCCTTCTTAAACTCAGATCGGAAGGTGGAAGTATGAATATATATGATGATATCACCATACCAAGGATCAAGGGTGCTAATAAGAAAAATCATGTCGTTTGGAATGCATTCCTCGGAACCAGATGGAGCAGAATCGGAAGGGAGAGAAGAGATCAAATCGGCGAAGACTAATGACTTCTTTGATTTGGCGGTAGTGAACTCCAAATCAAACTCTTGGAGGATGAAAATCCACTTTGATTATTTTCCCCCCAGCAATTGACGAGTCAATATGTAATTCATAGGGTTGCAATTAGAAATCATAGTCACTGTGCGCAAAAAAATGTAGTGAAAAAAACATTGAACAACTTGAAGAACATCCAACTCTAGATTATTTACATGTGCATAACACGTCTCAGTATCAAGAAGATTGTGACCTAGATAATAAATGACATGATCGTTACCATCATCATCATCTTGTACCAAAACCATGGAAATTGTGCTAAACGCGATAGCCAAATACAGGGAGTAATCACGATGATATTTTGGAGGACACAACAGAGCACCATTGACCAGCAATTTCTTCAGTACGTCGAATGACTTCTGGGGGATATCATCCCAAAGGAATGTGATTCCTTGCTTTAATAATTGCGTAAATCCTTTAGCTAGTGCAGCATAGTTAAGTATAAAATGATGCAGGAAATTAGTTTTCCCTTGCAGACTCTGCAACTAATGTAAGGAGGAAGGAGAGGGGAGTTTAACGATAGCTTCAAATTTGAGGGGATCGAGACGAATCCCATATTTGGAAACGATAAACCCTAAGAGTCTACCAGAGTCAACGCAAAAGACGCACTTATACGGGATTGAGTCGGATGTTATAGCGTCAAAAGTGAAGAAAAATCTGATGAAGATGATAAAGATGATATTTACACTTAGCCGAATGAGCTGGAAGGTCATCCAGATAAGGCTGAACAATGTGCTTGATATCATGGAAATAATATGACATTTCTCACTAAAAGGTAGCCCCAACATTTTTAAGACCAAAAGGGAGCTTTTTATAGGTGAAAGTACCCCAAGGATAGATAAAGGCGGTCTTATGTTGATCATCCAGAAGTATATTAATCTGGTTATACCTAGAAAAACCATCCATAAGGGAAAATATCTCACTCCCAACACATTCATCAATGATCTGGTCAATAAAAGGAGTGGGATAATTATCCTTAGGGAAAGCACAGTTAATGTCACGGTAATCAAAACAGACCTGAATAGTACCTTGTTTCTTATCCACGTGAACAATAGTGGAAACCCATTCTGTCAAGGGAATCAAATAGATAAAACCAACCTGAAGAAATTTCTCAACTTCACCTTTGATAACAGCCTCCTTTCTAGGGTGCACAGGACGAAGACGCTGCAAAACAGGATTCGCACGCGGATAGGTAGGAATCTAATGCACCACTATACTTGGATTGATGCCATACATTTCTTCCTAAGACCATGTGAAAATGTCGCGAAACTCATGGAAGAGACTAGTATAGACCTAGATCTCACTGGTAGAATAGGTCACCCCAATATGGATGTTCTGGACAACCCTTGGTTTGACGAAGATGTCAATAGGTATTTTTTGTGTGATGTTTCCCAAGTTAGCTTCCACAAAGACTTCGTGTGTCAGGATGGGTGTTTGAAGTGGAGGAGAAGGGAATTGAGAATCAAACCTCTCGAGACACATAGAGATGGCCCCAAGGCTAGGAATGAATGAGGAACGATGATGACTATTGTCCGAAGGAGGATCCTCAAGAGACATAGATTCCACGATGGCCTCATCGGAGGGAAATATCTCACTTAAGGGATCGGGTGAATCCGAATCGCCGAGAGAAGGGTATTGAGAACAAGTGTTAATAGACATATTCGAAGGAGCATGATCAGGAGGTGGAGGCTACGATGCCGAAATAAGTTCACAATAATAAATCTTGATCGAACTCAATGGTATTGAATCTCCAAATGAATATTAACCTGAACAGTGTTGGGTGGAGGAAGAGGAAAAAGACCCATAAGGGCAGGATATTTGAAGAGACCCGGCCCTACGCTCTCATAAGGCATGGGAATTTTATCTACGTATCAAACGTTGCTCTCAGAAGATGAAGAAGTGAAGAAAGGAAACTGATCATCAGTAACGATATTTCCTTCGTGTGGAAATCATAAAACATGAAATAGAGTGGACAGAATACACATCATGGCATGAGACCAACTACGACTGAGGAGAAGATTGTAATTGCTTTTGGCATCAACTGCTTCAACCTCGATGTTAACTATCTTCCCTTATAAAGTAATTGGTAAATTGGCGAGAACACCAAGAGGTTTAGATTTTCTTCCATCAAATGCTTCTAGATAATTTGGATATGAATTGAGAGCTAGAGAACCGATGGATTTCCAACAGGCAGATGACATGACACACGTAGACGCACCCTCGTCCATGACTGCTCGATGGATATTCATTCCATTAATCCCAACTTGGATAATCAGTGTAAACTGGTGAGGGAGACGTGGGACTAATAATGAAGGGTTTCCTACTGGGAATTTTCCCTCTCATCATTCTTCTTTTGTTTCTCGCCTACATAATGAACAGAGAGAAGTGGAATAAATTAGAGCATTTCTTGATAATTATGATTCTTCACTTGTTCAAGAAATCAATTGGCCCAATATTTGAACCTCTCCAGTGAATTAATATAATATTCAGGGGTTATTAGATATGGCATTCCCCACATTGTTCCCAACTAGTGATGTTGGTTGGTTGAAACCATGTATTTTTAGTGTTGAACTTCATAAGTATGCATTCAATCTCTTTAGATACTATGATCAGAGGTTTGGAAGCCATCCTCACCTTCAATATTACCTATTGAACATGATAATGTAATGGCATCAGAGCCAAGAAACTAGTGCATTTTTTGTGAAGAAAAATTGACATGATAACTCACCGACAACAATTAAAGACTTTCGTTACCAACTTTATGATTTACCAGATAATATGTTGGTTGAGCATATTATACGGTTTGGTTATTCTATGATAGGTACAAGGGCATACTGGACTAAATGTAGGGCTGAATTTAATGACATGATTACTCAATTGAGATGTCCATCTTTGTTTTTTACTTTAAGTGCAACTGAAAAAAAGTTGCCATAGTTGCATAACCTCATGTTTGTATATTCACATTCTCATTATTTAAATGAGCACCATATGAAAATTGAGAATTTCATCCAGTACCATCATATCTTTGCCACATTTATGCACATTCAATATATTTCGAGTTGAAGTTATCCAAAAATATCTTAAAGTGAAAGTATTTTGGTACATGTTTCTATTGTTGAATTTATTTTCTATTCATTGTCAATTTTCATTATGGTTCTATTTATATTTTTTGTATTAACTGTATATTCATATTCTTCATATATGAGTAGCAACATAGAGTTTCAACACATATCCATGGTTTCTTATGGTTGCAATGCACTCTTGACATGGAAACACTTGATTGGTCAAATGCTAATGATGTACAACTTATAAAGGGATTATTTGAAAATTATGTAACTGCATGGAATCCATGTGACATACATCATCGCAACATAATGGTTCCAAGATGTCTCAATGATGACCCTTTCCTATTTAATAATCATAAAATTTTCTCTTGAAATCCTCATAATGATTATGAGGAATTGTCAAACTGTGTCCAATGACACACAAAGTGTAGTGTAGAATCGTGTTTGCACAAAAAGGGCACTATTATGACATGTTGGTACAATGCTCCATGGGGTCTTTCTGAGGAATCAAGATACTTCATAGATGATCAGGAAAGAAAAAAATGTGATTTGGCAAGAAATGATTATAGGCTCAATGTGCATCGAATTGACCTTCTAGCAATATGGCGTGTAAATGTTTATTTCCAAGCAATGATTTCTCGGTATGTTGTCCTGAAATATATTGCTATGTATGCATCAAAAGAAGAAAAAATGTATGAAATTTATCATGATATGTTAACTAGAATTTCAAATTCTATTTCCTATAAGTATCATGCTTTATGTAATTAGAGAATGTTTCTTGTAGAAGCGATTGTTGACAGTGACATTGGAGCACAAGAAATATGCCATATGTTTCTTAAGCTACCTCTTATTTTTTGTACTTGAAAACTTGTTTCCTTAAATGTTTGAAGAAACATTTTCAGGAAAATATCAAGGGATAGAATGCACTATTCATATTAGAATAATTTAGTTGAACATTATCATAAGAGTAATTTTTTCCTTAAATATCTATCTTGGATAGAAACAACAAGATCTTGGACATTTGATAGCATGTATAAACGAGATCCCTGGAAGCCAAGAAATGTTCATGTTATTGTTCGAGTTTGGCCATAGTTTTATTCTATTCATAGCGAGGGTTTAAAATCATTTGAAACCTTTTTCTGGATAAAATTCCTTTTGAACAAACCATTTCGTGACATTTCTATGGAAATTGGGCTTTCCACTGAAATTATTATTGAAAATTGGAGCAATCTACGATATCGATCAATTGTTGACAATATTGAAGATGAAAAAGATGGTGTTTTTTCTAACTAGGAAATGAATTTTGAAGGTTATTTTCAAGAATGACAACTTTTCTCTCGCTTGGTTCCACCAAATAATGTGAATGTTTTTGATCTTCACACCCTTGGTCAAAGGGATTTTGATATATCCTTTGACTGGCAAAGTACAACTATTTCTAATGATGTGGCTAAAGAAGCTATTAATTTTATAAGCAATGGAAAATTAAGGGGTAATATTTTTTACATTTCAAATAAAACATTTGCATCTCCAGATTCATTGGCAGAAAAAAAAAAAAAAAAAAAAAAAAAAAAAAAAAAAAAAAAAAAAAAAAAAAAGACTTTATTTTGAAATTGTTTTAAGGAATTCAATGGAATATTAGATTCATGAAGCTCTTCTTATGATTTTTCAAGGGACTACAGGCACTAGAAATTATTTCCTTATCCATTGTATTTTTGAAGCTCTTTCTAATCATGTAATGGAAGAATTCCATTGCTTCTTCTCGCCCCAATAGGAATAATTGTTTTTAATATACATGTAAAAACAATACACTTCGCTCTAAAAATTCCAAATAAAGATATGAAACCACTATAGGGGAAATCACTAGTAGTATTCCATGAAGAAATTAGGCATATTCGATATATATTGATTGATGCAATGATATTTGTAGGATCAAGGTTATTCATGCAAATATATGCTCGATTATGAGAAGAATTTCCAGAGAATAAAAACTGTCCTTTTGGTGGCAGAGCCATCATCCTTTTGGGTGACCTTGTCCAACTCCCCGCTATGGGAGATAAGGCTTTGTATGCAAGTAATATAGCAGGGAAAGTTTCCGGAAAAAAATCAACATTGTTGTCACTCTTGATACAATATTTCACCAATAAGGGAATAATGAAAAAAAATATTATTTTCGTAGTGTCCTCAACAACATAAGAAATGTAGAACCTATTCTTGAAGATTGAGAGTTTATTATGTCACAGGCTGATATGAGGTTGCATATTAGATAGAGGGATTTATTTAATGAAAGAACTCACATGTTTCCAACAAATAATTTGGTTTCCTTCCACAACGGGCATCTGTTCAAATCATTAAATTCTCCAATTGCATGATGTATTGATGATAATTCAAGGTGTTCGGAAATCAGTGGTTCTAATGATGATCAATTGGCTCATGAAGTTTTGTTGTGTCGTGGTCAATGTGTTATGTTGATATGTAATTTGTGGGTTGAAGCGGGTTTGGTGAATGGTGCACTTGGTTATGTGAAGGATATATTTGATATGCCTACTTCTAAGTCAGCTCAGCTTCCAATGTTCACAACTGTTTTTTTATAAGTATGTTGGTGTTCCTTTTTATGCAGGAAGTCGAAACATTGTACCAATCACACCAGTGATAAGAGGAAATAGAAAAAAATTCCTTTAAAGATGGCTTCGGATCTTACAATCCACAATTCATAGGTATTTACTTTAGAACGAGCATCAATTGATTTCAGGAATAAAGAGAAGCAAGGCCTAACCTTCACAACCATATCAAGAGTGAAATCAATAAATGGTTAATGCATTGCACCACCTTTCTCTGTTTAACGTTATTCCAAGATGAAAGATAGCGCATATGTTACAATTAAGAAGAAAGAAAATGAGCAATTGAAGTCCATATCGCTGACATGCAACTATTAATACTTTTCGCTATTTATAGAATTTTTTTTGAATTTATTTTATTTTCCTCTTTATTTAATTTTAATATAATAATTATTTTCATGTATTAATGAGATGAATACATTAATAATATTCATAGTAATATTTTGGAAATTTGTTTACATCGTTTTTCATGTTGTTCAATTTACTTCTTTTTTTAAAGTGGTTATTGTTATTTTGTTTTCAATGAACCATTCAGAGATAAAAAACCAGTTATATGCGCCAATCAATTAAATTCAAGATTGAATTCATATCACTATGACATGCAATTAATTATGTTCTCACAAATTTATAAAATGTTTTTTTAATTTCTTTTATTGTCATATTTATTTACATTTATTACATTAATGGTTTTCATATATTAATGAAATGAATACATTCATCATATTCATAGTGATGTTTGAGGAAGTTGTTACATTGTATTTCATGTTGTTCAATTTAATTCATTTTTTAAGTAGCTAATGTTCTTTTGTTTACAATGAACCATTTAAGCATAAACAACTAGTTATATGAGCCAATAATTTAAAATCAATATTAGAGTCCATATCACTATGACATGCAACAAATAAATTATTTATGAAATATTTTTTGAATTGCTTTTATTTTCCTCTTTGTTTATTTTTAATATAATATTTATTTTCATATATTAATGAGATGAATACACTCATCATATTTATAGTAATATTTAAGAAATTTTTTTACATGGGCTAAATTTTGTTAATATTAATATTTCGAATGGTATTCAACATCAATGAAAAAATTCACCACTACACCGAAAATGACCAATATTAATTTTGGTAGTTGGTATGTGTATTAATATGTCTATTAATTAATTTTAATGATGTTTAATATTAATATTAAACAAATATTGTGTATATACATTAATATGAACATCAAAATTAAACATCAATGTAAATATTTTGATTGAACAACATCATTAAACATAGATGTAAATATTAGGTTTAACAACATTAGTTTTATTTAGGTTCATTGACACCACATTTATATTTTCTATTAATACCCAACAAAAATTAATATATACATTAACAATAATTTAAATAGGGATCATATCACTCATTTCATGTGTAAAATATGTATTGCTAATGAGGTTTACATTTGTAGAAGTTTTAATAGAAACCTTGTTATTTTATAACATTAGGTTTAAAAAATTAAGTTTTTTAACAATAATAGAAATGGGGTGTTATGTTATAATAGTTTTTTAGCCTTGGAAGAGCTTGAGACAGTAGTGGGAGTTTTGGATAGACTCATGATGGAGGGATACATTTCCTCAACCTCATCTACACCTACTCTCATTGCAGATTCTGCGCTGTGGCAGAAGCAGCATAGGAAGGATAGCAACCTTCCAATTTGTGACTTGGGCATAGGAGATGTCGAGGAGGAGGATAGCCATATGACAGATGTTCTTCATGAGGAGCTACCAACGCTGTCATTATGGAGGATAGATCTACATTGAAACTCCCGACTATTGGTGTGATATTCCAATGATTATTTCACCTGTAGGACATCAGATGATCAACATAGGAGGAGATGCACCAGCCATTTGGAGATGGGGGAATCAGCACAACCACCCCTTTTCCCTTTATGGATGAGAGGAGATTCATCTATGAGTCCCTCAAATTATATGATCAGAGAACATGGTAAGGGTGTACATTGTTTTCCACATGATCATTTGTATGATATATGTATGCATCCCATAACCATACACATGTAGGAGAATGTTCCAAGAAGGAGCATACATTTTTCTAGACCTCATGGTTTAGTAGGGGCCATAAGCATGGCTAATGGCCATTATCTTGGAGGATTTGGGGAAGATAGAGATCATGGAGGACATGCTCAATTTTCAGCAGGTATCATTTACCTTCCCCAAGCTTGTGAGGATATTGATGCAACACACCGGTGGTTGAGAAGCCACAATTTATATCAGTCTCTATGGTAGTGGAGCACTAAGCTGTGCTAGTTGCACTCGAGGGACCATTGTCCTTCTCATTTGTTACACATGGCAACAAGAATGATGTTCCTATTTGCTCCTTATGATTCTATTGTTCATGCCTTTATGAGGAGTAGGTTTGAGGAGGAGACACATAGGATGGATGTGTCCATTGAAGGGGAATCCCTCACATCTTTTGCATTGCATATTATGATGGGAACATGAGAAATGGTACGACCACTATAGCAGAAACAATGTTTTATTATGGGGTGACCCATATGATGGGTATGAAACCATATGATGATGATTCCCAACTCATCACATATGGAGATGTTTGGGCCGGCATGTCTTGCAGTGTTGGGGGAGAGACCTTGGGAGGTCCAGCCTTCTTCTTGCCACTTGATGGCAACATTATTGCAGCCTAGGATCAGTAGACACTCTACACTTATCCTAAGTGGAGAGATGGATAGTGTGGGGTAGACTATATGGCCTACCATGTGCAGATTATTAGCCCACCTTCTTTGCCGAAGCCAAAGGTGGATGACAACTTTCTTGAGTTTCCTAGTTGGGAGGTGACTCCATTTGCATGGCACATAGCTTGGGGATGGATGGAGCATACGGGGGAGACAATTACCATTATATTTTAGACTCCATTCCTCACAGAAAGGACCTCTAGACACCACTTTCTATCTTCTTGAGCATTATACCTTACATGATGATGGCTTGACAGCTACTTGCATGCTAAGGAGGAGCATTATGGAGGATTGGATTGATGAGATAGCAACACTGCACTTGGAGGAGATCATCATACAGGGATGCTATAGGTAGAGGAGAAGAAGACACAGTCTATCCTTTCACTTGCTTGAGGACAAGAAATATTTGGGAGGGGAGGACTGTAATGTTCCAAAATTTTGCAAATAAATTGGAACATTAATTTTTTCTTATATTATCTAGGAGATAAATAAAATGGGTGAGGAGACCCATTTGCATAAATAAAATTCCACATGAAGTGAGAAGGGATACATGGAGTAGCCATTTTTGCACCTCCTAGTGTGAAAAGGAGGCAAACACATGAGGATGAGGCCATGTTGACGAAGTCAACAGCGCAACACAAGAGGGTGTAGTTTGCTTGGGAAGATAGCATAGTTAGAGAGGTAGGAAGATTCCTTGTGGGAGAAACCTTAATTGAGTGGGGTCCATGGCATGGAGACATCATTTTTCATATAAGGAGGATGAGGCAGCCATAGAGAGGATTATTGAAGATTTGGACTTAGATTCTATTTGCAATCTCTAGCTGTTCAGCTGAATTGCAGTGCCTTTGGCATGAGGGATTCCTGTTCAGGAGTTCCTCTCCTCCCTTGAGTAGCTCAAGGAGGATTGCTCTTAATTTCTCCATATCCAGGAATTTTTCCATAGCCACTTCTTCATCTACAACGTAGTCACTAGGTTGTGTTGCAAGTGTTGCTGTGGAGGAGATTCCACAACACCATTCGTTGTATCATTTCTCATAGGAAGGAGTTCCTATTGTTTGGGAGGATCAACAAGGAATGTTTCTAGAGCTTATTTGCATATTTTTGCAGAAGGCCAAGCTTCTCCCACTATCATCAGCGTAGTCCCTTCCATAGATTGCATTATCTCAGAGTTTGTCTACAGTGGGGGTTCGCTCCACCATTTTGGAGGAAGATATTTCTTGTGCCCGGATCAACCTTGCACTTAAGGAATCCATTGGAGGAGGTTGCTTCAATTTGCAGGCCATATTCATTATCCTCCTTCTATTATATATTTTGAGTTGCTGCAACTACCCAGCAAATCCGGCATTATTGTATTTTTATATTTTGTACATGTATTGCAGCCAATCCTTCTAAGGATTATGTATCAGTGTTATAGTAGTGTTTTCAGGGGTTGAGAGCATGTTCCCCCTCTTTCCTTGAGCTATCATTGTAATATCATTTTATTATAATTTTACATGTTGTAGTGTCTCCATATGATTGTGTAGTCATAGCTAGGGTTCACATGTGTAGCAGTTTTCTGTTGTACTTTTGCCATGAGGATTGGTATTGTTCATCTTGAGCATCATTTCCCTCAAGATTTTGTATACGTTTGCAACTACCATTATTATAATGAGATGGCTATGATTTCTCCAGCATTTTTCATAAGTTTGAGAAAGCTACCCTTCATGCTTATGTTTTTCATATTGTTGTAGCTCATTCCCTTGAGAAAAACCTTCCCGAGGAAGAAATATTTGCATAGATATAGGTAGAGTTTGAGGAAGGGACAGATAGCTTCCAATTCTCATCCTCTATTTAGAGGTAAAATAAATAGTAAAATCCCTCTTAGTCAATCTCTGACATAGCCTTGTTCATATTTCTGACAACGGAACATTTCAGCGATGAGAAGGTTGCTGATTTCCATTTCGGGATATTACATATTTTTTGTTAGGGGGATCACAACCCTGAAAAGCTTCAAATGCTTCCAATCATTTTCTCTCACAACCATGACCATGAAAATTTTGTTGGAGTTAATAAGCCTCTTCATTTTACCTACACTAACAATATTTTCACTAATCTTCACACGATGGGCTCTAAAAATATACTCCACATCATATTTCATGAGATGGTATTTATTTTCATGATCGAAGAAGACTGCTTTGTGTCATACAAATACGGACTCCCCAAAAAAATGCCACATATATCTAATGGGACAACACCCATATCTATCTCATCTAAATTTTTTTATGCAATAACAAACCTATCCCTGTATTTCTTGGTTACATGAAGTTTTTCTTTGTCACATACATAGAAAAGAGGGTAGGGTTTTGGATGACGGTTGGTTTACAATCGCAACTTTTTAACTATAGATTCTGAAATCAAGTTTACTTGAGAGCCCAGTTCAAATAATGCAGTTTCCACTTTAGTATGTTTCACCTCAAACTTAATATGGAATAATTCACTCCTCCATTAGGGCACTTTTTAGGTATAAAATCGGCCTCCCAAGGAAATTATATAATAATAGTGGAAATAATAAACTAATATTAGATTACATCATCAAATTTTAGAGGTACAACACAAAAAAGAAAAAAAAACAAAACTCTATTTTTCAACTTATTTCTCTATGGGTTTACTCAGCTGAATGTATAATTTGATTCATAATTCAATGATTACCCATGTTGCATACGTTTGATGGACCCTTCTACAGCAAAAATGATAAATACATGAAAAAAGTGATTGCAATCACATTTTTCATGTATTTCTCATTTTTGTTGTAGAAGGGTCCATCAAACGTATGCAACATGGATACTTCATGGATGGGGAGTTAAAATTTCATCCAACGATTACTCTCGCTCATAATTTGAGTAAACCCTTAGGGAGATAATTTGAAAATACAAGCTGAAAAAGTATTTTTATTATTTTATTATTTTTTAATATTTTTACTTTTTTACCTCAAAAATGGTGAATCACCCCCCATGGTTGAAATCATCATCTTGAATCCTATTCATTCTTATAAAGTTTGTTTTGGTTGTACATTTTTCTTAGGAGCCCATTTTTTACATCAAAAATTCTCTAATGTTTCGTTCATTAACAAGACACTCATTTGTCAAACTTGAACTTGCATGAATTTCAAAGCTAGAATTAACATCGAAAGAATTGTTACCTTGTATGACCACTACTGTAATTTTCATATCATCAACGGAATCAAATACAAAGTATTCTTGCAGAGTTTACACTATCTTTTTTTTTCCATTTCGACCAAATTTATTTTTCTTCAACTTTGGATGCAACCTTCAATAATGTTCATCATCATGGCCTTCCTCTTCGCAATGTCTACTCGATGGATTTCCTCCTTCTTCTTTCTTGGTTGTAGTTATCTTCTTGTCATTTTCCTTTCCTTTTCCTTTGAATTTATTGTTATGAGGTTTCGACGACTTCTTGGGTTGATGCTCTTTGTCATGTTTACCCCTGCTTTGAAGATGGATGGTCTTCACACTAGCCACATCAATAGTAGTAGGCTCAAAATACAACAAATATTGCATGATATAACTATGTAGCAAAAAAATATACTCCATCATAGTATATGGTGAATCTAAAGGAATGCCTAATATTAAATCTTTTTTTCTAAATTCTTTTGTGAGACTTTTCACAATTTTTTCCTTGCCTTGCCTCAAATATTGTCACTCCATCATAGCCTTTTGTCAATATCCCAAAGGATAAAATTGACCTTTCAATGCTAAAACAAATTCATACTCGGAGGAAAGGAGTTTACCCAGATGTATAGTACGTTGTTAAAGCTTTCTCCCCCACTAGATCAGAGTGATGCAACTTAGTCGAAGAGATGTTAACTAGATCTTGGCCTCATGTTCTTTAATCTGTTGAATATGAACATATACATCAATATGTTCGATCCAATTGTTTAAATGTTCTACACTACATTATACATTAAACATGTGCAAGTAAAACTTTGCATCTAACTTAAAATAAGTCTTTTGAGAAGCATTCCTATATTTCCTATTAGAATTTTGAGAGTGAGAAGATGAATAATAATAGAAATGAGTGGAAGATGGAGATGGGGGTTCAAGAGTTTATCCTCCTTCTCCTTGATTTACCAAAGTATGATCTTATACTTGTTATTTCCTCTTCTGCTTATTTGTCTATGAATTCTTGTAATCTACAAACAAATTTTCAACTATGTTGGCCTAGGTGTAAAGATATTTTCAAAAATCTTGCTCCTTCTCTAGTTGAGCATCATGATCTACCATTTTCCTTCTTTGTGTTGCACACCTTGATTCTGGATCAAAGGAATTAATCTTACCTTCACCCTTTTGGAGCTTGTTCTTGTTTAACATTCACTCCTGCAATTCACATCAAGGAGAACTATTATGATACCAAAATTGATCTGGATTTCTTCCTTCATTTATGTAACGAGAATTGAACATAAAAAGAGCATGAAAACGACATGAAAATCAAAGGAAACCATCAAAATTCTAGGAATGGGCTAAAAAATGACTGCTCAGATGAAGAAATGGTCCACATGATCAGATTCCTAAAAGAAAATCATGAATTTCAAGTATAAAGTTGAACAATTTATGTCATTGTGACCTATGAGCCTCTAGGGAATATAAAATTTTCCTTATAGATTCTCTATGGAATATTTCAAAAATATTATATCAAGTTTCCCTTAGAAATATTCTCGAAAAATACATCTTGGGTGGCACAGTTCCAACAATGGTGTGGTTCGACAGGTGGCCTAGCTTCGTGGCTCGTCCTGCATGTTTTTTCCTACTCCTATCAATTCGTCAGATTGAGTGGTTTAACTAAATATTTGTGGGTTTTGAATACAATTTCCCACTTGTGTGCTAATAGTTGGCAAATATATTAACATATCACGGGTCACATGTTCAAACCAAGGGACCCTCTGGCCATTTATATATTTCTATAATTAAAAAAATGAGTTTGTCTCACCCGCCCACCAGTCCATATGCGTCTATTGGGGGCCACGAAAAAAATTTAGTAAGTGAAAAAATGGTTGTTGTCAATGACCATTGACTAGAGAGCTTGTCACTAGGTTAGCACGATGAGTGTGATTGCCAACTGAACGCTAGTGTGGCGCCTTCTGATTGCTCCATGTGAATCCATATCATTGGGCCACCTCTCACATAGTCATTCTCATTCAATGACACATGGTGAATTTTGATTGGACTGTACCATTCACACTGATGTTGATGGGACTACTAACAAGGTTTTACATATTGCAAAGTTTCAACCTTCCATTGGTCCATACCCTGCTGATGCGGTTGCTAGTACTTTCCATGTTTCAAACTCCCATTGGTCTATACCCTATCGATGAGGTTGTCTATACTGGCACATGTCACATGATAATTGGTCTGTATGTTTCATATATATGCTAAACCTAATTATGACGCCAGTTTCCACAAGGAACCTTGTGGCTCCTGCCTACACAATAATTTTATTTTTTTCCAAAAACTTCAGTGGGCCATAACTTTCACATACCTTGTCGGATTGAGGTGGCATTCACATCGTTGGATTTCGAACGATGAGATCGTCGATTTTGGATGGTTTGGATGAGATTTTAGTACTTCAAAAATTTGGCCTTTTGGGATCCTATTGGATCACTTAGGCCCCCTTCTCTCCATCCCCCTGGCCCCTACCTCACATCACTCTCAATTCCTTGGTTCCCAATCTATCCTATAGAAAAATAGTTGAAATCAATGAATTAGGATTCATGTGTAGACACTAACAAAATAAAAAATTCATAAAGAAACATATTTGGTTTTTTAAATAAAGAAACATTATTTTTTTTTGTTAGTCAAAGCCTAATTTACATTATCAATTCAAAATTTACATCACAAGACAACATTGTTGTGATACATCTGAGCAACCTGAGTTGCAAAAAAGGCCATACTTGTCTCGGGTGCATTCCAAGGAAAATCGTGCCAATGGTTATTTCTGACACAAAACTATCAAAAAATGTAATATTCGTAATTTATCTTTTAGCAAATTAGAATATTAATTCTTTTCTTCCTTAACTAATAGTTGAATAAGAGGGCAGAGGGACCCATAAATCCCTTTAGTATGAATAAAAACCACTTCTAATGTGAATGTGGAACATTATATCAGCTAAATAAAGCACTCTTGGGTGTGAATAGGGGCTAAGGCATGTGGATGGGGTCAAGGTTGTCCAAATCAACATCGTTGTCATGGAGGGAGTGGAGATAGTGGAGGAAAATGCAATAATGATGGAGTTGTGTATGCATGAGAGTAGCATATTTAATGAGTAGGAAAAAGGGTGAGGAATCTCACAAAGAATATAAGGAAGGGGATGGCAGCAATAGAAGGCATTATGAATATTGTTTATGTTTGTTATTTTATGACTTTATGCACACTTCAGCTGTTTAGCGAAGCTTGATGTGCTATTTAGCACAAGGGTGTTTTCGAGCGGAAATCCCACCCTCATATTTGGGGGACTTCAAGTGCCCACTCACGATAGGTTCATTTGAGCTTCATTCCACTAACCGGATTTAGGCCAAGCTTCAACCATCATCATCAGCGTGGTATCCTTCAGGAACTGCATTATTTTGCAGGGCAGTTGCAGTGGAGAGTTAAGTACCCAAGTTTTTGAGCTTGTTTTCTAGTGAGTGGAGCAACCCTTCATCCAGAGGATCAATATGGAGGAGTATAAGCCATTTTGACATAATATCTTCCACCTCCCTACAGTTACTCAGTTGCAGTGTGTTATTCAGCCCTAGGGCTGCATTTTTCATCTTGAGTATTTCAAGAAACCCTTTCTGGGTTATCTTGAAATTGTGCTAGAAAGCCTAGATCTTTGATCCCAAAATTTACTGAGAACTATATTATCATATCCATGTATTCTTAGTTTCTAGCTGCAGTTATTCTTAATAATACTGTGCAATAATGGCCTTCTGGCATTTTGTGTAGCAGCTGTGTTTCATGTATTCATCTATTGGGTCATTTCATGCTTGTTTGCCTACCTTGAGTGTCTTTCCCCTCAAGATATTGTACCTCATTTTTTTTATTATCTATAATAAAATGGCTGAATGATCTGCTCATATTTTTATGTATTGATATTTACTGTAATTTCTATATTTATGTTCAATATTCATGTTTTTCCTAATTTCGAATATTACAAAAAACAAGAAAATAAAAAGATTCATGGCAGAGGATTTGGAGGGGCTGCTGGTGGCCCTGCAAAGAAACCTGAATGGTTGTGCACATAGTATTCAATGTGCTCAATCTATATTTCCAGCGCTTAGAGGTGGTCATGGGAGTGCCATAGTTGACGGCGCAGACCCTCCAGAGCATCTAGAGTTTCATTTTTCATATGGTGAATATAATTAATGTAAGGGATGAGCCCATTGCATTCTTCATACCTATCTTCCCTCATGTTGTCTAGATTGAGTTGGATTTGTTCAAATTTAACTCAAATCACGTCTAAGGTGACCAAAGCATCAACGTTTCCAGATGACGTGGCTAGAGAGACCACCATGGTAGCCACATAACGCTAACTCCCGATGGATTCTGAATCCGAGCTCGAGTACCCTTTTTCCCTATGCTCCTCCATCTCATGACCAAGTCCTCATCTGCATGCACATACACACTATCGTGGCATGAACTGTACCTTCCCACACCCTACTTCTTCCCAGCTATAATTCCAATTTCCTGCGCGAAGTGCATCCTGGTGGACCGGAGTGCAATCACACAGACCACTTCCTTCCATCCAGCCACTAGAACCCACAAACTCACAAGACACTACCGTCATCCTAGGTATCCAATCTCTGCTTCTTTCACTGGTGGAGTGAAGCCTCCACCTGCAACCCACTTTGATGGTAGTTTTCAATTGGTTAAGCAATTCAACCCACTTTATTCTTATACAATCCAATTTCAAAACCGTCCAGATTGCTGACATCTTCAGAGGAAAGATATTCATATTACATGGCATTCCAAAATCAATCATCTCGGACATAGATGTGAAGTTTACCTTAGCCTTTTGGAAGGTATTATTTACCGAGCCAGGCACATAAGTATAGTTTAGCATGGCGTACCATCCTCAGATGGATGGGAAAACATAATGGGTAAAACAAATACTGGAGGAAATGCTACGAATGTATGTGATGCAACAACCCATGAAATGAGAATATTATCTACATCTGGTGGAATTTTCCTATAATAACGGGTAACAGGAATCATTCAAGACGATTCTATTTGAAGTTTTATATGGTAGGCAGTGCTCAACCCCCATTAACCGGAGCATCCCAGAGAAAAACATAATGCTTGAACCATAAATTCTAGCTGAAATGGAGTAAGAAGTTAAGAAGATCAGAAAAAATTTAAAAGCTGCACAAGATCGACATAAGGTATATGTGGATTGAATGAGGACATATCAGGAGTTCGAATTGGGTGATCACGTTTATGAGAGGATTAGGCCCAAGAAGAACACGTTAAGGTGGACCACCTGTGTCAAGTTGGCTCCCTGATTCAGTGGACACTTTCAAATTTTGGAGATGGTGGGGCCAATAGCCTACCAGCTACCTTTAGCGGGACACATACGAGTGCACAATGTGTTCCATGTGTATGTACTAAAGAGATATATACATGAGCCGAGACATCTAATTCATTGACAGAACATACAAATGGGAATGGAGTGGGAATTAAATCTCTAAGGAAGGAAAATGACTATTTACTAATTAAAAAATTTTCATGGTTGCAGGTCGATCCATATGGCGAATTCTTGGTAGAGCCTCAACGTATTCTCTATCAGAGATAAATAATGCTCTGGAAGTGAGCCATCACCCAAGTTAAAGTGCAATGGAAGCACTTTAACCCAAAGGAGGTGACTTGGGAAGATGAAAAATTTGTACGAGGGGCATATTCAGAACTATTTACTTGAATGACATAATACTGAGGACAATGTTTGTCTTAAGTGGGGGAATATGTAACACCCATATTTTTTGTCATTTAAATTTAAGATATTTTTAATTAGATATTTGTTTATTTTAAAAATTACTAGGATTAACATGTATTTTAATCAAGTTATGAATTAAAGTTGTTCTTTTGAATAAAGAATAAACTATGGAATATTTCAATAAGTTTGATGGAAAAGTGTTTTCCAAAATTCCAAAGTAGTTGATTAAGCAGTTGCTAGTAGTTACCTTTCGTCTTGGAATGAAAGGAAAATCCTAGAGGATGAAAGGGGTTCTATGAAAGTTATGAGAGTATCCAGAGCTGGTGGGGATCTAGTGGAACTCTGCTACTTGTTTTAGGAGACGAGACTGGATAGCAGTCTTGAGGTCCATCTCCTTGAAAAACACTAGTTGAATTGCTACTTTGGTGAGGAGCACTAGGGGAGCTTAGGATGTCATTACCTTGCTCAAGGTTGGGCGGATGCCATCAGGCCTACTTACTGAGAGAACTAAATTATATTGGAAAGAAACTAATTTCTTTATTTACCTCAGTCTTACTTTTTAATATAGATATCAATGAAGGGGAAAATCTGTCACAGAGGTAAGAATAGAACTCTGACTATGAAACTAATTGATTTGCAGGAGTAGAATGAATTCTAAAAATTTATATTCAAACAATCATTATTTTCTTTATGAAATTATTATTGTGAATGGTCTTTTCTTGAAGAAAGAGTAATAGAAAGTTCATAGGTAAACCTGACTGGAAATTGGGTAATTTCTCTATCAGGTTGGACAGTTAATCATTTTGGGATAAGAATCTCAAATTAGACAGTTTCACTTGTAGAAGGAATAAACTCTACATGGACAGAGGATGGAACCTCATGAGGTGGTCCAGATACCTTTGGCTAATTTTCTATTACATGAATTAGAAAAACAAACAATATTACAGAATCTAACTATGATTATGTAGCAAAGTATTAAAATATATATGTCAAACATTTCCATTTAGTTACAAAAAAGATCTTTTAACAATTTAGAAATATAAATATTTTCCTATTCTATTGTTACATGAAAAAAAGAAGCTCATTCTTGTTCTGAAGAAAATGAACATATGAAAATGTAGAATTCAGAGCTTAAAAAACAAGGAAAAAAGAGAGCTTTAGCATTAGAAAATAATCCAGGAGAATATTATAAAAAACACCGTAAATCTTAGATTACAAGCTAGTTTTCATTTCCTTGAATAGACCAGAAAATCCAATTAAAGTTATGGCAGAAAATATTGAAAATTAATTATAAAACTACAGTGAAAGCTCTGTAAAGATGACATGCAAACCACATATGGAACCAAACTGTAAAGGAGGCTCGAAAACAAAACATAACTGTAATGGTTGACATAATTTATATTTACAATTATTTATCAGAGAACACCTATACAAAATTGAGTTGAACAAGGAAGAAAAATGACATATGTCTAACATATCTATGTATAAATAAACTCAAAGAAATTTCAAAGAAAGTTAAGCACATATCAAGAGTTTGAAAGTAATAACTGTCATGGAAATTGACAGGTAGGGTAATCAACCATCAAAGCGATACTCTTCCCGGCAGTGAACAAGGCCAGAAAAGAAATAGTATTAAACTAAATACAGATCTATAATTGCCGAAAAACCCTTATGGGTACATGTACATATTATGAAAAATCAAACCGGAAAGCCTTGCTATACTTCAATGGATCCAAACAGATCGAAATCTACATACAAACTCATATCTCAACAGAACCCTCGAAGGGTCGAGAAATCAAACTAAAACCCTCAACAACTTGAGTGGAAAATAACGTTGTTAAACACTTAAAATCTAAACAACTGATGAGGAAGTAAAATGAGTCTAGAGCGACGTATTACACCTATGAAGGGGAGTGAAATGCGTCAGAGAAGCAAGCTGCAGAGAACATGTCAAATTAAGGATTCATGAGGTAAGAGGGGTGTTACCTATACTAGAAAGGAAAATTGTGCAGTAGTACTGGGAAAAAAAAGTTTAATGAAATTATAAACTATTAAATAGGACTCTAAGAAAAACATCTTACCTTGAATCTAGGTGGGGAGTAAACTATTTGCGCCTACACAAACACAAAGCGATTAGAAACCTTGAATGAAGAATAACGTTGTCTTAAAAGAACAAAATACATAGTACAGTGGTGGCTGTGATTTTACCTTTTTTGGGGTCAGTAGAGTGAACTCTCATGACCAAACATTGAAATGGAGAGCACAGTATGAGCTAGGGCTCCTCCTAAATTCGTAGATGTAAGACTAGTAATTGTACCAAGAACCTGGCAACCAAATGATTTCTTAGCTCCACAGTCGAGATGGGTTCCAAGCTTATCAACTAGAATGAACATAACACAATAATCATATGGTGTAAAGCATAGAGGTTTTAGCCATAGCCCGGTCAAAATCACTGGATGAACAAAAGAAAACTTGTCGTAGTTTCAGAGTGCCATCAGACACGGAAGCACAATAATGAGGGAGGCAGTTAGGGTTCGGAGGGTAGGGTAATACCCTAACCACCCGAGTAACCCTTCTCACTGTATATCTCAAAAGCATGTCAATGACAGAGATAATCACACATGGTGCACTAACCATTAACATATAAGGATCGTGGATACAATGGATCCGGCGAAATCTATTACATTAATCATTGAGTTAATAATATATATGCCAACTGACATAGCCAGACTATTGGATCTCGAATGCACCAAAATATTTAGAACTATATTGATTATATGAGTATTGAAGGACAACAAGTTTACGTAGGGTTTGATTTAATAATAAAATCATATAGAATCTATGTGTAGAGGTGATGTCAAATATATGGCACAATGCATAACAATGTAAACATTGTGCCAAGGTTATGTTGCACAGGTGTGTGAAAACCAAAACTTAATAGTTATGTAATGATTTATAATATAAACTTAATAGTTATTCGAAGATTTATAATATTTGTGGTTAAGATTTGATGGACTTAATTGCCATTAATAAAAAAAAATTATGATGAAGGTAAATGATGTGGTGGGCATTACAATTCAATTCCAAATAAATAATTCAGTTAATATTTAAACAAAATAATAAACAAAAGATGTACTCTAATTTAGAGATGAAATGAAATTCTTAGAGTACTTATTCTTCTGGATTTTAAACAAAGTCATGTAGATATTTTTAAACCCGAAAGCCTTGCTATACTGTAATGGAAACAAACAGATCAGAATCTACGTAGAGATGCATATCTCAACAGAACCCTGAAAGGGTGGATAAATCAAACCAAAACCCTCTTCTTAATGAAAAATAGCTAATTCCTCCCTAAGTTGAGGCAATCTCATTTCCACCCCATAAAAAGTCAACAAGAACTCTTCCAATCCCCACCCTATAAAATTCAACATGAACCCTTCCAATTTATTCATAAAACTAAAAACACCACTATCCACAATTTAAAGTTACGAGGACACCATATACTTCCATTTAAAGCTATTTTTTGTGAGCCAAAGCCCAAGACTACTATAGATTCATTCGTTTAAAGCTATTCCTAGTTTTGTGTTGTGGATGGTGGTGCATGTCAGATACTAGCTAAAGGGTTCTACGTTTTGTAATAATTGATCCCCACAAATCAACGTTAATCAACTTTAAACAGATTTATGGTAAGCCATTATGTCAAGAACGCTTTAAGTTTTGTAATAATTAACCCCACAAATTGTTAATTAACTTTAAACATTAATTAACCCCACCTATATTAAGGTTATTCGTTAATGGCTGATCGTGTATGTCTTTGCCTGAGAAACTTGATTTAATTAAAATGATTATTGGTTATGAAAACTGCTTCAATTCTATTTATTTGTTTTTCATTGGATAGAGCCCTCGCAAACTGAAAAATACATTCAGATATATGGCATCATAAAACAGTACTGTTTTTCATTGGCCGGAAGCCTAACCAACAATGTAGGTTTTATGTGTATAACACCTTTGTCTATTCACTTATAGAAGAGTGTTTTAGAACCTTTTCTTTCCTCATCAACGAACGTTTCCTTTGCACGCAGGGAGTGAACTCAACATGCTGGAAATTGGAGAAACTTGAAGAAAGTCTTGACTCTATTCACATTTCCTCCGGTTTTAACGTCAGAATTGAAGAAACCAGGGAGCCCATTGCCATTGTGAATATTGCAGAAAACTCCACCAAAGGAGGACGCGAAATTATCGAAATTATCCCAAAGGGAGAGGAGGATTATTGTTCAGGGAAATCACGGCCAGTGAGAAGTGGTGATGATGATGATATGGATGAGGAGTGGGAGCTTATCCAGAAAGGGGAAATTGACACAGCTGTTTGAGGCACACTAGCATTAATTAAGGCATTCTTCTTTTATTTCTTTAGTGCGGCCTCTTTACAATTTTTTTGTGCACTTAATTACGAACCAAGAGATTCAGCTCATCTTATGTCCGTTGCTAGATCAGATTATGTATTTAAAAAGCAATGATGATGTAATATGTCTTTTATATTTTTCTTAATTTTTGTTTACCTCTTATGTTTTTTTAATATTAGAAGATCTTTAATTTTTGTTTAATTCCTTTTTTATATGTTTTGTTTAATGGAAATATCAGATTTGTTATATTTAATTTTGAAATTATGTATTTAAAATGTACTGATTAATATTTCTTTACACCTTAATGTATTTAATATCTCTTTTATATGTTTCTTAATTTTTGGTTATACCTTATGTTCTTTAATATTAGATCATTTTTTATATGTTTTTTTATGAGCTCATATTAGTAGGTAGCATCAAAATTTCTATCTTTTATTTTACAATATTTGAGGATGTCTTTATTTCAATTCTATTCACATATTTTTCACTACTACATAGTGCAAGAAAATTTGATGATCATGTTAGATGTTTGAAAAAATTGTATCATCTATTAGTGTAACTCGGTCAAATAATTGAGGAGACAAATGGATGTCAATATTTGATGTCAGTGTCTAGTTGGATAAGGACATGAGATGAATAATTTATTGAATATCTCCATATCCATAACATAATAATCAAAATAATATATGACCCATGGTATTGAAAAACTATGGTATTAGCCCATGACATCTAGTTGAAAATTCCACAAATTTGATGATAAGAATCCAATGACAAGGCATCAGATTGAAAATATACTGACATATAGTTAAATAAATGGAAAATAAGAGATAGATATTATGTCAAGCATTTAATGAAAGATCTATAAAATATCCAAGAGAGTCCCACTAGAAATTCCAGAAATTCGATGATAGGAATTTGACAATGGGGCATTGGATAATCAACAGAAAATATGATGTTGAACAGCAGGCCAACCTGTGGTTCCCCTTATCTAGAATACAATCCCTCCAACCCTTTCCCATTACATGTTGTGACAGCGCTTTCATTACTCCAAATTTTGAATTTTTAATCTCGATAATTATTTATGACATATATGCATTTTCTTTTAATATTCACTCCATTCAATGAGGTAATCAAGCAATTATCCATCAATTATCAAGTGTTAAGTAAACCTTCTACAAATTCTCAATATAGTTCACATGATTAATGAATAATACTTTAATATAAATGTTTTTTATTTGATATGTTTGAATGTAATGATGGAGTCCATATAAATATTAGGAGGTTGGTGTCATGTATTTTTGAGACATTAGCTTTTATAATTATTATTTATATTTATATTAGCTTCCCAAGATGAATTGTTAACATAAGGCTTGATAATGTTGGTATTTGTTGGAATAATGCCTTGAAGGTTGAAGCCGTCGACAAATAAAATTAAAAGCATAAATGGCCACATTCAATAGGAAAATGCACCACAAGATGAAAAATATGGCTTTACCCCGTACCCATAGACATCACCCTAGTTCCATCAGCCCTCGGTGATCCTAGTTTAATCCATGATTGTCCAAAACCCTGGAGGGAAATGAATTGCCCTGCCAAAAAGGGGGTAATCATTGTTATATCTTACACATCATACTCTTATCCTTTGAGACCTGAGAAGTTTATAAATGAAATATCATAAAGAAAAAATGCAAATAAAGTAGGGTGGAAAAATCAAGGTTGGAGAACCTCATGTACCACGATTTCCCCTACCTATAAATTACATACCCATGTGTGGTATTTCCTTTCTCTAGCTACCTTTGTGCCCCAATATGTAGGTTAGGATTTCCCTTATCTTTACCAATTCCATTTTGCCACTTTATCACACACCATCACCATTTGAGGGATGTACCTTGCACAAGTGTCCCCTCTAAAGGTAGAAACCACCTAAATAGGTACTTGGCTAACCCACTTTGGAGCTTGGATACATGAACACATGTCAAAGCCCATTATGTAAGGAAATGCGATTGTGAAGTGTCCACTTGTTTTTCATGGTTTGTAAGCTCTCTTACTTGATTACTATAATGACTTGTTGTAATGGAAGGCTAGGGGATGCATTGGATATTATACGTGATTGTGAATGGTGTCCATTTGGGTTTGGTCTCCCTATATAGGGTCCTTGATCAGATTTGGATCAAGGACCTAAGAGATAGCTCAAATTTCAAAGTGTTCAAAAGTGTGTCGAACCTGAGCAACAGGATAGATCTCGTCTTCCTGATTCTGGAATCGTGAAAATTTCGAAAAACTGACACCATATGAAGATGTTATCGCGTTTTGAAAAGTCTAGTAAACTACAAATTTTGATAGTTGACTAGGTTTGATTGGCCATTTGTACAGTCAGAAAAAAAATATTATAGCGAATATTCCTAGAATATTCCTCAAAATATTTCTCAAAATATTCCTATTGGGCTAGTCGTATTTTGACAAATGGCAGGGTATTATTTGCTGCATGGATTGTACGTATTATTTTTAGCCAATGACAATTCGCCACGTGGTAGGCCTGTAGGCCCAAGTTTGGTGTTGAAAGTTTTTGATTTGGGCCATCAGAGTTGACCTCGTGAACTCCTCTCCAGCATGCCCACGCCTAACCATCTAGGGTATCAATTTTTTCTTAATTTTTATGGTGTGCCAGCCCCTCCCCATATGGTTGTCACCCTTGAACAAAGGGCTACCACCGCAGTGCAGATTTAACTCTAACTGGGAATACCATCCTCAATTCTGGAGCTAGTCACATGGCAATGTGAAATATTACAGTTAATCTCCCATAGTTACAACGACATCTGTTACGACCGCAACCTTGCCACATTGCTATAGTTTTGCCGACAGTTTTGGTTAACTCCAACATTTTTGTTAATCACGAGATTTTGTGACATGTGCCCAACATACCCATAGAATTTAATTTTTCATTTAGGACTAGCGGGTAATCTTGCCAACGTACCATTTCTACAAAAAATCCAAATTTAGTTGGTCTAGCTGCAGTTGCTCCATTATTAGTGGCGCTGTTTTAGGGGTTACTGGACAAAATTGTTTGTGCTCTATATTGAGCATTATTCAACCATTCTGGGAGAGTGAATAGTAAATTTAGACTTTCTTAGACATTCCAAACTCATTGGTGAGGGTTGCAGAGCCATCAGATAACTTTTAAGCATGATTTAGCTTTAAAAAAGTTCAAGGGGCCATTAGGGCGACCAAGGGTCAGCAACAGAATGAGGCCTAGCCAGGGAAACTAGAGTGTTTAATAAGGAAAAAAATAGTAAATTTTTGATGTTTCACAAATTCTGGATCTAATGGTGAGTTTTTCATAGCCAATATAGGAATTCTAATGGTTGATATGCTATACAGAAGTTCCATGGGTCACCAGGGCCACCAAGTGCCAGTAGGAGAATGAGGCCTATCCAGAGTAGCAGTAACCATTCTCTTCAAACCAGTAGTCTATTATGAATAATTTGAGGCTTCTAAATCCAATGGAATGATTTTCAGAACCTTCTAAAGACATTTGAAATATGAAATGCTTCAGGGAAGTTTTCAGTGAACTAGGAGTCACGGGGTTCCACTACGTGTTGGAGGTGTAACCAGAGGAGTCATATGCCAATTTGAGAGAGTGAATACTATATTCTAACTAAGACATTATAAATGCAATGGAAGGATTTCATAGCCATTTTGAGACTTCTGAAGGCTGAGAAGCCATAGGGAAGCTTTGGGCAACCTAGGGCCAACAATTCAAGCCAACATAAGGCTTGATAATGTTGGTATTTGTTGGAATAATGCCTTGAAGGTTGAAGCCGTCGAAAAATAAAATTAAAAGCATAAATGGCCACATTCAATAGGAAAATGTACCACAAGATGAAAAATATGGCTTTACCCCGTACCCATAGACATCACCCTAGTTCCATTAGCCCTCGATGATCCTAGTTTAATCCATGATTGTCCCAAACCCTGGAGGGAAATGAATTGCCCTGCCAAAAAGGGGGCAATCATTGTTATATCTTACACATCATACTCTTATCCTTTGAGACCTGAGAAGTTTATCAATGAAATATCATAAAGAAAAAGGCAAATAAAGTAGGGTGGAAAATCAAGGTTGGAGAACCTCATGTACCATGATTTCTCCTACCTACAAATTACATACCCATGTGTGGGATTTCCTTTCTCTAGCTACCTTTGTGCCCCAATATGTAGGTCGGGATTTCCCTTATCTTTACCAATTCCATTTTTCCACTTTATCACACACCATCACCATTTGAGGGATGTACCTTGGACATAGTGTCCCCTCTAAAGGTAGAAACCACCTAAATAGGTACTTGGCTAACCCACTTTGGAGCTTGGATACATGAACACATGTCAAAGCCCACTATGTAAGGAAATGCGATTGTGAAGTGTCCACTTGCTTTTCATGGTTTGTAAGCTCTCTTACTTGATTACTTTAATGACTTGTTGTAATAGAAGGCTAGGGGATGTATTGGATCTTATACGTGATTGCGAATGGTGTCCATTTGGGTTTGGTCTCCTTATATAGGGTCCTTGATCAGATTTGGATCAAGGACCTAAGAGATAGCTAAAATTTCAAAGTGTTCAAAAGTGTGTCGAACCTGAGCAATAGGATAGATCTCATCTTCCTGATTTTGGCATTGTGAAAAGTTCGAAAAACTGACACCATATGAAGATGTTATCGCGTTTTGAAAAGTTGAGTAAACTAAAAATTTTGATAGTTGACTAGGTTTGACTGGGCATTTGTACAGTCAGAAAAAATAATATTATAGTGAATATTCCTAGAATATTCCCCAAAATATTTATCAAAATATTCCTATTGGGCCAGTCGTATTTTGACAAATGGAAGGTTATTATTTGCTACATGGATTGTACGTATTATTATCAGCCAATGACAAGTCGCCATGTGGTAGGCCCGTAGGCCCAAGATTGGTGTTGAAAAATTTTGATTTGGGCCATTGGAGTTGACCTTGTGAACTCCTCTCCAGCACGCCCACGCCTAACCATCTAGGCTATCAATTTTTTCTTAATTGTTATGGTGTGCCAGCCCCTCCCCATATGGCTGTCACCCTTGAACAAAGGGCTACCACCGCAGTGCAGATTTAACTCTAACTGGAAATACCATCCTCAACTCCAGAGCTAGTCACATGGCAATGTGAAATATTACAGTTAATCTCCCGTAGTTACCACGCCATTTGTTACGACCGCAATCTTGCCACATTGCTATAGTTTCGCCGACAATTTTGGTTAGCTCCGACATTTTTGTTAATCACGAGATTTTGTGACATGTGCCCAACATACCCCTAGAATTTATTTTTTTATTTAGGACTAGCGGGTAATCTGGCCAGCATACCATTTCTACAAAAAATCCAAATTTAGTTGGTCTAGCTGCAGTTGCTCCATTTTTAGTGGCGTTGTTTTAGGGGTTACTGGACAAAAGTGTTTGTGTTCTATATTGAGCATTATTCAACCATTCTGGGAGAGTGAATAGTAAATTTAGACTTTCTTAGACATTCCAAACTCATTGGTGAGGGTTGCAGAGCCATCAGATAACTTAAGCATGATTTAGCTTTAAAAAATTTCATGGGGCCATTAGGGCCACCAAGGGTCAGCAACAGAATGAGGCCTAGCCAGGGAAACTAGAGTGTTTACTAAGGAAACCAATAGTAAATTTTTGATGTTTCACAAATTTTGGATCTAATGGTTATTTTTTCATAGCCAATATAGGAATTCTAATGTTTGATATGCTTTAGAGAAGTTCGATGGGTTACCAGGGCCACCAAGTGCCAGTAGGAGAATGAGGCCTATCCAAGGCAACAGTAACCATTCTCTGCAAACCAGTAGTCTATTATGAATAATTTGAGGCTTCTAAATCCAATTGAATGATTTTAAGAAGTTTTTGAAGACATTTGAAAGCTGAAATGCTGCAGGGAAGTTTTCAGTGAACCATGAGTCATGGGGTTCCACTACGTGTTGGAGGTGTAACCAGAGCAGTCAGATGCCAATTTGAGAAAGTGAATAGTATATTCTAACTATTTTGGACATTATAAAAGCAATGGAAGGATTTCAGAGCCATTTTGAGACTTCTGAAGGCTGAGAAGCCATAGGGAATCTTTGGGAAACCTACGGCCAACAATGGATGGAGGCCTAAATTGGGGAGCCAGTGCTCATTTTGAGAAAATAATCAATCTATTTTGGATGCTTTATATGTGATATAGAAAGTAGGTGAGCGTCCAAGGATAGAAAATGATTTATTAAGGAGTTAGTACCACAGAGAAGCTCAGGGAAGCTTACGAGTGCGAACAAAAGAGGTCAAGTTTAAGGGAACCTATGTCTATCTTCAGAGATATTGTAGCCATTCCAAGGGTAGGATGGTATTCTAAACCCACTATTTTAGTTCATGTAACCATTGGAGTTGAGTTTGTAACTTGTAAAATAAATTATCCATCATAATGCCAAAGAGCCAAGTCAGTTGACAATGGCTCAAGAAGACGTAGCCCATGATATTTGGGTGAAATATTTTATTAAATTTGTTGTTATGTTTTGATGCTTATTTTCTGCACATTATGGTTTTTGTACATACTTAATATCAGCAATTTTTTTTTTCCTCACAATTAAGACATTAAAATAGTTTAAAATGAATACACCTGAATCAAGAATTCAATTCCTCACAGTCAACTATAAGCTAGATATTAATTTGTTTAACTGAGTGGGAGGTGCTTGCAAAGAATAACAAATTATCCACCCATATAATATTAGGTGGTATCAGAGCTCAAGGTTTCTGGCTTGACAGAGCACTAGGTTGCGTTCTTGACAGAGCACTAGGTTGTTTGTTTGACTTGAAAGGTGTTTAAAAATGCAAATAATTTAACTGTTTGCAAATGGACTAATGCTTAAAAGTTTGAGTTTGCTAGAGGTGCATGGAAGATACTGTTAGCTAAGTCTAAAAGAGGATAAGAAGGAAGAAATATGAAATCAGTCTCCTTACCCAAAGGACCTCAAGGCAACCCTTGAAGCACGAGAGGGATTGCTTGCAAAAGGCTACTTGAAGAAGAGATACAAGCTACATAAAAGAGCTTGAATCGACAACCATATTTTTCAGAAGCTTTGTCAAATTGTTTTATTTCTTTGAGAATTATTGTTGAAGATCTTTAATTCATTTACATAATGATGAAAATTTATTCAACTAAGGTTTCTAAATCCTATTTTACAAGACTCTTCGATGAAGAGATGAAGCGAGACTTCTACATCCTGAAGGATATGGTGCAAATTCTGTATGAAGATGGAAGGGAAAGCACTAGAATTCATGATCAATTGGTTGCTATGAAGCAAGATAGAGAAGGAATTCTTCAAATTGAAATAAGGTTATTGTACATGAATATTATTTGGAGATAAAACTCCCTCAGTATCCAAAAATGTTGCTCCAGTTAATCACAATAGTCTCTGTAAATAGATCTCTGAAACCAAACTTTACAGAACCAAAAAAAAAGGTTGTGATGATTTGAATGTATCTGTCATTCTGTAATACCTGTGTAAAAATGATATAGGTTTTTTTTATTTTGGAGTCTTAGGAACATAAAAATCCTTCAGTTTCTGATTGCGAAACATCTGCTATGAAAAATGATGACTAAACAAGAAATTTCTGGAAAATGTGCCTTCAAATATTTTTAAAAATTTCCCAAACCATAATTTCTATGTAAAAATGGAAAGAGTTTTTTGTACATACTGATTTTAGAAACAAAAAACTTGTTCAAGTTTTTAAAATTCATTTTCACTTGCGCAGAAACCATATTTGAAAATATTGACTAAAAACAAGAAAATTTTGGAAAATATGCCTGCAAATATTCCACTGAATATACAAAACCATAATAGCGGTTAGAAAAATGAGAGAGTTTTTTTTTTTATATGAAGATGTTATACAAAAAGACATATTTCAATTTTTTAAAATTTTTTCTTAGTTGTTTCTAAACCATTTTTACAATTACTATGTTGTATAGGGAAAAAGCATAGTTTTAGTTTCCCAGGAAACAAACATATAACATCGTAGCAAGGAAAGGACATGAAGGTAGTAAGAGGATAAGAGATACACGAAGTTGAAGTTTAATAATTGATGCATTAGCAAGGAGGGAAAGCATAGGCGGGGATTTAATTTGAAAATGTAATGATCGTGTCAACATGAGGATAAAGACCGCTCAACGAGCGGACGAAATTCTTTGATTCAACTGTAATACTTTTCGACAAACCAAAGGATGGTGTTTAAGAAGGCGGGTGCGAAACCATGAGAAGGCACCATGTTGACCAGTTCAAAAATGAAAATATTTTTTAAAATTTCCCAAACCATAATTTCTGTGTAAAAATGGAAAGAGTTTTTTTTACATACTTATTTTAGAAACAAAAAACTCGTTCAAGTTTTTAAAATTCATTTTCACCTGTGTAGAAACCATATTTGAAAATATTGACTAAAAACAAGAAAATTTTGGAAAATATGCCTGCAAATATTCCACTGAATATCCAAAACCATAATAGCGGTTAGAAAAATGAGAGAGTTTTTTTTTTATATGAAGATGTTATACAAAAAGACATCTTTCAATTTTTTAAAATTTTTTCTTAGTTGTTTGTAAACCATTTTTACAATTACTATGTTGTATAGGGAAAAAGCATAGTTTTAGTTTCCCAGGAAACAAACATATAACATCGAGGCGAGAGGTGACATGAAGGTGGTGGATGATGTGGAGGTACATTGCTAGCGGAAATAATTGATGCATTAGTGCGGAGGGAAAGCACAGGAAGGGATTTAATTGGCAATGGTAATGATCAAGCTGACATGATATGAAGACCGCTCAACGGGCGGATTGGAAATTTTTGATATAGTGGAGAAACTTCTTTTCGAAGGGGGTCCAAAGTGGTAAGTGGTTTAAGAAGGGCGGGGTGCGAAACTATGAGAAGGCACCATGTTAACGTGGTTCAAAAATGAAAAACATTTTTTTCAGACCCCCCCCCCCCCCACCCGATGGTAAAGATCAGTTGGAGAGGGGGGGCCGAAAAGTGATAAGGGCCATCGAATGAGGGAGTGAAAGATCGGATGATGGGACAGATAAAGGCAAGTTAACGTGAAGCGATGGGATGATTTTTTGGGTAGCAGAAGGGTTAATAAGGGTAAAACATTAGATAATGGAATAATGCGCCCAAATTTCGTGTTCATATGCCCAAACCTTTTAGAGTTAGGATAAAACATTTAACCATTTTTCCTTCTTATTTGCATGAAATATCACGATGTAAAGTTACAAATATGAAATACTCCATCACTTTGAGATCCTATAAAATATAGGACCTTAACAGTGGCTCCAACTAGGGATGGCACTCTCCTTGTGAGGTGCAAAGAACACCAAAGACTAGTAGCCCGATCCATTGGATTGATCCCAAGCTGCAACATCCTCTACCCTAAAATATCTAAGACTGAATATCTCAAACTAAAATCAAAATGTTTCTGCAAACTAAAATCTGAAATTCAATTGAAAACTGAAACTCAAAAAAATTCATGGAAAAGTGCTCAAATTACTGAGCTTATTTGCAAACTGCTACCTACCCTATACTGCTGAAAATCATGTTGAATCATGTAATAAAAAACTTCCAATGAAGGTAGTCAAGTAGTTCCTAAAACAAGTGGAATACTTGACTGATTGTTAGCATAATCAAAAGGAGAACTTGACTATTTGTCCACAAAATCAAAGTTGTAACATGTAATGGCAATTGTTGATGAATATGGTCATTATAACGAAAACATGGTTGAACACTTAAGCTGACAATAACCTCCATGTAGTTTGATATCGGATCAATAAAATAATGATTTATTATGTTAGCTTTCAGGTCTTCAACGACTAGTCGATCATGGATGTTTTCATCAGTTGTATCCTCAAGGTTAAACCCTGATTCTAACTCTACAATTTTAGTCTTGTACTTTGAAACATAATTCTCATCAATCTACAAATGAAAAGGCAATACAATTGCCTCTTGCTTTGGAGAAGGAATATTTTCCAAGAATTTTTTAGGATCTTGAAAATTATATGACTAAATTTGAAAATCCAAAAGTTCAATGCCCTTCTCGAATCTTTCAACAACTAACTCAAGAAAACAAATTTTACTTTCAGGAGAAAATTTTCTCGATTTCAAAAAATGGAACATGGCCATTAAAAATCCTTCATCAATTTGAAACTCTGCTAACTCATCCCTGAATTATTTTAAAACTTGACAACATAGAGTATTTTCCACATACCCTATCATATCGTTTAGCAAGAAATCTGATAAACATGTAGTGGAGTCGCCATGAATGCTCTAAAACCTAGATTCGTTGTTAGTGGAGTCACCCTGAGAACTTTGAAGCTCTAGATACTTTGAACATGAAGTTGCCAGGTGATTCAACCTCCTTGTGTCTGATCAATGTCCACTATCAGTAATTAGATCTGGAAATGATACACTTTTCTAAGGAAGATTAAATATTTTTCTTCCCCTATATGGTCGCCACTATGTTAGCACTCCGTAATTTCAATTCTGAAGAAAAAACCTCAGAGGTAACATCAAAACCACTTTAGAAGCTGGGATCTAGCCCTGCCAGCTTTAGAGAGGGGACTGTCTGTAAAATTTATCTTTTTTTCTTGGACATTTTAGGGTAGTTAATGGGCTCAGAGTTTCGTTTTTGAATTTTTTTGGTTGGAATAGCAAGGGAATGCCATTGGGAAATTGAGTCAAAGAGGCTTGGGGTGATCAATTCTTAGAAGTATCAAGCTTGAGTGAAAGAGGGCAAGCTAGGTTTCACTACTTTGGATCTTTTAGGGTTTTAAATGAATTATGGAAGTGGAGGAAATATGGAATTCAGTAAAGATTGAAAAACAATTAAGTATTCTTCAAGTTGACCTCAAATATAAAACATCTGAATTGTAAAATCAGCTAGAACATGGTGTTCTAATTAACATATCATATTCATCACAGTTTCTGTTTTACAATTAAGAATTTATGATACACAGAGAAAGAAAAATAATGGATAAACAGATTAATAGGAGAAAAACGTCACCATTTCATAGACCACATGAATCCCGAAACAACTAGTCTTGTATTACTTACAAATGGTCACTTGAATTAATTGAACAAATTTGTAATGAATGGTAGTCTCTCTTATTATAAAACCCAACATCTATTACTTTAAATGTTGAAGTATTTATGAAAATATCTTGAAAAAATATCAATATTTCTTACAAATATCTCTATGTTACACAAATAGAAATGAAACATAAGAAATTAAAAACTAATGAATCTAATTGGCACTGTATTAGTGGATTGCTGGTGATTAAGAAGAGCACTTCGAATTTGATAGCAACTCTTATTGATGAGGTGGCCTTCAAGTCACTAATTGTTTTTTTCCTCATGAATTTTTGAACAATAGGGTCCACTAATACCTGTGTATATCTCAATTTGAGATAGATATGTAACAATAGGGTCCACCAATACTTTATATGTTTTTTTATGAGCTCATATTAGTAGGTAGCATCAAAATTTATATCTTTTATTTTACAATATTTGAGGATGTCTTTATTTCAATTCTATTCACATATTTTTCACTACTACATAGAGCAAGAAAATTTGATGGTCGTGTTAGATGTTTGAAAAAATGGTATCATCTATTAGTGCAACTCGATCAAATAATTGAGGAGACAAATGGATGTCAATATTTGATGTGAGTGTCTAGTTGGATAAGGACATGAGATGAATAATTTATTGAATATCTCCATATCCATAACATAATAATCAAAATAATATATGACCCATGGTATTGAAAAACTATGGTATTATCCCATGAAATCTAGTCGAAAATTCCACAAATTTGATGATAAGAATCCAATGACAAGGCACCAGATTGAAAATATGCCAACATATAGTTAAATAAATGGAAAATAAGAGATGGATATTATGTCAAGAAATTAATGAAAAATCAATAAAATATCCAAAGGAGTCCCACTAGAAATTCTAGAAATTCGATGATAGGAATTTGACAATGGGGCATTGGATAGTCAACAGAAAATATGATGTCAAACCAAAGGCCAACCTGTACATCTGACTAGGGGATTCGAGCTTTTTGGCATAAAAAATCTGATGGAGTAAATTGACATTGTCATCATACATATGAAGACCCTTCCAGCCTTATGGTGTTGGAAATTTGGTCGTTGACAGGGACATATCTTAAATCTTTGCTTTATATATGATCGTAGTTGCAATGAATAGTTTATTGTATACTATTGTGAATCTGATGACTATTACCCACCACTTCATGGTTGATATCCCTAGGATAACTGTTTCCTCCATGATGATCTTTAAATGACAGCCAGTAGCCCCGTGCAAGAAAATTTGATGGTCGTGTTAGATGTTTGAAAAATTTGTATCATCTATTAGTGCAACTCAATCAAATAATTGAGGAGACAAATGGATGTCAATATTTGATGTGAGTGTCTAGTTGGATAAGGACATGAGATGAATAATTTATTGAATATCTCCATATCCATAACATAATAATCAAAATAATATATGACCCATGGTACTGAAAAAACTATGTTATTAGCCCATGACATCTAGTCGAAAATTCCACAAATTTGATGATAAGAATCCAATGACAAGGCGCCAGATTGAAAATATGCCAACATATATTTAAATAAATGGAAAATAAGAGATGGATATTATGTCAAGCAATTAATGAAAAATCAATAAAATATCCAAGGGAGTCCCACTAGAAATTCCAGAAAATTGATGATAGGAATTTGACAATGGGACATTGGATAGTCAACAAAAAATATGATGTCAAACCGAAGGCCAACCTGCACATATGACTAGGGGATTCGAACTTTTTGGCATAAAAAATCTGATGGATTAATTTGACATTGTCATCATACATATGACGACGCATTCCAGCCTTATGGTGTTGGAAATTTGGCCGTTGACAGGGACATATCTTAAATCTTTTCTTTATATATGATCGTAGTTGCATTGAATAGTTTATTGTATACTATTGTGAATCTGATGACTATTACCCACCACTTCATGGTTGATATCCCTACGATAAATGTTTTCTCCATGACGATCTTTAAATGATAGCCAGTATCCCCTTGCAACAATCAACTAGATTTTTATGTATTTTCTCCTCCTCCTAACGTAGTCATGTTGTCCCTCACCCATCTGTATTGATCGTATGATTGAAGGTGGGCCTCTCGAATGCAAACGTATGCATTTTCATTTGGTAATTAAGTATTGGGTTCACTTATAATGGATACTTCTAGGCATGAATTAATGGGGGGATTCAACGAAAAAAGTGGGCTTAGTGTGTGGCTATGTCCCCTTGACATCTGTTTATTATTACCCTTCGATTTTTGTCATAGGGGATCTCCTTTATTGACCATTTGGTTCTAGGGTAGTACTACTTGGGAAGCCTGACTTTGGTTGCGTGGGCCCTCTCCCTTATCCACATATATCATACCCCTTCCACTCTCTATACCCACGTTCATCATATCTCCACCGAGGTCCACATTTCTTCACTCGGTCCACATAGGGTTAACCTCCCCATTCCATTGAACCCACCTTGGGTGAGACTTGGAATAATGCCTTGAAGGTTGAAGCCGTCTAAAAATAAAATTAAAAGCATAAATGGCCACATTCAATAGGAAAATGTACCACAAGATGAAAAATATGGCTTTACCCCATACCCATAGACATCACCCTAGTTCCATCAGCCCTCGATGATCCTAGTTTAATCCATGATTGTCCCAAACCTTGGAGGGAAATGAATTGCCCTGCCAAAAAGGGGGTAATCATTGTTATATCTTACACATCATACTCTTATCCTTTGAGACCTGAGAAGTTTATCAATGAAATATCTTAAAGAAAAAATTCAAAAAAAGTAGGGTGGAAAAATCAAGGTTGGAGAACCTCATGTACCACGATTTCTCCTACCAACAAATTACATACCCATGTGTGGGCTTTCCTTTCTCTAGCTACCTTTGTGCCCCAATATGTAGGTTAGGATTTCCCTTATCTTTACCAATTCCATTTTGCCACTTTATCACACACCATCACCATTTGAGGGATGTACCTTGGACATAGTGTCCCCTCAAAAGATAGAAACCACCTAAATAGGTACTTGGCTAACCCACTTTGGAGCTTGGATACATGAACACATGTCAAAGCCCATTATGTAAGGAAATGCGATTGTGAAGTGTCCACTTGCTTTTCATGGTTTGTAAGCTCTCTTACTTGATTACTTTAATGACTTGTTGTAATGCTAAAGGAGCTACGATTCATACGCATTTTTTTTGGTGTCCATTTGGCTTTGGTCTCCCTATATAGGGTCCTTGATCAGATTTGGATCAAGGACCTAAGAGATAGCTCAAATTGAAAAGTGTTCAAAAGTGTGTTGAACCTAAGCAAAAGGATAGATCTCATCTTCCTGATTCTGGCATCGTCAAAATTTCGAAAAACTGATACCATATGAAGATGTTATCGCGTTTCGAAAAGTCCAGTAAACTACAAATTTTGATAGTTGACTAGGTTTGACTGGCCATTTGTACAGTCAGAAAAAATAATATTATAGTGAATATTGCTAGAATATTCCTCAAAATATTTCTCAAAATATTCCTATTGGGCTAGTCGTATTTTGACAAATGGCAGGGTATTATTTGATGCATGGATTGTACGTATTATTTTCAGCCAATGACAAGTCGCCACGTGGCAGGCCCGTAGGCCCAAGTTTGGTGTTGAAAAATTTTGATTTGGGCCATCAGATTTGACCTTGTGAACTCCTCTCCAGCATGCCCACGCCTAACCATCTAGGCTATCAATTTTTTCTTAATTTTTATGGTGTGCCAGCCCCTCCCCATATGGTTGTCACCCTTGAACAAAGGGCTACCACCGCAGTGCAGATTTAACTCTAACTGGAAATACCATCCTCAATTCCGGAGCTAGTCACATGGCAATGTGAAATATTACAGTTAATCTCCCGTAGTTACCACGACATTTGTTATGACTGAAACCTTGCCACATTGCTATAGTTTCGCCGACAGTTTTGGTTAGCTCCGACATTTTTGTTAATCACGGGATTTTGTGACATGTGCCCAACATACCCCTAGAATTTAATTTTTCATTTAGGACTAGCGGGTAATCTAGCCCACGTACCATTTCTACGAAAAATCCAAATTTAGTTGGTCTAGCTGCAGTTGCTCCATTATTAGTGGCGTTGTTTTAGGGGTTATTGGACAAAATTGTTTGTGCTCTATATTGAGCATTATTCAACCATTCTGGGAGAGTGAATAGTAGATTTAGAATTTCTTAGACATTCCAAACTCATTGGTGAGGGTTTCAGAGCCATCAGATAAATTTTAAGCATGATTTAGCTTTAAAAAAGTTCATGGGGCCATTAGGGCCACCAAGGGTCAGCAGCAGAATGAGGCCTAGCCAGTGAAACTAGAGTGTTTACTAAGGAAACCAATAGTAAATTTTTGATGTTTCAAAAATTTTGGATCTAATGGTGAGTTTTTCATAGCCAATATAGGACTTCTAATGGTTGATATGCTTTAGAGAAGTTCCATGGGTCACCAGGGCCACCAAGTGCCAGTAGGAGAATGAGGCCTATCCAGAGTAGCAGTAACCATTCTCTTCAAACCAATAGTCTATTATGAATAATCTGAGGCTTCTAAATCCAATGGAATGATTTTCAGAAGCTTTTGAATACATTTGAAATCTGAAATGCTTCAGGGAAGTTTTCAGTGAACTAGGAGTCACGGGGTTCCACTACGTGTTGGAGGTGTAACCAGAGCAGTCATATGCCAATTTGAGAAAGTGAATAGTATATTATAACTATTTTTGACATTATAAATGTAATGGAAGGATTTCAGAGCCATTTCGAGACTTCTGAAGGCTGAGAAGCCATAGGGAAGCTTTGGGGAACCTAGGGCCAACAATGGATGGAGGCATAAATTGGGGAGCCAATGCTCATTTTGAGCAAATAATCAATCTATTTTGGATGATTTATATGTCATATAGAAAATAGGTGAGCGTCCAAGGATAGAAAATGATTTATTATGGAGTTAGTACCACAGAGAAGCTCAGGGAAGCTTACGAGTGCGGACAAAAGAGGTCAAGTCTAAGGGAACCTATGTCTATCTTCAGAGATATTGTAGCTATTCCAGGGGTAGGATGGTATTATAAACCCACTATTTTAGTTCATATAACCATTGGAGTTGAGTTAGTAACTTGTAAAATAAATTATCCATCATAATGCCAAAGAGCCAAGTCAATTGACAATGGCTCAAGAAGACGTAGCCCATGATATCTGGGTGAACTCCTTTATTAAATTTGTTGTTATGTTTTGATGCTTATTTTCTGCACATTATGGTTTCTGTACATGCTTAATATCAGCAAAAAAATTTGTTTTTCCTCACAATTAAGACATTAAAATAGTTTAAAATGAATACACCTGAATCAAGAATTCAATTCCTCACAGTCAACTATAAGCTAGATATTAATTTGTTTAACTGAGTGGGAGGTGCTTGCAAAGAATAACAAGTTATCCACCCATATAATATCAGGTGGTATCAGAGCTCAAGGTTTCTTGCTTGATAGAGCACTAGGTTGCGTTATTGACGGAGCACTAGGTTGTTTGTTTGACTTGAAAGGTGTTTAAAAATGCAAATAGTTTAATTTTTTTCAAATGGACTGATGCTTAAAAGTTTGAGTTTTCTAGAGGTGAATGGAAGATACAGTTAGCTAAGTCTAAAAGAGGATAAGAAGGAAGAAATATGAAATAATTCTCCTTACCCAAAGGACCTCAAGGCAACCCTTGAAGAACGAGAGGGATTGCTTGCAAAAGGCTACTTGAAGAAGAGATACAAGCCTCATAAAAGAGCTTGAATCGACAGCCATATTTTTTAGAAGCTTTGTCAAATTGTTTTATTGCTTTGAGAATTATTGTTGAAGTTCTTTAATTAATTTACATAATGATGAAAACTTATTCAACTGAGCTTTCTAAATCCGATTTTACAAGACTCTTCGATGAAGAGATGAAGTGAGACTTCTACATCCTGAAGGATATGGTGCAAATTCTGTATGAAGATGGAAGGGAAAGCACTAGAATTCATGATCAATTGGTTGCTATGAAGCAAGATAAAGAAGGAATTCTTCAAAGAGAAAAGAGGTTATTGTATATGAAGATTCTTTGGAGATAAAACTCCCTTAGTTTCCCAAAATTTTGCTCTAGTTATTCACAATAGTCTCTGTAAATAGATCTCTAAAACCAGACTTTACAGAACCAAAAAAAAAGGTTGTGACGATGTGAATGTATCTCTCATTCTATAATACCTTTGTAAAAATGATATAGGTTTTTGTAGTTTGGAGTCTTAGGAACATAAAAATCCTTCAGTTTCTCAAGATTCATCTCTGTTTGGGAAACATCTCTTATGAAAAATGATGACTAAACAGGAAATTTCTGGAAAATGTGCCTTCAAATATTTTTTAAAATTTCCCAGACCACTGAATATTTCTGGAAAATATGCCTGCAAATATTCCACTGAATATCCAAAACCATAATAGCGGTTAGAAAAATGAGAGAGTTTTATTTTATATGACGATGTTATACAAAAAAACATCTTTCAATTTTTTAAAATTTGTTCTTAGTTGTTTGTAAACCATTTTCACAATTACTATGTTGTAAAGGGGAAAAGCATAGTTTTAGTTTCCCAAGAAAAAAACATATAACATCGAGGCGAGAGGTGACATGAAGGTGGTGGATGATGTGAAGGTACATTGCTAGTGGAAATAATTGATGCATTAGTGCAGAGGGAAAGCACAGGAAGGGATTTAATTGGCCATGGTAATGATCAAGCTGGCATGATATGAAGACCGCTCAACGGGCGGATTGGAAATTTTTGATATACTGGAGAAAATTCTTTTCGAAGGGGCTCCAAAGTGGTAAGTGGTTTAAGAAGGGCGAGGTGCGAAATTACAAGAAGGCACCATGTTAACGTGGTTCAAAAATGAAAAACATTTTTTTCAGAACCCCCTCGACCCGATGGTAAATATCAGTTGGAGAGGGGGGGCCGAAAAGTGATAAGGACCATCGAATGAGGGAGTGAAAGATCGGATGATGGGAAAGACAAAGGCAAGCTAACGTGACGCGATGGGATGAATTTTTGGGTAGTGGAAGGGTTAATAAGGGTAAAACATTAGATAATGGAATAATGCGCCCATATTTCGTGTTCATATGCCCAAACCTTTTAGACTTAGGATAAACCCTTTTACCATTTTTCGTTTTTATTTGCATGAAATATCACGATGTAAAGTTACAAATATGAAATACTCCATCACCTTGAGATTCTATAAAATATAGGACCTTAACAGTGGCTCCAACTAGGGATGGCACTCTCCTTGTGAGGTGCAAAGAACACCAAAGACTAGTAGCCTGATCCATTGCATTGATCCCAAGCTGTAGCATCCTCTGCCCTAAAATATCTATGACTGAATATCTCAAACTGAAATCAAAACGTTTCTGCAAACTAAAATATGAAATTCAATCGAAAACTAAAACTTGAAAAAATTCATGGAAAAATGCTCAAAGTATTGAGCTTATTTGCAAACTGCTACCTACCCTATACTGCTGAAAATCATGTTGAATCATGTAATAAAAAAATTCCAGTGAAGGTAGTCAAGTAGTTCCTAAAACAAGCGGAATACTTGATTGATTGTTAGCATAATCAAAAGGAGAACTTGACTATTTGTCCACAAAATCAAAGCTGTAACATGTAATGGCAATTGTTGATGAATATGGTCATTATAACGAAAACATGGTTGAACACTTAAGCTGAAAATAACCTCCATGTAGTTTTATATTGGATCAATAAAAGAATGATTTATTATGTTAGCTTTCAGGTCTTCAATGACTAGTCGATCATGGATGTTTTCATCAGTTGTATCCTCAAGGTTAAACCCTGATTCTAACTCTACAATTTTCGTCTTGTACTTTGAAACATAATTCTCATCAATCTGCAAATGAAAAGGAAATACAATTGCCTCTTGCTTTGGAGAAGGAATATTTTCCAAGAATTGTTTAGGATCTTGAAAATTATATGACTAAATTTGAAAATCCAAAAGTTCAATGCCTTTCTCGAATCTTTCAACAACTAACTCAAGAAAACAAATTTTACTTTCAGGAGAAAATTTTCTCGATTTCAAAAGATGGAACATGGCCATTAAAAAATCTTCATCAATTTTAAACTCTGCTAACTCATCCCTGAGTTATTTTAAAACTTAACAAGATAGAGTATTTTCCACATACCCTATCATATCGTTTAGCAAGAAATCTGATTAACATGTAGTGGAGTCGCCATGAATGCTCTAAAACCTAGATTCGTTGTCAGTGCAGTCACCCTGAGAACTTTGAAGCTCTAGATACTTTGAACATGGAATTTCCAGGTGATTCAACCTCCTTGTGTCTGATCAATGTCCACTATTAGTAATTAGATCTGGAAATGATACACTTTTCTAAGGAAGATAAAACATTTTTCTTCCCCTGTATGGTTGCCACTATGTTAACACTCCGTAATTTCAATTCTGAAGAAAAAACCTCGAAGGTAACATCAAAACCACTTTGGAAGCTGGGATCTAGCCCTGCCAGCTTTAGAGAGGGGACTCTCTGTAAAATTTAGCTTTTTTTCTTGGACATTTTAGGGTAGTTAATGGGCTGAGAGTTTGGTTTTTCAATTTTTTTGGTTGGAATAGCAAGGGAAGGCCATTGGGAAATTGAGTCAAAGAGGCTTGGGGTGATCAATTCTTAGAAGTATCAAGCTTGAGTGAAAGAGGGCAAGCTAGGTTTCACTACTTTGGATCGTTTAGGGTTTTAAATGAATTATGGAAGTGGAGGAAATATGGAATCAGTAAAGATTGAAAAACAATTAAGTATTATTCAAGTTGACCTCAAATAGAAAACATTTGAATTGTAAAATCAGCTAGAAAATGGTGTTCTAATTAACATATCCTATTCATCACAGTTTCTTTTTTACAATTAAGAATTTATGATACACAGAGAAAGAAAAATAATGGATAAACAGATTAATAGGAGAAAAACGTCACCATTTCATAGACCACATGAATCCTGAAACAAGTAGTCTTGTATTACTTGCAAATGGTCACTTGAATTAATTGAAGAAATTTATAATGAATGGTAGTCTCTCTTATTATAAAACCCAACATCTATTACTTTAAATGTTGAAGTATTTATGAAAATATCTTGAAAAAATATCAATATTTCTTACAAATATCTCTATGTTACACAAATAGAAATGAAACATAAGAAATTAAAAACTAATGAATATAATTGGCACTGTATTAGTGGATTGTTGGTGATTAAGAAGAGCACTTTGAATTTGCTAGCAACTCTTATTGATGAGGTGGCCTTCAAGTCACTAATTATTTTTTTCCTCATGAATTTTTGAACAATAGGGTCCACTAATACCTGTGTATATCTCAATTCAAGATAGATATGTAAAATTTGAAAGAGGTGATTGTATATGAATATGTTTTGGAGATAAACCTATCTCATTTTCCCACAATTATTCTCCGATTTTTCACAATATTCTCTTAAAAAAGATGTCTAAAAAAGGACTTTGCATAGCCAGAAAAATAATTTTTGACGATGTGCATGTATCTCTTATTGTGTAATACCTGTGTAACAAGTAAGATAGTTTTTTTTAGTTTGGAATCTTAGGAACATAAACCTCCTCCAGTTTCTAAAGATTCATCTCTAATTCACAGAAATATGCTCTGCAAAAATATGACTAAACAAGAAATTTATGGAAAATGTGCCTTCAAATATTATTTAAAATTTCCCAAACCATAATATCTGTATAAAAATGGAGAGAGGTTTTTGCACATACTTATGTTAAAAAAAAACCTCTTTTAAGTGTTTAAAATTCATCTCCACCTGCATCAAAGCCATATTTAAAAATATTGGCTAAAAACAAAATAATTTGGGAAAATTTTCCTGCAAAGATTCCTCCGAAACTCCCAAACCATAACAATTGTTAGAAAAGTGATAGAGGTTTTTGTATATGAGGACGTTATCCACAAAAACCACTTGTAATGTTTTAAAATTCGTTCTCAGTTATTTGAAAACCATGTTTAAAATTAATGTTCTCTATAGGGAAACGAACATATAATGTCGATGCGGGAGGTGACATGGAGGTGGGGATGATGTGGAGGTACATCGTTGGAGGAAATAATTGATGCGTGAGTGCGGATGGAAAGTGTTGGGAGGGAGTTAATTTTCAATGGTAATGATCAAGCTGGCATGATATGACAGACGCTCAACAAGCGGATTGGTAGTTTTTTATATAGCGGAGAAACTGCTTTTCAGATGGGGTCTAAAATGGTAAGTGGTTTAAGCATGGGGGTGTGAAATAATAGGAAGGTGCCATGTTAATGTGGGATCGAAACAAAAAACATCTTTTTTCAAACCCCCCCCCCCCCTTCTCGACGATATATATCGATAGGAGAGGGGGGCCAAAAAGTGATAAGGGTCATCGCATGAGGGAACGAGAGATGGGATGATGGGACAAATGAAGGTAAGTTAACGTGAAGCGATGGGATAATTTTTCGGGTAGCGAAAGGGTTAATAAGGGTAAAACTTTGGATAATGGGATAATTTGCCAAACTTTCTTTTTCATATTCCAGAACCTTTTATACTTAGGATAAAACCTTTTATCCTTTTGTCTTCTCATATACATGAAATATAACAATTTAAAATTACAAATATGAAATAATCCATCACCTTGAGATCCTATAAAATATAGGAACCTAACACACTCCATCGAATACCCCCATCATGGAATAAATTGGACCATTATACAATAAACCTCTGTTAATTAAATATTTAATAGGCCTTATTTAATGAAAGTGACCTCAAAATATATGAACAAAATTAAAATGTACGTAGATTTTCACCTGGGAGATGAATAAAATGGGTAGGAGACCCATTCATTTCATGAGTAGGGAATATAAATCCTCTTAGTGTGAAAGAGGATCACTTATAAAGATGGATTTCACACCTTCATGTGTGAAAAGATACTTTTGTAAGCGGACTAGGTCAAGTTTGACCAAGTCAAACTGCTCAGTCGTAGGAGGTGCAAGGCATCTTGTGGGACAGTGCAATGAAAGAGGAGGGAACCTTATAGAGGAAGGAAACCCTAAGGAATGAGATCCATGGAGAGGGAGCTCACATTGTTTAAAAGGAGGACAAGGCAGCCATTGTTCCTCATGTTGAGTATTATTCATCTTTGGTCTTTTAGACTTGCTGCAATCTCTTGCTATTTAGCAAGAATTGCCGGGGAATTCCTATTTAGGATTTCCTCTCCTTCTTAAGTATATCTTGGAGGATTTCAGTCCATTACCCATATTCAGACATTGAGTTCAAGCCTCATCCTTCTTCATCAGCACAGTTTCAGTTGGAGATTGTGTAGTGTTGCTGGGGAGGTTTTCTACAACACCATCCTTGGCTAGTTTTTCAGAGGAGGGAGCTTCCATCCCTTTGGGATATCATTAAATTAGGTTCATGAGCTTATTCCAATATATTTGGCATTAGGCCAACCACTTTCCATCATTAGCAATGTAGTCCCTCTCTTAGACAACGTTATTCTTGGAGAGTATTTGCTGTGACAGATTAGCAGACACATTTGAGGGTGAGATATTTGGTGAAGGGATCAAAATTTCACTTAAGATTTCCATTGGAGGATGGTTCTTTATTTGATGCATCCATTTCAGCCTTTTCCATCTATTTCTAGTTCTTGAGTTGCAGCTGCTACTGCAACTCCGGCACTTATGTACTTTGCCAATTTTGAGTAGATTCCAACCAATCCTTCCAGAGGATTGTTGTATTGTATTTTTAGGGGTTGAGATCATGCTCCCCCTCTTTATTTGAGATTCATATTTTCATATCACTATAATGTTATAATTTTGTAGCAGTTCTCTATAAAATACTGTGCAATCATAGCCTACAGTTTTATATCTATAGCAGTGTGCTTCATATTTATCATGCATGTAGTGTGAGGCTTGTATTGTATTGATTGAATGACTGATTCCTCAAGTCATTGCATTCCTTGTATTGTTGTAGTCATATATGTTGGCTATTTACATATCCTCATGATTAAGCTCTTGAAAATAACGTTGAGAATCCATAGTATGTTCATTCATTGTTGCTGCCCCATTCCTTGGGAAATTTCTGAAGGGAACTAGGTGTGGGGGGCTTGTTTGATAACCATATAACAATTTCCTTGGCTGCAACACTTAGATTTCAGTCTTAGACACATTGGTCTACGGGATCCAGGTCTTGGTATCAAAACATGTTGCCTCCATTTACGAAAAATGTGTTTTCCAGCCATGGATTGCTAGCAATTCCTGAAAAAGGAATATTACAGTGGTATCGGAGCATCGAACTTGGCACAACCTATGAGTTCGATATCAAAAGGAGATGATGAAGAAGATGAGCTTACTCTCATATTTTTTTGGAGGAAATAAGAGCCTCCCCAAGGAGGAGAATCAAAGAGAAGAAGAGGAGGGTCCATGCACTTCCTATTCTCATGAAGGCAAAGAAGATAGGCCTAGAGGATACTTGGATCATCTGATCTTAAGTAAGTACCTGGGTGAAGATAAATCTCACTCTAGAGAATTCAGGGGAACCACAAATTTCCCATATTTTATTTAGCATAAGGAGGAGAGAAGGCCCTGCAATAGAATTGAAATCAAAGGAAATAGGTTCCTATTTTATACATTTGATGGGGATACTTTAGCAAGAGCTTGGGTGAGGAAGCTGGAGGCATTTTTCCTGCTACATCCAGTGGTAGCGAAAGAAGAAGTGGAGATTGCAACACTGCACATCGAGGATGAATCCTTTGTTTGGTGGTTCAAACCCTTGGTCAATTCAGGGGTGAGTTCTTTTGCGGAATTTGCTCAAAGGTTAATCAAAACCTTTGATGGAGAAAGGACAAAGGAGGAAAGGCTCACACCACCATGGGAGGAGGATTGCACCAATGCTGCTGCGGCTTTGGGGGAGCAACCTTCTATATCTATAGAGGAGACAACCATGGCATCAGGAGGAAAATACATTGCAACCACACAAGAACATCCCAAGATCCACCAAGGTATGAGTGAAGTTCCACTTTCCATTTCAGCAAATCATTTAAAAGATTGTTGAAATTCATCTTTAAAGGTCCAAGAATCTACACATCTTGCTATTCTAGAGCACCATGATTGCACTGCACTTTGCAAACGGTTTAAGGGGGAGATGAACCCTCACCCTCATGCACATTTCATGAGTCTCATTCAGACCTTGAGGTTGGGATGTGAACGATTGGAGGATGGAACAAACCATGGCACCTTCATGATAAAAAAGGAAACATACTTTGAACCGGAGGTTGAAACAACTACTACACCATTGGACGAATTAGCAGCATTTTTAAACATTGGTGGAGAGGATATATTAACTCCATAACCTTTGGGTCCTCCTGGATCCAACATACTCATCGGTGAGAGATCTTTTCTAAGAGGTCTCCAAGGAGCTGCATTTCAAACTTCCGTGAAATGCAAAGGGGAAGGTATGGCTTGGGAGAATGGTGATCCTCATGAGAGGGAAACCAATGGAGGAAACAGGAGAAGACATCCACAAGGAGTTGAGTGGGTGTGGATGAGGATGAAGAGGCTGATTAGCCACTTGGAAATATATGATACTAGGTAGAGGAGGGTTGGCTGTGTTGGCTCCTCTTGAAGGAGTTTGGCCATCACTTGGTGTATCCTCTTTTCAGGAGGATGGGAGTGGAGAAGAGGTGGTAGGATGTTTACATAATTGAGCAGTGAAGAGTAGGCATACACGAAGTTGATATGGTATATATATTAGTCATGATACCTTCATCACATGAGTTACATGATGTGAGCATGAGGAGGTAGGAAGCACTTGGATTGCTTGAACTATATTGGAGAGAGCACAAGCATATTTTCTCTCATATGATGTATGGTATTGCAGGAGTAGAGGAGGGAACTCTCATATTGCAAAGGTATTACTCCTTGTCTTGGACTGATCAGGAGGCATTTCATCTTTGTAGAAGCTTCATATTTGCAGCAACATCACCAGAGGTGTTCTTGACAAGGAGCATGTCAAGAGACAAAGATTGGCATGGACAAGAGCATTTTTGCATGAGCTCACAACGCTGACACTTGGGAGTAGGGTCACATACATGGATGTATCTATCATATTACTTCTAGCTTATGGTAAGAGCCTTCTGTTTACATTTTTTAATTTACATACTCTTATCATTATGTTGCAGTGCATGGCTCCTCAAAGGGGCAGATTTTTCATGTTGCTCCTCGAGAAAAGTTGGGCCAAAACATATGATAGAGACAACCATATTTTACATGGCCTTGGGAAAATGTTTTTCCATTCTCCACATGTTCAGCTAATTCATATGATTAGCATTGTACTTCAAAACATTTTTCCTTGTACATTTCTAAAGCAGTAGTTTGCAAAATTGCGTTATGCACCCTTGGGGGACTGTTGGTACACTCCAGCACCATAGGAAACCATCATTAATCCCCCTATTTTATTGTTGATCATGATTCTATTTGATTTTATGTCTCATGTTCTTATTGGAATCATTATCAGAAGATTGACACATGAATTTGGTGTGTCCTTAAGGGAAGATGATTCCCACAGTTTATGCATATCATGTTCTAAGGGGAATATGAGGAGAGACATGGCCACCACAACCACTTATTTCCCTTATTTTGAGATGGGAAATGAGTTTGATGATGATATCCATCCATTGTATATATATGGTCATTTATTTGATTTTGTATTGCTGATTCACTCATTTATTTACTATTCAGTAGTAGAGGTGATATTTTCTGGAGAATGCTTGCCATGTTATTTTCTGCAGCTACAGTGGATGCGGTTTTGTTGTAACCCTAAGAGACATTGCTTGTACCTGGCTGCACATGGTATAACCTATAGAAAACATGTCATTGGGGTATTCTATGATGATCATGTCCTACTCATCATGGAGGAAATGTCTCGGGCAAGCCGGATTATCTTTGATGGAGGAGAGATCCTTGGAGGATTGCTCTTCATTTTGCCACTTGAGGGAAATATTTTTCCAGCCCATGATTAGCACACACTCTACACTTATCAAAATTGGAGAGAATCAAAGAATGGGGCAAGCTATGAGACTTTCCATATTCAGATTTTCAGCCCACCTTCATTTCCGGAGCTCAAGGTGGAGGGACATTTCTATGAGTTGCCATGTTGGGAGGCAACTTATGTTGTATGGATGATTTCTTGGGGATGGGAGATTCATATGGGGATTTTGAGTCCCATTATATATCATATCTCATGCCTCAAGGAGGCCCTTAGACAACCCATTGTTTCCTTAATGGATATTTGTTTCTACATGATAGCTATTTGGGGATGTTCACCAAAATCTAGATTGCATATGTTGGAGGGAAAACTTGGACACTTGATTGATGATATGGCATCCTTTTTTCGGAGAATTTTGTAATGCATGGATGTTATAGGGAAATTAAGGGGAAATAAATTAGTTTATCCTTGTACTTGCTTGAGGACAAGCAATATTTGAGAGGGGAGGACAGTAATATTCTAGATTTTGTGGCATATTAATTTTTGCCATTTTCACCTAGGATATGAATAAAATGGGTAGGAGACCCATTCATTTCATGAGTAGGGAATAAAAATCCTACTAGTGTGAAATAGGATCACTTATAGAGCTGGATTTCACACCTCCATGTGTGAAAAGTGACTTTTGTAGGAGGACTAGGTCAAGTTTGACCAAGTTAAACTACGCAGTGGTAGGAGGTGGAAGGCATCTTGTGGGACAACGTAGTGAAAGAGGAAGGAAGCTTATATAGGAAGGAAACCTTAATCGGTGGGGTCCATGGAGAGGGAGATCACATTGTTTAAAAGGAGGACAAGGCAACCATTGTTTCTCATGTTGAGTACTATTCATCTTTGGTCTTTTAGACTTGCTGCAATCTCTTATTGTTTAGCAAGGATTGCTAGGAAATTCCTATTTTGTATTTCCTCTCCTTCTTGAGTAGCTCTTGGAGGATCGCACTCCATTCCCCATATTCAGACATTGAGGTCAAGCCTCATCCTTCTTCATCAGCGTAGTTTCAACTAGAGATTGTGCAATGTTGCTGGGTGTTGCTGGGGAGGTTTTCTACAACACCATCTTTGGCTAGTTTTTTAGAGGAGGGAGATTCAATCCCTTTGGGAGATTAGAAAAGGAGTTTCGTGAGCTTATTCCACTATCTTTGGCATCAGGCCCACCACTTTCCATCATTAGCAGCGCAGTCCCTCTCTTAGACAAAGTTATTCTTGGAGAGTATTTGCTGTGAGGGTTAGCAGACACTTTGGAGGGTGAGATCTTTGGTGAAGGGATCAACATTTCACTTCAGATTTCCATTGGATGAGGTTTTTTCATTTGATGCATCCATTTCAGCCTTCTCCATCTATTTCCAGTTCTTGAGTTGCAACTGCTACTGCAACTACAACATTTATGTACTTTGCCAATTTTGAGTAGATTCCAGCGAATCCTTCTAGAGGATTGTTGTATTGTATTTTCAGGGGTTGAGATCATGCTCCCCCTCTTTATTTGAGCTTCATATTGTCATATCATTGTAATTTTATCATTTTTCAACAGTTCTCTATAAGATACTACGCAGTCATAGCCTGCAGTTTCTTATCTATAGCAGTGTGCTTCATATTTATCATGCATGTAGTGTGAGGCTTGTATTGTATTGATTGAATGACTGATTCCTCAAGTCATTGCATTCCTTTTACTGTCGTAATCATATATGTTGGATATTTACATCCCCTTAGGAGTAAGATCTTGAAAATAATGCTGAGAATCCATTGTATGTTCATTCATTTTTGCAACCCCATTCCTTGGGCAATTTTTGAAGGGAACTAGATGTGGGAGGCTTGTTTGACCATCATAGAAGAATTTCATTGGCCCCAAATCTTGGATTTCCATCTTAGACACATTGGTCTAAGGTATCCACGTCTTTGTATCAAATCCTGCTGCCTCCATTTTCGGAAAATTCATTTTCCAACCATGGATTGCTAGCAATTCCTGAAAAAGGAATATTACAATAATTAAGTTGACATTTAAAAATAATAATAAAAAAAAGGCGTACTCTAATTTAGAGATTCGAAATAAATAACTAAGTTAACATTTAAAAATAATAATAAACAAAAGATGTACTCTAATTTAGAGATGAAATGAAGTTTTTTAGAGTATTTATTCTCCTCATTTTAATCAAAGTCTTGTAGATATTTTTAAAAACACGAGTTGAAGTTAGCTAATTTATAAAATTTTAGTCTTAGGGATTTTTAAAGTATTGACTCTAATTAAATATTTAATTAAATATTCCAAAATTTATTTTAAGCAACAAAAAGTGACAATTTTTTCTTGAAATGACTATTTTGTCAATAAATTGTAAACAATATATTTCTTATATTTAAAATGATATTACTTAAATATTATAACTATTAAATAAATCTATTACCTATTATATTTTAAATGACAATCAACAATTTAAATTGATCCCAATTTCTCATCTTATTTAATTAAATATTCCAAAATTTATTTTAAACAAAAAAAATTACATTTTTTTCTTGAAATGACTATTTTGTCAATAAATTGTAAACAATATATTTCTTATATTTAAAATAATATTACTTAAATATACTAAATATTAAAAAAAATCTATTACCTATTATATTTCAAATATTAGTCAATAGTTTAAATTGATCCTACCTTCTCATCTTAATGAAAAATAGCTAATTCCTCCACTCAAGTTCCGACAATTTCATTCCGCACCCCGAGAAAAATTCACTCGGAACCCTTCCAATTTATTCATAAAAGTAAAAACACCACCATCCACAATTAAAATTTACGAGGACACCAGGTACTTCCATTGACGTCTATTTTCTATGAGCCAAAGCCCAAGACTACTATGGTTTGATTTGTTTAAAGCTATTCCTAGTTTAAAGCTATGATTATGATGGTGACTACTCGCGCGCACACACCCCTGAAGGGCCATTCGATGAAGTTTTTTACAATTATGATTTTGGCTGCTACTCACACCCGCACAACCATGAAGGGTCATTTGATGATCTACTATTGTGATGTCGACTACTCGAGGACACACACCCTTGGAGGGCCATTGGATGAAGATTTTTACTATTGTGATGTCGACTACATGCAAGGAATTTAAGAGAACGATGAATATTTTGACTGTTATGATGCCTAATACTCACGCGTGTAGAACCTTGAATTCAACACGTCCACTGGTTCAGTTCAAAACAACCCAAATTCGAATTCAGTTTCCACTACTCTCTTCCCTGCAGGGGCATCAGATATGTTGCTGTGCATATATGACATGCCTCGGTCTGGTGGGATCGATCATACTGCTGCAACAAAGTGAACTCAACATGCGGTAAATTGGAAAAACTTGAAGAAAAACTCAACAGTACTGCAGAAAAATTCAAGAAACCCGGGAACCCATAGCCATTGTGAATACTGCAGAAAACTCCATCGAAGGAGGTGAAACTATCCCAAATGGAGAGGAGGATTATTCTTCAGGAAAATCACAGCTAGTGAGAGGTGGTGATCGTCATGATATGGATGAGGAGTGGGAGCTTATACTGAAAGAAGAAATTGATAGCGCTTCTTGATGCATATAAGTAGCATTAATTAAAGCATTCTTCTGAGACATTCAACTCATGTTATGTGGGTTGCTAGATTAAGTTCTTAATAAGTTGGGATTTAAAATAAAGTGATTATGTATTTAAAATGCACTGATTATGTAGTACCTTTGTTATATTTTTTTTATTTTTTTAGTAATTCTTATGTTATTAAATATTAGATAGAAGGTTTTTTATTATATGTTTTGTTCTATGGATATATCACATTTTTTATATTTAATTTTGAATTTGAAGTTTGTATTTTGGAATATGAATTATTATTTGATTATATATGTATGAAGTTATATTATAGATGGGTAGCTTAAAATTTGTTTGACAACAGAGATAAACATAGAGAGCTGAGAAATGCCCAACTCATCTAACATCTATGGAAAATATTATTATTTTTTGAGGTTATTGTGGAGCTAAAGCAAAGCATCTAGTTGATCCAACATCTTTTTTTTTTTTACTTTATTAGAAAGTTTTTTTGGGCCACCTATTTAAATGTAATTTTTAAGACTTATTTAAAAATCAATCTTATTATTATTATCTATAAACACAATATAAATTTAAAATACAAAGAGGGTTACCAACACTCAAAAAAAAGATGTGGTAAATAAATAAAAAATATAAATAAGCTTGTGGTATGGTAAATAAATAAAACCTCTTTTTATACTTACTCCATACGTACAGTAAATAAATAAAAATATATCAAATAACATTAGAAATCAAAATCTAATTACATACCATGTATAGAACCTAGTATGGGGGTAGATCTCACATAAAAACCTAAACATGTAAACGTAAACATAAACATAATGTTTACATTAACATTTTTAATCTAATCTTGGCCTTATTTAAAAATAAATTATTTTATATAAACACAATATAAATTTAAAATATAAATAGGGTTATGAACACTCAAAAAGAAATTTAAATAAACCGTAGGTATGGTAAATAAACAAAACTTATGGGGTAGATCTCAAGTAAAAAGGTAAACATAAACTTAACATTCAACATGTATATGGTAGATCTCATATCTTGGTATTAGCATCTTTTAGAAGATATGTTAATTATTTTCCTTTTAATTGATGATAATACCCTAATTTATTAATGTACATACTCTTTCTATTAAGGTATCAATATGTGTCTTAGTAGTGTTTCATTTCTTTTTTGATGGAGTTTTATTTTCTCTATGCATTGATATTGGGTTATTAATTGTTCATGTAGTATTAGTAGGTACCATCAAAATTTGTATTTTTCATATTGCAATATTTGAGTATGTATTTAATTTAATTAGATTGACATATTTTTTCACTAGAGCATAGTACACTAAAATTTGATAGCCTTGTGTTGGATGTTCGACAAAATTATGTCATCTATCAGTGCAACTCGGTCAAATAATTGAGGAGACAAATGGCCATCAATATTTGATGGCAATGTCTAGTTGGATAATAAATGGACATGAGATGAATATTGTTGGGAAACCAACTCCAAAAATAGAAGAAAAGAGATATAGACGCCTTAGAAATAAGCCACTTCGAGTGGGCAACCTCCAATACATTACATGAATGAACTATTCTTGGATGGTACAAATGACAAAACATACTTTCTATATATAGGAGTCCATGGGGCCAAAATGTAATCCTAGTGGGGCCACAATGTAATCCTAGCCGACCTAACAATAATAATTTAAGAGCACAATAATAACAATATGGGGGTTATAGGGGTACAACAATAACAATAAGGGGGTTACACTAACAAAAATAATAATAAGGGGGGCTATACTAACATAATAAGGAACTACACTATTAATATAGGGACTTAACATGCCCCTCTCCTTAAAAAAAGTGTTGTCCTCAATGCGTGATTATTTCTTGATGTTTCTGTATAAAACTCTCATCCTCTCGTGTTGAATCTTCTACAAGAAAGCTCTTCTACTTGCTGAGATAATCGAAAATTGATCGTACTTGTCGAGTTCTTGTTTCTGTTACTGCTTCAGAACTTCTTGTTGATGCTCGATGTGATCTTCCACTGCTTGAACCTTCGAAATTTCTCTTATAGATGATGTGATGGATGGTGGATGATATCCATAAAGTGCCATAAATGGGTTCGTTTTTCCTGCAGTATGGAAGGAAGTGTTATACCACCATTCAACGAGAGGTAACCACTTGACCCATTGTGTTTGTTTATCAGATATAAAACAATGAAGATATCCTTCCAAACATTTATTTAATATCTCAATTTGACCATCGGATTGAGGATGATAAGATGAGCTTAGCTAATTGAGTACCCAAACAAGAAAATAACTCTGTCCAAAAATTTCCATTAAAAATTGGATCTCTGTCGCTCACAATAACCCTTGGGTTCCCATGTAGATTTTGAATTGTTCCCATAAACATAGTAGCAACGGTACTTGCTTTAAATGGATGAGATAATGCACAAAAGTGTGCATACTTGGTAAGTCTATCAACTACCACCATGATAACACTCTTTCCTTTGGACTTAGGTAAACCTGTGATAAAATCCATTGAAATATCCTCCCAACATTGACTTGGAATGGATAAAGGTTGTAGAAGACCAGGGGTATTAATTTTCTCAAATTTACTCTGCTGGAAAACCAAACATTCTGCCACAAACATTTTAATATCAGATTTAAGGCCATCCCAAAAAAAATCTTTCTTCACCCTGTGGTAAGTTTTTAAAAACCCTGAGTGTCCTCCTAAAGGAGAAGTGTGCAATTCCAAAAGAATATTTTTTTTTAGTTGGGAATTCCTTTTATGAGGCATTTTAGAACCCAATACTAATATCTATGCTCAATAGGCCTTTGGAATCACTTAAAACTTTTTTTTCAAACAAGACTTATGCAATTTGAAAAAAAATACACATCTTTTTCTTGACTTTAAGGAGCTCGATATTGAAACTGAATTATCTCTGTGATTTCGGATCTTCAATATCTGAAATTTGGCCCTGATGTAGCCCCCTAAATATTCTTTCAATTTCCACAGGTCTAACTTGATTTCGATTCTTCAAGTCAAATTTATTTCCAATCTCCCACGATGACCTAATTATGGAGTGGTTCAGTAGAACAAACTTGTATGGCTTTCCACGTGTCACTGTTTTCTCCTTTGGCTTTGAAACTTACAGATAGAAAACTACAGTCCATGTACTTCCAGCCACATTTTACAGAATTTCAATACATTTCTCAGAGAGATATTTATGAATATTTTACCATGATCACCTCTTTGAGATGAAATTTGGGAGCCTGAGAAAGACCTAACTTCCATAGATCATATCTCCAAAAATATTGTGAACCAAGCTCTAAATTTTTTTGACAATGTTCCTGAGGAATTCTTCTTTGTGCTCTAACAATTTCAGCTTCTGAACATTCGTAGAAAAAAAATATAGTGAGAATTCCGCGATGACCTTTTTAAGTGAAATTCAGGAGCCTGCAAAAAGACCTAACGTCCACAGATCGTATCTCCAAAAATATTGCCAACCAAGCTCTGAAATTTTGCGAAAATGCTCCCTAGGATTTCGACTTTCACTTTAAAATTTTTATCTTCTGAAACTTTGTAGAAAAAAAGGTATACCTAAAATGCTATGATGACTTGTTTGGGGTAGCGAAACCCTAGAATCCAAAGCTCTGATACCAAATGTTGGCGAACCAGCTCCAAAAATATAATAAAAGAGATATCAATGCCTTATAAATAATCCACTTCTATAGGGAAACCTCCAATACATTACATGAATGAACAATTCTTGGATGATACAAATGACAAAACCTCCTTTCTATATATAGGAATCCATGGGGCCACAATGTAATCCTATCCCTCCTAACAATAATAATTTAAGGGCACAATAATAACAATATGGGGGTTACAGGAGTACAACAATAACAATAAGGGGGTTACACCAACAACAATAACAATAAGGGGGCCTATACTAACATAATAAGGGACTACAGTATTAATATAGGGACTTAGCATGCCCCTCTCCTTAAAAAAAGTGTTGTCCTCAATGCTTGATTATTTCTTAATGTTTCTGTATAAAATTCTCATCCTCCCATGTGGAATATTCTATAGGAAAGTTCTTCCACTTGCTGAGATATTCTGAAATTGATCGTACTTCTCGAGTTCTTATTTCTGTGACTACTTCAGAACTTCTTGTTGATGCTCGATTTGATGTTGCACTGTTTGAACCTTTGAAATTTCTTTTAAAGATGATGTGATGGATGGTGGATGATATCCATAAAGTGCCATAAATGGGGTCATTTCTGATGCAGTATGGAAGGAAGTGTTATACCACCATTCAGCAAGAGGTAACCATTGACCTATTGTGTTTGTTTATCATATACAAAACAATGAATATATCCTTCCAAACATTTATTTACTATCTCAGTTTGACCATCGGATTGAGGATGATAAGATGAGCTATGAGCTGATTGAGTACCCAAACAAGAAAATAACTCCATCCAAAAATTTCCAGTAAAAATGGGATCTATGTCGCTCACAATAACCCTTGGGTTCCCATGTAGCTTTTAAATTGTGTCCATAAACGTAGTCGCAACTGTACCTGCTTTAAATGGATGAGATAATGCACAAAAGTGTGCATACTTGGTAAGTCTATCAACTACCACCATGATGACACTCTTTCCTTCGGACTTAGGTAAACCTATGATAATATCCATTGAAATCTCCTCCCAACGTTGACTTGGAATGAATAAAGGTTGTAGAAGACCCGGGGTCTTAATTGTCTCAACTTTATTCTGTTCGAAAACCAAAGATTCTGCCACAAACTTTTGAATATCAGATTTAAGGCCATCCAAAAAAATTTCTTTCTTCACCTTGTGGTAAGTTTTTAAAAATCCTGAGTGTCCTCCTAAAGGAGAAGTGTGAAATTCCAAAATAATATTTTGTTTTAGTTGGGAATTCTTTTTAGGAGGCATTTTAGAACCCAATACTGATATCTATGCTCAATAGGCCTTTGGAATCACTTAAAACTGATTTTTCAAACAAGACTTATGCAATTTGAAAAAAATACACACCTTTCTCTTGATTTTGACGAGCTCGATATTGAAACTTAATTATATCTAAGATTTCAGATCTTCAAAATCTGAAATTTGGCCCTAAAGTAGCCCCCTAAATCTTCTTTCAATTGCCACTGGTCTGACTTTATTTGGATTTTTCACGTCAAAGTTACTTCCAATCTCCCATAATGACCTAATTATGGACTGGTTCAATAGAGAAAAGTTGTGCGACTTGCCACGTGTCACTGTTTGCTCCTTTGGCTCTAAAAGTTACAGAAAGACAACTACAGTCCCTGTACTTCTAGTCACATTTTACAGAATTCCAATCTGTTGCTCAAAGGGAGATTTATGAATATTTTACCATGATCACCTCTTTGAGATGAAATTTGGGAGCCTGAAAAAGACCTAACTTCCACAGATCATATCTCCAAACTTATTGTGAAACAAGCTCTCAAATGTTTTGAAAATTTTCTTGAGGATTTCCTCTCGTTATCTAACAATTTTAGCTTCTGAACCTTCGTAGAAAAAAAAATTATAGTGAAAATTTCGCGATGAATTTTTTAAGGGAAATTCAAGAGATTGCAAAAAGGCCTAACGTCCACAGATCATATCTCCAAAAATATTTCCAACCAATCTCTAAAATTTTGAGACAATGTTTCCCAGGCTTTCGGCTTCACACTCTAAAATTTTTAGCTTCTAAACCTTTTTCGAAAAAAATTTATACCGAAAATGCTACGATGACCTGTTTGGAGCAGCAAAACCTTAGAATCCAAAGCTCTGATACCAAATTTTGGGAAAAGAGCTCAAAAAATAGAAGAAAAGAGATATCAACGTCTTAGAAATAACCCACTTTGAGGGGGAAACTTCCAATACATTACATGAATGAACAATTCTTGGATGATACAAATAAAAAAAACTCCTTTCAATATATAGGAGTCCATAGGGCCACAATGTAATCCTAGCCGACCTAACAATAATAATTTAAGGGCACAATAATAATAATATGGGGTTACATGGGTACAACAATAAAAATAAGGGGGTTACACTAAGAAAAATAGTAATAAGGGGGGCTATACTAACATAATAAGGGACTACACTATTAATATATGGACTTAGCAAATACTCTATTCAGTATCTCATTTAATCTAGTTAGAAAATCCAAAATTTGATGATAAGAATCCAATGGAAAGGAAACATATATTAGATCGGAAATATGCCAACCTCTAGCTAAATAAATGGAAAATAGGAGATGAATATTATGTCAAGCATACACAGCCACACTTATCAAATATCCAAGAGAGTCCCACTAGACATTCCACAAATTCGATGATAAGAATTTGACGGTGAGGAATTCGATAGTCGACAGGAAATATGATGCCGAACCAAAGGCCAAGTTGCGTATTCGACTAGGGGATTACAACATTGTGACATTATAAATCCGATGGAATAATCATATGTTGTCATTTTACATATGACGACCCATTCGAACCTTATGGTGTCAAAAATATGACATCTATCAGTGTGCATTGATGACCACACTATACATCCAACAACTTGATGTGACCTTATGGTGTCATAAATTTGGCAGGGGCATATTTGAAAGCCTCAATTTATATCTAAGGGTAGTTTAATTGAATAGGTTATGGCATAAAATTGTGAACCTTATGACCACTCTATGTATTTGACTAGTATGTTGTTGGAAATCCGACGAGTAATGGAGTATTGAAAATAATTGTATTCGTTGAATCGGGATCTCATTTTTTTTTTTTAAATTTATCCTATGGTAAGGTTAGCTATAGTGCAACCCAACTAACCAAATTTTTATTTGATATATTTCAAAAAAATACTTAATACCTAAACCATCTTCTTATAATAAGAATACAATGGAATGGACCTCTTTAGCTTCCTTAACGTTTAGTGGATTTAACTTTTCTAGTAAATTCTATAAGCTATGGTTGAACCAAGTGTAATACATAATAATTAGAATAGTTAGGAAAAATGAAATGGCATAGAGAATTGTAATGACCAATATAATATTCTTACAGAGAATATTTATGAAAAAGTTAATGGCATAAGAATTATATTGCAAAAAATATAATGTCAACGCCAATTTGTACAATCATTTAATAAAAGATCAAATAGATTTCACTTAAGCCAATATTATCGCTCATATATTTGGTTTTGTGTATTTTTGAGTTTCCCTCTTTTCTCATACAATTTAGTGAATATAACCATCATTTTAACCTTGACTATATGTTTAAAAAAATTATGGAGCATAGATATCCCTTAAGATTTACCAAGTACATGTTGTGGGGTTACCAATATGACATCCATGGGCCCCTCAATCTAATGGTTCTGAATTTACGTCATAGAATGGATAAATTTTTTATTCGTACGATCCCCTAAGAAAAATATCTTTAATCAACTATAAATGACTCGATCTTACAGTAGACAGGGTGCATTACCCAAAAAATCACACTCATTTCAATGCAATTTTAACCCCTAACGTGATCTAATAGCCCACACTCATTGCATCCAATACTCAATATGTCACATCGGGTGAGAATATGAGGCTTTTATGACACCATTCCACTTAGCGATACGATCGAATGAGTGTGAAAAATGTAGATCAATGGTTTCCATGATATATAAATTGGAATGTTAAGGTGCGTGCAAGTTACTGAACCTAGCTTAACCTAATATTCATTGTTGTAACATTTTAATCTAATCATTAATTTTAGTAACATTTCGTAATTTATTTATGTTAGATACTTTTAAATTTATATCATGATTTTGTTAACAAGATGTAATTATAACTGTAAATAGGCATATGGTTTTTAAGTTGGAAACACTGTTTGAAGACTAATATTTTGAGATGTAAAGCTAAAACTACAAGTAGACAAACTTGGGAATGGTTTTTTTTAATCACAATGGTTTGCTTTCATTTAACAACATTCTTCACATAGAGGGATAGGTTTTTTATTGCATCCAAAAATTTCTAGTAAAAATGGGATCTCTGTCGCTCACAATAACCCTTGGGCTTCCATGTAGCTTTTGAATTGTGTCCATAAATGTAGTAACAATTGTACTTGCTTTAAATGGATGAGATAATGCACAAAAGTGTGCATACTTGGTAAGTCTATCAACTACCACCATGGTGACACTGCTTCCTTCGGACTTAGGTAACCCTGTGATAAAATCCATTGAAATATCCTCCCCACGTTGACTTGGAATGGATAAAGGTTGTAGAAGTCCCGGGGTCTTAATTTTCTCAACTTTATTCTACTGGCAATCTAAACATTTTTCCACAAACTTTTAAATATCAGATTTAAGGCCATCCCAAAAAAATCTTTCATCACCTTGTGGTAAGTTTTTAAAAATCCTGAGTGTCCTCCTAAAGAAGAAGTGTGCAATTCCAAAAGAATATTTTGTTCTAGTTCGGAATTTTACAAAGATATAAGCGATCTTTGTACCATAAGGAATCATTTTTCCAACTAAATGTATCAGATGTACTAGGATCTTGTTGCAAATTTTGAGTGAGTGTCCATACATCTTTGTCCTTCTTCCATTCATATGTTGGTTCGGTTATCCAATCTGGTTGGATAATAGAAATGGCACAAAGAAATACTTCCACCTCTTCATTCTTTCTTGAGAGTGCATCTGCAACAACATTAAGCTTTCCTTTTTTGTAGATTATTTCAAAGTCATAACCCAACATCTTTGTGACCCATTTTTGTTGCTCTTCTGAAGATATTCTTTGTTCCAAAAAGTGTTTAAGACTATCATGATCATTTTTTACCTTGAAGTGTCTTCCGATTAGGTAAGTTTGTCATTTATTTAGTGCATGCAGTATTGCTAACATTTGATTGTCATAAATAGGTTTCTGTAAATACTTTCCTTTGATTGGAAGACTTTCAAAAGCAATGGGTCTTCCTTCCTGCATTAAAACCGCACCAATTCCATTTCTTGAGGCATCACATTCCACAATAGAGGTTTTTGTGAAGTCTGGCATAGCTAAGACCAGTGCTAGGCACATTGCCTCTTTAAGATGTTCAAAGGCCTTAGTTTCTTTAGGAGTCCATGAAAATGCATCTTTCTTAAATAATGTTGTTAGATGTGATGCTATTCTCCCACAATTCTTAACAAGCATGTGATAATACCCTTTTAACCCAAGAAATCCTCGCAAATGATTTATGGTTGTGGGGACTTTCCATTCCTTGATGGCTTTAATTTTGTTAGGGTCTACCTTAACACCCTCATGAGATACAATATGACCTAGATATTCCACCTCTTGTACTCCAAAGAAACATTTGGATGTTTTTGCATATAATTGTTTCTCCTGCATTAGTTTGAGCACCCTGTTAACATGTTCAACATGATCCTTCCAAGACCTAGTGTAGATTAGTATATCATCAAAAAATTCTAGCACAAATTTTCTAAGGAAGGTTTTGAAAATGGAATTCATCAACCCTTGAAATGTAGAAGGTGCATTAGTAGTGCCAAAAGGCATGACCAAAAATTCATAATGACCCTCATGAGTTTGAAATGCTGTTTTTGGAATATATTCAATCTTCATTCTAATTTGATGATATCTTGAATGAAGATCCAACTTGGTAAAATAAATCTCTCCATGTAATTCATCCAATAATTCATCAATCACAGGAATGGGAAATTTATCTTTAATGGTGAGCTTATTGAGATCCCTATAATCCTGACACATTCGCCATGATCCATCCTTCGTGTGTACCAATACTACATGGGAAGAGAAAGAACTTTGACTAGGTTGAATTATACTCGCCTCTAACATTTCTGCAATCATATGTTCAATTTCGCTCTTTTGGACATAAGGATATCTATAAGGCCTGATGTTTAGAGGAACACTTCCTAGAATCATATGAGTAGCATGATCATAATCACGAATGGGTGGGAGTCCTTTGGGAGTTTCAAACACCTTGGAATGATTGTCCAAGACTTGTTGGAGATCTACAGAAATAGATAATTTTTATGTTGGAACTTCTAGTGAGCATAATTGTGAAATTATGCCTCATTGTTCTTTCTTTAGAAGCTTTTTCATGACATTAGAGCTCATTATATTTCCTGGCTTCCCCGCAATACCCCGTAATTTGACTTCCTTTCCTTCTGAAAAAAAAATTCAAGAAAAGTTCTTGGAAATTAAAAGCTATCGTTCCCAAAGATTGTAACCATTGTACTCCTAGTACAACATCAGCACCTCCCATAGGAATGGAAAGCATTGGACTAGTCAATACATATTCTCCCATGGTCAGATTGATATTATGCATTTTCCAGAGCAATTTATAGTTCCTCCATTTGCAACCATCACTTTACATTCTGGTGTTGGGTATAGGAAACAATTTAATTCCTTGGCTACCTTACAATGAATAAAATTATGGGTGTTACCTGAATCAATCAACAATATTACGTTTTTCTTCTTGATATGTCCTTCTATCTTTAGAGTTTGAGGAGTGGGAATTCCTGCTAGTGCAATATAAGATATGGTCGGATTCATTTCTTCCTCTTCTAGGGATGGTTCTTGGCGTATATCCTCTTCTTGTTCATTTTTTTCTACCTCTTCACAATCTATGTAAAATAATTTCTTCTCAACACACTTATGAACTTTAGTGTATTTTCTATCAGAACTGTAGCAAAGTTCTTTTTCTCTATTTTCTTTGCAATTGTTGTGGTGTCAACCTTGTAGGTTGAAATCTAGGCGTAGCAACACTTCCTTATTTATAGAAGTGAGTGGTAGGCTTCTTTGTCGCCATAATTTTACATTGAATTTTTCTTGCCAACCTGAATGCTTTCTCCAATGAATCAGGTTCCAAAACGTGAACTTCATGTTGGATGTTGTCCTTTAAAGTGCCTATGAAGATATCAATCTTGTATTCCTCTGGAATATTAGTTACCATTATATTCAATTTTTGGATGTCCTCAATGTGGTGCTCCACTAAACCCTTTTTTTTTAGATTTATCAATTGGCTAAAGAAGGTGTTGCTCTTTGTATCCTCATAATGAGCTATCATTTCCTCTGTAAAAATTGACCAAGTGACAATTTTTTTACGGGAGCAAAGACATCGATACCATACAAATGTATTTTTTTCTAAATGTAAGGTTGCAATACATACCTTTTATGTGTTTTGCACGTTATGGAGATCAAAATATTGCTCCATCTATAGTATCCATGTTACAGGATCCTTTCCATCAAACTTCCTCATATCCATTTTTGGAATATGATGGTTCTTCCTGCCAACATTAGAGTTTATGAAATCATGATTAACATTTATTTTGTCCTCATCATGAGTTTCTTCTACTCTCTTTTCACCATTAGGAAACATTTCTTGTACAACTTTGTCAAACCTTCCATGTCTTCTTTTAGATCATTCTTTATGTTTTCCATGTTGTCTTTCATGTCATCCATCTTAGCTTCCACGCCAGCTTCCATGCCATCCATCTTAGCTTCCACGCTTTTCTTCAAACCATCCATCTTCTCTTCCACGCCTTTCTTCAAAACTTCCATTTCATTTATTTTTTCTCTTCGCGAGAGAAAAATTTGGTGCACTTGCCCTTGTAATTTTAATAGATGATGTTGTAATTCTTCATCTTCATGAGTCATAGTAGAGCCTTTTGAAGGCTTAATGGGTGATGAATTACTTTTACGGGGCATATTTTAGAACCCAATACCGATATATATTCTACAATATTCCCTTGGAATCAATTCAAATTGATTCTTCAAACAAGACTTATGCAATTCGGAAAAATAGACACCTTTTTCTTTCTTTTGTGGAGCTCTATATTGAAATAGGATTATATTTGTGATTGTAGCACTTCAATATTTGAATTTCTGTACTAGCATAGCCCTCTGAATTCCCTTTATAATGCCACAGGTCTGACCTGATTTGGATTCTCCAAGGAAAAGTTGTGTCCAATCTCCCACAATGACCTAATTATGGACTGGTTCAGTAGAGCGAACTTGTACGACTTTCCACGTGTCACTATTTCATCCTTCGGCTCTAAAATTGATAGCTAAGAAACTAAAATCTGTGTACTTGCGACCAATTTTTACGGCACTCCAATATGATGCTAAGAGAGATAGTTATGAATATTTTCCCATGATCACCTCTTTGAGATGAAATTTGGGACCCTGAAAAATCACTAACTTCCACAAATCATATCTACGAAAATATTACGAACCAAGCTCTAAAATTTTTGACAATTTTCCTCGGGATTTCCGTTTCGTACCCTAAAAATTTCAGATTCTAAACCTTCTTAGAAAAAAATTTATAGATAAAATTACACGATGACCTGTTTAGAGCAGTGAAACCCTAGAATCCAAAGCTCTGATACCAAATGTTGTGTAACCAGCTCCAAAAATAGAAGAAAAGATATATCAACACCTTAGAAATAAGCCACTTCGATGGGGAAAACCTCCAATACATTACACAAACGAACATTTCTTGGACGATACAATTTACAAAACCTCCTTTCTTTATATAGGAGTCCATGGGGCCATAATGTAATCCTATTGGGGCCACAATGTAATCCTAGCCGACCTAACAATAATAATTTAAGGGCACAATAATAACAATATGGGGTTTACAAGGGTACAATAATAACAATAAGGGGGTTACACTAACAACAATAAGGGACTATACTAGTAACATAGGGACCTAACAGTGAATGAGTTTTTCTTGAAGAAAGAGTAATAGAAATTTCATAGGTAAACCTGATTGGAAATTGGGTAATTTCTCTATCAATTTGGACAGTTAGTATTTTTGAGATAAGAATCTCAAATTAGACAGTTTCACTTGTAGAAAGAATTAACTCTAAACGGACAGAGGATGGAACCTCATGAGCCAGTCCAGATACCTTTGGCTAATTTTATATTACATGAATTAGAAAAACAAAAAATATTACAAAATCTAACTATTATTATGTAGCAAAGTATTCAAATCTGTATGTCAAAAATTTCCATTCAATTACAGAAAATATCTTTTAACAATTTCGAAATATAAATATTTTCCTATTCTATTGTTACATGAAAACAATAAGCTCGTTCTTGTTCTGAAGAAAATGAACATATGAAAATGTAGAATTCAGAGCTTAAAAACCAAGGAAAAAAGAGTGCTTTAGCATGAGAAAATAATGCAGGAGAATATTACAAGAAGCACTGTAAATTTGAGATTACAAGCTAGTTTTCATTTCCTTGAATAGAACAGAAAATCCAATTAAAGTTATGGCAGAAAATATTGAAAATGAATTATAAAAATATAGTGAAAACTCTGTAAAGATGAAATCCAAACCACATATGGAACCAAACTATAAAGGAGGCTCGAAAACAAAATATAACTGTAATGGTCAACATAATTTATATTTACAATTATTTATCAGAGAACACCTATACCAAATTGAGCTGGTTGAGCAAGAAAAATGACATATGTCTAACATATCTATGTATAAATAAACTCAGAGAAATTTCAATGAAATTTAAGCGCATAGCAAGAGTTTGAAAGTAATAACCATCATGGCAATTGACGTGTAGGGTAATCAACCATCAAATTGTTACTCTTCACAGCAATGAATGAGGCCAAAAAATAAATAGTATTAAACTAAATACAAAGCTATAACTGTCAAAAAACCCTTATGGGTAGATGTACATATTATGAAAAATCAAACCAAAAAGCCTTGATATACTGCAATGGAGCCAAACAGATCAGAATCTACATACAGACTCATATATCAATAGAACCCTCGAATCGTGGAGAAATCAAACTAAAACCCTCAAAAACTCGAGTGGAAAATAATGTTGTTAAACTTTAAAAACTAAACAAGTGATCAAGAAGTAAAATGAGTCTAGAGCGATGTATTGCACCTCTGAAGGGGAGCGAAATCCGTCAGAGAGTCAAGCCACAGAGAACATTTCAACTTAAGGATTCATGAGGTAAGAGGGGTTTTACCTATAATAGAAAGGCAAACTGTGCAACAGTACTGGGAAACAAAAGTTTAATGAAATTATGAACTATTAAATAGGACTCTAAGAAAAACATCTTACCATAAATATAGGTGGGGAGTGAACTCTTTGCGCCTGCACAAACACAAAGCGATTAGAAACCTTGAATGAAGAATAATGTTGTCTTAAAAGAAAAAAATACATAGTACAGTGGTGGTTGTGATTTCACCTTTTCTGGGGTCAGCGAAGCGAACTCTCATGACCAAACATTCAAATGGAGAGCACAGTATTAGCTAGGGCTCCTCCTAAACTTGCAGATGTAAGACTAGTAACTGTATCAAGAACCTGGCAACCAAATGATCTCTCAGCTCCACAGTCGAGATGGCTTCCAATATTATCAACTAGAATGAACATAACACAATAACCATATGGTGTAAAGCATATAGGTTGTAGCCATACCCCGGTCAAAATCACCAGATGAACAAAAGAAAACTTCTTGTAGTTGCAAAGTGCCATCAGACACGGAAGCACAACAATGAGGGAGGCAATTAGGGTTCGGAGGTAGGGTAATACCCTAACCGCCTGAGTAACCCTTTTCACTGTAGATCTCAAAATCATATCAATGACAGAGATAATCACACATGGTGCACTGATCATTAATGTATAAGGATTGTGGATACGATGGATCCGGTGAAATCTATTACATTAATCATCGAGTTAATAATATATATGCCAACTGACATAGCCAGAATATGAGATCTTGAATGTACCAAAATATTTAGAACTATATTGATTATATGAGTATTGAAACACAAGAAGTTTACGTAGGGTTTGATTTAATAATAAAAGCATATAGAATCTATGTGTATAAGTGATGTCAAATATATGGGACAATGCATAATAATGTAAACATTGTGCCAAAGTTATGTTGCACAGGTCTGTGAAAACCAAAACTTAATAGTTATGCAATGATTTATAATATAACCTTAATAGTTATTCGAAGATTTATAATATTTGTCGTTAATATTTGATGGAATTAATTGCAATTAATAAAAAAAAATTATGATGAATGTAAATGATGTGGTGGGCATTACAATTCAATTCTGGATAAATAATTAAGTTAATATTTAAACAAAATAATAAACAAAAGATGTACTCTAATTTAGAGATGAAATGAAGTTTTTGGAGTATTTATTCTTCTCGATTTTAATCAAAGTCATGTAGATATTTTTAAAAAGTTGAGCTAAAATTATTTAATTTATAAAATTTTAGAGTCTTAGGGAATTTCAAAGTATTGAATCCAATTAAATATTCCAAAATTTATTTCAAACAACAAAAGAATCACAATTTTTTCTTGAAATGGCTATTTCATGAATAAGTGATAAACAATATATTTCTTGTATTTAAAAAAACTATTACTTAAATATTCTAAATATTAAAAAAAATCTATTACCTATTATATTTCAAATAACAATCAATATTTTAAATTGATCCTACGCTTCTCTTCTTAATGACTAGGGGATTCAAACGTTTTGGCATAAAAAATCTGATGGAGTAATTTGTCATTGTCATCGTACATATCACGACCCATTCCAGCCTTATGGTGTTGGAAATTTGGTGGTTGACAAGGGCATATCTTAAATATTTTCTTTATATATGATGGTAGTTGCATTGAATATTTTATTGTATACTATTGTGAATCTGATGACTATTACCCACCACTTCATGGTTGATATCCCTAGGATAAATGTTTTCTCCATGATGATATTTAAACGACAGCTAGTAGCCCCTTGCAACCATCAACTACTTATTTATGTCTTTTCTCCACCTCCCAACCCAGTCATGTTGTCCCTCACCCATCAATATTGATCGTATGATTGAAGGTGGGCCTCCCGAATGTAAAGGTGTGTCTTTTCATTTGGTAATTAAGTATTGGGTTCACTTGTAATGGACTCTTCTAGGCATGAATTAATGGGGGGATTCAACTAAAAGAGTGGGCTTAGTGTGTGGCTATGTCCCCTTGACATCTTTTTGGTATTACCCTTGGATTTTAGTCATGGGGGATCTTCTTTATTGACCATTTGGTTCTAGCATAGTACTACTTGGGAAACCCTGACTTTGGTTGCGTGGTCTCGCTCCCTTATCCACATATATCATACCCCTTCCACTCTTTATACCGACATTAATAATATCTCCACCCAATTCTACATTTCTTCACTCGGTCCACATGGGGTTAACCTCCCCATTCCCTTACCCCCACCTTGGCTGAGACCTGGAATAATGCCCCGAAGGTTGAAGCAACTGAAAAATAAAATTAAAAGTGTAAATGGCCACATTCAATAGGAAAATGTACCAGAAGATGAAAAATATGGCTCTACCTCATACCCATGGACATCACCTTAGTTCCATCAGCCCTCGATCATCCTGGTTTATCGTTTAGTAACCCATTATTGTCCCAAACCCTAGAGGGAAATGAACTTCCCTACCAAAAAGGGGGTAATCATTGTTATATCTTACACATCATACTCTTATCCTTTGAGTCCTACGAATTTTATCAAAGAAATATCATAATGGAGAAAGGAAAATAAATTAGGGTGGAAAAATCAGGGTTGGGGAACCTCATGTACCATGATTTCTCCCACCTACAAATTACACACCCACATGTGGGCTTTCCTTTCTCTAGCAACCTTTTTGCCCCAATATGTAGCCTGGGATTTCCCTTATCTTTACCAATTCCATTTCACCACTTTATCACACTCCATCACCATTTTAGGGATGTACCTTGGACATAATGTCCCCTATAAAGGTAGAAAACACGTAATAAGGTACTTCTCTAACCCCCTTTGGAGCTTGGAGACATTAACGCATGTCAAAGCCCACTATGCAAGGGAATGCGATTGTGAAGTGTCAACTTGTTTTCCATGGTTTTTAAGCTCTTTTACTTGATTACTTTAATGAATTGTTGTACTGGAAGGTTAGGGGATGCATTTGGATCTTATACATGATTGCAGATGGTGTCCATTTGGGTTTCGTCTCCCTATATAGGGTCCTTGATCAAATTTTGATTAAGGACCTAAGTGATAGTTAAAATTTCAAAGTGCTCGAATGTGTCAAAGCTGAGCGATATGATAGATCTCGTCTTCCTGATCATGGCGTCGTGAACAGTTCAAAAAACCGACACCATATGAAGATGTTATCGCGTTTTGAAAAGTCTATTAAACTGCAAATTTTTATAGTTGACTAGGTTTGACTGGGCATTTGTACAGTCAGAAAAAATAATATTTGAGGGAATATTCCTACAATATTCCTCAAAGTATTTCTCAAAATATTCCTTCTGGGCCAGTCGTATTTTGACAAATGTTAGGGCATTATTTGCTGCATGGATTGTACGTATTATTTTCAGCCAATGACAAGTAGCCATGTAGCAGGGCTATAGGCCCAGGATTGGTGTTGAAAATTTTTTATTTGGACCATCAGAGTCAACCTCCCGAACTCCTCTCCATCACACCCACACCTAACCATCTAGGCTATCAATTGTTTCTTAACTGTTATGGTGTGCTAGATCAATCTAAATTTTGGTGATTTCACATTTTAGGGAGCAAAGGGGCCTACCCCTCCCCATATGGTCGTCACCCTTGAACCAAGGGCTACCACTTTCGTGCAAATTTAATTCTAACTACCAATACCACCATAAATTTTGGAACTAGTCACATGGAAATGTTAAATATTACAGTTAATCTCCCTTAGTCACTGCAACATCTGTTACAACTGTAACCTTGCCACATTGCTAGAGTTTCGCTGACGGTTTCGGTTAGCTCCGACATTTTTGTTAATCGCAAGATTTTTTGACATGTGACCAACCTACCCCTAGAATTTAATTTTCATTTAGGACTAGCAGGTAATCTGGCCAACGTGCCATTTCTACGGAAAATCCAAATTTAGTTGGTCTAACTGTAGTTGCTCCATTTTTAGTGGAGATGTTTTAGGGGTTACTGGACAAAATTGTTTATGCTCTATATTGAGCATTATTCAACCATTATGGGAGAGTTAATAGTCAATTTAGACTTTCTTACATATTCAAAAATCATTGGTGAGGGTTACAGAGCCATCAGATAACTTTTTAGTGTGATTTATCTTCAAATAAGTTCAAGGGGCCATTAGGGCAACCAAGGGTCGGCAACAGAATGAGGCCTAGCGAGGGCAACTAGAGTGTTTAATAAGGAAACCAATAGTAAATTTTGGATGTTTCAGAGATTTTGGATCTAATGGTGAGGTTTTCATAGCCAATATAGGACTTCTAAAGGTCAAAATTCTTTAGATAATTTCCAAGGGTCACCAGCGCCACCAAGTGCCAGTAGGAGAATGAGGCCTAGAGCAGCAATAACCATTCTCTGCAAAATAGTAGTCTATTATGAATAATTTGAGGCTTATAAATCCAATGGAATTATTTTCAGAAGATTTTTAAGACTTTTGAAGGCTGAGATGATTTAGGGAAGTTTTCAGTGAACTGGGAGCCATGGGGTTCCACCAAGTATTGGAGGCGTAACCGGAGCAGTCAGAGGCCAATTTGAGAAAGTGATTAGTATATTATAACTATTGTAGACATTATAAATCCAATGGAATTATTTTTCAAAGCCATTTTGAGACTTCTGAAGGCCGAGAAGCCATAGGGAAATTTCGGGCAACCTAGGGCCAACAATGGATGGAGGCCTAAATTGGGGAGCTAGTGCTCATTTTGAGAAAATAATCAGTCTATTTTGGATGTTTGATATGTGATAGAGACAATATATGAGGGTCAAGGGACACAAAATTATTTATAAAGGAGTTAGTACCACAGAGAAGCTCAGGTAAGCTTACGAATGCTGACAAAAGAGGTCAAGTCTAAGGGAACCTAGGTCTATCTTCAGAGAGATTGTAACCATTCCAAGGGTGGGATGGTATTATAAACCCATTATTTTAGTTTATATAACCATTGGAGTTTATTTAGTAACTTGTGAAATAAATTTTCCATCATAATGCCAAAGAGCCAAGTCAGTTGACAATGGCTCAAAGAGACGTAGCCCACGATATTTGGGTGAACTCTATTAAATTTGTTGTTATGCTTTGATACTTATTTGCTGAAAATTATGGCTTTTTTAAATGATTAATATCAACAAAAAAAATTATTATTTCCTCACACTTAAAACATTAAAAAAATTTAAAATTCATACACCTGAATCAAGAATTGAATTCCTCACAGTCAAGTATAAGCTAGATCTTAATTTGTTTAACTGAGTGGGAGGTGCTTGCAAAGCATAAAAATTTATCCACCCATTTAATATCAGGTGGCATCAGAGCTCAAGGTTTCTTTCTTGACAGAGCGCTAGGTTTCTTTCTTGATAGAGCACTAGGTTTTTTGTTTGACTTGAAAGGTGTTTAACATTGCAAAGAATTTAACTATTTGAAAATGGATTGATGCTTACAAGTTTGAGTTTGCTAGAGGTGAAGGGAAGATACTATTAGCTAAGTCTAAAAGAGGACAAGAAGGAAGAAATATGAAAGGATTCTCCTTACCCAAACTACCTCAAGGCAACCCTTGAAGCACGAGAGGGATTGTTTGCAAAAGGCTGCTTGAAGAAGAGATACAAGCTGCCGAAAAGAGCTTGAATCTACGGCCATATTTTTTAGAAGCTTTGTAAAATTGTTTTAATGCTTTGAGAATTTTTTTTGAAGTTCTTTAATTCATTTACATAATGATGAAAAATTATTCAACTGAGGTTTCTAAATCCTATTTTTCAAGACTCTTTGATGAAGAGATGAAACGAGACTTCTACATCCTGAAGTATATGGTGAAAATTCTATATGAAGATGGAAGGGAAAACACTAGAATTCATGATCAATTGGTTGCTATTAAGCAAGATAAAGAAGGAATTATTCAAAGTGAAAAGAGGTTATTGTATATGAATATTCTTTGGAGATAAAACTTTCTCAGTTTACCAAAATGTTGCTCCAGTTATTCACAATAGTCTCTATAAAAAGATCTCTAAAACAAGACTTTACAGAACCAAAAAAAAGGTTGTGACAATGTGAATGTATCTCTCATTCTGTAATACTTATGTAAGACATGAGACAGGGTTTTGTAGTTTGGAATATTAGGAACATAAAAATCCTCCAGTTTCTCAAGATTCATCTGTGATTGGAAAAAAATTTCTATGCAAAATGATGACTAAAAAGGAAATTTTCTGGAAAATGTGCCTTCAAATATTATTTAAAATTTCCCAAACCATAATTTATGTGTAAAAATGGAGAGATTTTTTTATACATACTAATGTTACAAACAAAAAACTTGTTCAAGTTTTTAAAATTCAATTCCACCTGCGCAGAACCCATATTTGAAAATATTGACTAAAAACAAGAAAATTTTGGAAAATATGCCTGCAAATATTCCACTGAATATTCAAAACCATAATAGCAGTTAGAAAAATGAGAGACATTTTTGTATATGAGGATTTTGTACAAAAAAACATCTTTCAATTTTTTTAAAAATTTCGTAGTTGTTTGTAAACCATGTTTAAAATTACTGTGTTGTATAGGGAAAAGCGTAGTTTTAATTTCCCATGAAGCAAACATATAACATCAAGGCGAGAGGTGACATGGAGGTGGTGGATGATGTGGAGGTACATCGTAGGCAAAAATAATTGATGCATTAGTGCTGAGGGAAAACGCGAGAAGGGAGTTAATTGGCAACGGTAATGATCAAGCTGGCATGATATGACGACCGCTCAATGGGCGGATTGGCAGTTTTTGATATAGCAGAGAAACTGATTTTCGGAGGGGGTCCAAAGTGCTAATTGGTTTAAGCAGGACGAGGTGCAAAATGATGAGAAGGTGCCAAGATAGCATGGTCCGAAAATGAAAAACATTTTTTTTCAGACCCCCCAATGGTAAATATCAGTTGCAGAGGGGGGGGCGAAAAGTGATAAGGGCCATCGGATGAGGGAGAGAAATATGGGATGATGGGACAGAAGAAGTTAAGTTAACATGAACTGATGTGATGATTTTTTTGGTAGCAGAAGGGTTAATAAGGGTAAAACTTTGGATAATGGGATAATGCTGCCAAATTTCGTGTTCATATGCCCGAACCTTTTAGAGTTAGGATAAAACCTTTTACCATTTTTCCTTATTATTTGGTTGAAATATCACAATGTAAAATTACAAATATGAAATACACAAACACCTTGAGATCCTATAAAATATAGGACCCTAACTGTGGCTCCAACTAGGGATGACACTCTCCTTGTGAGGTGCAAAGAACACCAAAGACTAGTAGCCTGATCCATTGGGTTGATCCCAAGCTGGAACATGCTCTAACCTAAAATATCTATGACTGAAAATATCAAACTGAAATCAAAATGTTTCTGCAAACTGAAATCTGAAATTCAATCGGAAACTAAAACTCTAAATAATTCTTGGAAAAATGCTCAAAGTACTAAGCTTATTTTCACATTGCTACCTACCCTATACTACTGAAAATCATGCTGAATCATGTAATAAAAAAATTCCAACGAAGGTAGTCAAGTAGTTCCTGAAACAAGTGGAATACTTGACTTATTGTTAGCATAATCAAAAGGACAACTTGACTAATTTTCCACAAAATCAAATCTGTAACATGTAATGGAAACTGTTGATGAATATGGTCCTTATAATGAAAACATGATTCAACACTTAAGATGAAAAGAACCTCCATGTAGTATGATATAGGATCAATAAAAGCATGATTTATTATGTTAGCTTTTAGGTCTTCAATGAACAGTCAATCATGGATGATTTCATTAGTTGTATCCTCAAGGTTAAACCCTGATTCTAACTCTACAATTTTAGTCTTGTACTTTGAAACATAATTATCATCAATCTGCAAATCAAAAGGCAATACAATCACCTCTTGCTTTGGAGAAGGAATATTTTCTAAGAATTGTTTAGGATCTTGAAAATTATATGACTAAATCAGAAAATCCAAAAGTTCAATGCCCTTCTCGAATCTTTCAACAACTAACTCAAGAAAAAAAATTACTTTCAGGAGAAAATTTTCTCGATTTCAAAAAATGGAACATGGCCATTAAAAAATCTTCATCAATTTGAAACTCTGCTAACTCATCCCTGAATTATTTTAAAACTTAACAATATAGAGGATTTTCTACATACCCTATCATATCGTTTAGAAAGAAATCTAATAAACATGTAGTGGAGTCACCATGAATGCTCTAAAACCTAGATTCATTGTCAGTGGAGTCACGCTGAGAACTTTGAAGCTCTGGATACTTTGAACATGGAGTCACCAGGTGATTCAAACTTCTTGTTTCTGATCACTGTCCAACATCAGTAATTAGATCTAGAACTGATACACTTTTCTGAGGAAGATAAAATATTTTTATTCCCCTGTATGGTCGCCACTATGTTAGCACTCTGTATTTTCAATTCTGAAGAAAAAACCTCGGAGGTAACATCAAAACATCTTTGGAACTTGGGATCTAGCCCTGTCAGCTTTAGAGAGGGGACTCTCTGTAAATTTTAGCTTTTTTTTCTTGGACATTTTAGGGTATTTAATGGGCTCATAGTTTTTTTTTTGAATATTTTTGGTTGGAACAACAAGGGAATCCCATTGGGAAATTGAGTCAAAGAGGCTTGGGGTGATCAATTCATAGAAGTATAAGGCTTGAGTCAAACAGGGCATGCTAGGTTTCACTACTTTGGATATTTTGGGGTTTTAAATGAATTATGGAAGTCGAAGAAATATGGAATTCAGTAGAGATTGAAAAACAATTATGTATTCTTAAAGTTGACCTCAAGTAGAAAACATTTGAATTGTAAAATTAGCTAGAACACAGTGTTCTAATTAACATATCCTATTCAACACAGTTTCTATTTTACAATTAAGAATTTATGATACACAGAGAAAGAAAAATAATCGATAAACAGATTAATAGAAGAAAAACATCACCATTTCATAGACAACATGAATATTGAAACAAATGGTCTTGTATGACTTGCAAATGGTCACTTGAATTCATTAAAGAAATTTACAATGAATGGTAGTCTCTCTTATTATAAAACCCAACATATATTACTTTAAATGTTGAAGTATTTATGCAAATTCTAAACTACAATATCTTGAAAAAATATCAAGATTTCTTACAAAAATCTCTAACTATGTTACAAAAATAGAAAGGAAACATAGGAAATTCAAAACCAATGAATCTAATTGGAAATGTATTAGAGGATTTATGGTGATAAAGAAGAGCACTTCGAATTTGATAGCAACTCTTACTGATGAGGTGGCTTCCAAGTCACTAATTGTCTTTTTCCTCACGAATTTCTGAACAATAGGGTCCATTAATACCTTTGTATATCTCAATCCGAGATAGATATGTAAAATTTGAAAGAGGTGACTGTATATAAGCATGTTTTCGAGATAAACCTATCTCATTTTCCCACAATTATTCTCAAATTGTTCACAATATTCTCTACAAAAACATGTCTAAAAAAGGACCTTTCATAGCCAGAAAAATAGTTTTTGACGATGTGCATGTATATCTTATTCTGTAATACCTCTGTAACAAGTCAGATACTTTTTATTTTTATTTTTGAATATTAGGAACATAAACCTCCTCCAGTTTCTAAAGATTCATCGATTGACCGAAATCTGCTCTAAAAAAATATGACTAAACAAGGAATTTATGGAAATGTGCCTTCAAATATTCCTTAAAATTTCCCAAACCATAATACATGTATAAAAATGGAGAGAGGTTTTTGCACATACTTATGTTAGAAAAAAAACCTCTTTCAAGTGTTTAAAATTCATTTCCACCTGCAGGGAAACCATATTTGAAAATATTGGCTAAAAATAGAAAAATTTGGGAAAATTTTCCTGCAAAGATTCCTTCGAATCTCCCAAACCATAACAGCTGTTAGAAAAATGAGAGAGGTTTTTTATATGAGGAAGTTATCCAGAAAAACCTTTTTTAATGTTTTAAAATTTGTTCTTAGTTTTTTGAAAACCATGTTTAAAATTAATGTTCTCTATAGGGAAACGAACATATAACGTGGAGGCAGGAGGTGACATGGAGGTGGGGATGATGTGGAGGTACAACGTTGGTGGAAATAATTGATGCGTGAGTGCAGATGGGAAGTGTGGGAAGGGAGTTAATTTGCAATGGTAATGATCAAGCTGGCATGATATGACAAACACTCAACAAGCAGATTGGTAGTTTTTTATATAGCGGAGAAACTGCTTTTCGGATGGGGTCTAAAATGGTAAGTGGTTTAAGAAGGGGGGGTGAAAAATAACATGAAGGCGCCATGTTAATGTGGGCTCGAAACAAAGAATAGCTTTTTTAAGACCCCCCGCCCCCCTTCCTGACGATATATATCGATAGGAGAGGGGGGGCCGAGAAGTGATAAGGGTCGTCGGGTGAGGGAACGGGAGATGGGATGATGGGACAGATGAAGGTAAGTTAACGTAAAGTGATGGGATAATTTTTCGGGTAGTGAAAAGGTTAATAAGCGTTAAAATTTGGATATGGGATAATTTGCCAAACTTTATTTTTCATATGCCCAAACCTTTTAGACTTAGGATAAAACCTTTTACCCTTTTGTCTTCTTATATGCATGAAATATAACAATGTAAAATTACAGATATGAAATACTCCATCACCTTGAGATCCTATAAAATATAGGACCCTAACACACTCCATCGAAAACCCCCATCATGGAATAAATTGGACCATTATACAATACACCTGTATTAATTATATATTTAATAGGCCTTATTTAATGAAACCTCAAAATATATCAACAAATTCAAAATGTATGTAGATTTTAAATCCAATTCAAAATAAATAACTGTAATATTCCAAATTTTGTGGAATATTAATTTTTTCCATTTTCACTTTAGAGATGAATAAAATGGGTAGGAGACCCATTCATTTCATCAATAGGGAATAAAAATCCTCTTAGTGTGAAAGAGGATCACTTATAGAGCTGGATTTCACACCTCCATGTGTGAAAATAGACTTTTGTAGGAGGACTAGGTCAAGTTTGACCAAGTCAAACTGCTCAATGGTAGGAGGTGGAAGGCATCTTGTGGGACAGTGCAGTGAAAGAGGAGGGAACCTCATAGAGAAATTAAACCCTAATGAGTGGGGTCCATGGAGCGGGAGCTCACATTTTTTAAAAGGTGGACAAGGCAGCCATTGTTTCTTATGTTGAGTGTTATTCATCTTTGGTCTTTTAGACTTGGTGCAATCTCTTGCTGTTTAGAATGAACTGCCTGGGAATTCCTGTTTAGGGTTTCCTCTCCTTCTTGAGTATCTCTTGTAGTATTTCACTACATTCCACATATTCATACATTGAGGTCAAGCCTCATCCTTCTTCATTAGCTCAGTTTAAGTTGGAGATTGTGCAATGTTGCTGGGTGTTGCTGAGGAGGTTTTCTACAACACCATCCTTGGCTATTTTTTCAGAGGAGGGAGCTTCCATCCTTTTGGGAGATCTTAAAATGAGGTTCATGAGATTATTCCACTATATTTGGCATCATTCCAACCACTTTCCATCATTAGCAGCGCAATCCATCTCTTAGAAAAAGTTATTCTTGGAGAGTATTTGGTGTGATGGATTAGCAGACACTTTGGAGGGTGAGATCTTTGCTGAAGGGATCAGCCTTTCACTTCAGATTTATATTGGAGGAGTGTTCTTAATTTTATGAAGCCATTTTGGCCTTCTCCATGTATTTCCAGTTCTTGAGTTGCAGCGACTACTGCAACTCCGACACTTATGTACTTTTCCAATTTTGAGTAGTTTCCAGCCAATCCTTCTAGAGGATTGTTGTATTGTATTTTCAGGGGTTGAGATCATGCTCCCCCTCTTTATTTGAGCTTCATATAGTCATACAATTTTAATGTTATAATTTTTCAGTAGTTCTCTATAAAATATTGCGCGTTCGTAGCCTGCAGTTTCTTATCTATAGTAGTGTGCTTCATATTTATCATGCATGTAGTGTGAGGCTTGTATTGTATTGATTGAATGACTGATTCCTCAAGTCATTGCATTCCTTTTACTGTTGTAATGATATATGTTGGTTATTTACATATCATGAGTAATCTCTTGAAAATAATGCTGAGAATCCATTTTATGTTCATTCATTGTTACAGCCCCATTCCGTGGGCAAATTCTGAAGGGAACTAGGTGTGGGTGGCTTGCTTGACCACCCTAGAAAAATTTCTTTGGCCCCAAATCTTGGATTTCGGTATTAGACACATTTTTCTAAGGGATCTAGGTCTTGGTATCAAAACCTTGTACCTCCATTTCCAGAAAATGTGTTTTCCAGCCATGGATTGCTAGCAATTCCTCAAAAAGGAATATTATAGTGGTATCAGAGCATCGAACTTGGCACAGCCTATGAGTTTGATATTAGAAGGAGATGATGAAGAGGATGATCTTGTTCTCATCTATTTTTGTAGTGAAGAAGAGCCTCCCCAAGGAGGAGTAGAAAACAGAAGAACAGGAGGTTCCATGCATTTCCTATTCTCATGAAGGCAAAGAAGATAGGCATGGAGGATACTTGGATCATCTAATATTAAGTAATTACCTGGGTGAATATAAATCTCACTCAAGAGCATTCAGGGAAACTACAATGTTCCCATATTTTATTCAATAGAAGGAGGAGAGAAGGCCCTGTAGGAGAAGGGAAATCAGAGGAAATAGGCTCTTATTGTCTACATTTGATGGGGATACTTCAACAAGATCTTTGGTGAGGAAGCTGGAGGCATTTTTTCTGCTACATCCAGTGGTAGAGAAAGAAGAAGTGGAAATTTCAGCACTGCACATGGAGGATGAAGCCTTTTTTTGGTGGTTCAAACCCTTGGTCCATTCAAGGGTGAGTTCTTTTGCAGAATTTTCTTAAAGGTTAATCAAAACCTTTGATGGAGAAAGGAAAAAGGAGGAAAGGCTCACACCACCATGGGAGGAGGATTGCACCAACGCTGCTGCAGCTTTGGGGGAGCAACCTTCTATATCTAAAGAGGAGATAGCCATGGCATCAAGAGGAAAATCCATTGCAGCCACACAAGAACATCCCAAGATCCACCAAGGTATGAGTGAAGTTCCACTTTCCATTTGAGCAAATCATTTAAAATATTGTGGAAATTCATCTTTAAAGGTCCAAGAATCTACACATCTTTCTCTTTTAGAGCCCCACGATTGCACTGCGTTGTTCAAAGGGTTTAAGGGGGAAATGAACCCTCATCCTCATGCACTTTTGATGAGTCTAATTCAAACCTTGAGGTTGGGATGTGAACCATTGGAGGATGGAAAAAACGATGGCACCTTCATGATAAACAAGGAAACATACGTTGAACCGGAGGTTGAAACAACTACTACACCATTGGAGGAATTAGCAGCACTGTTAAACATCGGTGGAGAGGAGATATTACCTCCATCACCTTTGGGTCCTCATGGATCCAACATAGTCATGGGTGAGAGATATTTTCTAAGAGGTCTCCAAGGAGCTGCATTTCAAACTTCCATGAAATGCAAAGGGGAAGGTATGGCTTGGGAGAATGGTGATCCTCACGAGAGGGAAACCAATGGAGGAAAGAGGAGAAGACATCCACAAGTATTTGAGTGTGTGTGGATGATGAGAAAGAGGCTAATTAGCCACTTGAAAATATATGATACCGGGCAGAAGGAGGCTTGGCTGTGTTGCCTCCTCTTGAAGGAGTTTCACCATCACTTGGTATATCCTCTTTTCAGGAGGATAGGAGTGGAGAAAAGGTGGCAGGATGTTTACATAATTGAGAAGCAGAGAGTACAGATACATGGAGCTGATATGGTATATATATTAGTCATAATACCTTGATCACATGAGTTACATGATCTGAGCATGAGGAGGCAACAAGCACTTGGATTGCGTGAACTATCTTGGAAAGAGCACAAGCAGCTTTGCTCTCATATGATGTATGGTGTTGCAGGAGTAGAGGAGGCGCTGTCATAGTGCAAAGGGATTAATCCTTGGCTTGGACTGATCAGGAGGCATTTCCATCTTGGGAGAAGCTTTCTCTTTGCAACAGCATCCCCAGAGGTGTTCTTGACAAGGAGCATGTCAAGAGACAAAGAATGGCATGGACAAGAGCCTTTTTGCATGAGCTCATAGCGCTAACACTTGGGAGCAGGGTCACATACATGGATCCATCTATCATCTTACTTCCAGCTTATGGTAACGGCCTTGTGTTTACATTTATTGATTTACATAATAATATCATTATGTTGTAGTGCATGGCTCCGCAAAGGGGCAGATTTTTCATGTTGCTCCACGAGAAAATTTGGGCAAAACCATATGATAGAGATAGCCATATTTTGCATGCCCTTGGGAATTTTTTTTTCCATTCTCCACATGTTCAGCTAATTCATATGATTAGCATTGTAATTCAAAAATATTTTCCTTATACATTTCTAAAGTAGCAATTTGCAAAACTACGTTATGCATCCCTGGGAGACTGTTGGTACTTTCCAGCACCATATGAAACCATCATTAATCCCCGTATTTTATTGTTGATCATGATTATATTTTCTATTATGTCTCATATTCTTATTGGAAGCATGATCGAAATATTGACACATGAATTTGGTGTGTCCTTGAGGGAAGATGATTCCTACAGTTTATGCATGGCATGTTCTAAGGGGAACATGAGGAGAGACATGGCCACCACAGCCAATTATTTTCCTTATTTTGAGGTGGGCCATGAGTTTGATGATGATATCCATCCATTGTATGTATATGGGCATGTATTTGATTTTTTATTGTTGATTCACTCATCTATTTACTATTCAGCAGTAGAGCTGATATTTTCTGTACAATGCTTGCCATGTTATTTTCTGCAGCTGCAGTGGATGCGGTTGTGTTGTAACCCTATCAGACATTGTTTTTACCTTGCTGAACATGGTATAACCTATAGCAAACATGTCCTTGGGGTATTCTATGATGATCATGTCCAACTCATCATGGATGAAATGTCTTGGGCAAGCCGGATTATCATTGGTGGAGGAGAGATCCTTCAAGTATTGCTCTTCATTTTTCCACTTGAGGGAAATTTTTTTGCAGCCCATGATTAGCACACACTCTACACTTATCAAAATTTGAGAGAAGGACAACATGGGGAAATCTATGAGACTTTCCATATTCAGATTTTCAGCCCACCTTCATTTCCGGAGCTCAAGGTGGAGGGATATTTCTATGAGTTCCCATGTTAGGAGGAAGCTTATGTTGTATGGATGATTGCTTGGGGATGGGAGATTCATATGGGGATTTTGAATCCAATTATATATCAGATCTCATGCCTCAAGGAGGCCCTTATAAAACCCATTGTTTCCTTCATGGATATTTGTTTTTGCATGATAGCTATTTGGGGATGTTCACCAAAATGTAGATTGCAGATGTTGGAGGGACAACTTGGACACTTGATTGATGATATCGCATCCTTTTTTTGGATAATTTTATCATGCATGGATGCTACAGGGAAATTACGGGGAAATAAATCAGTCTATCCTTTAATTCAACACGTCCACTGGTTCAGTTCAAAACAACCCAAATTCGAATTTAGTTTCCACTACTCTCTTCCCTGCAGGGGCATCAGATATGTTGTTGGGAATATATGACATGCCTCAGTTTGATGGAATCGATCAACTGCTGCAACAGTACTCACTCACGTAATGTTTAAATTTTGTTTCTTTGATATGACTTTTATGTTGCAAAACGTTTTTACATTCCTTTGTGTAAATATAAAACAAATAGATCTATGCTAAATCGCTAGACATACATTAAGTTCTGATCATGCTTAGGTGTAGATTTTTGGTAAATTAAATATTTATAAGTTTGTATTTTTAAATAACTCTTTCTCCAATATGCATTCTCAAACTTACACTGAAATTCTATGTCTTTACATGAGAAACTTGATTTCATTAAAATGAGTATTGGTTATTAAAAATGATTCTTTAATTCTATTTATTTGTTTTTCATTGGATAGAGCCCTTGTGAACTGAAAAATACATTCTGATATATTGCATCATAAAATAGTACTTTTTTCATTGGTTGGAGACATAACCGACAATGTAGGTTCTATGTCTTTTAGAACCTTTTCTTTCCTCATAAACGTTTCCTTTGAATGCATAGAGTGAACTCAACATGTGGTAAATTGGAAAACTTGAAGAAAGCCTTAACTCCATTCACATTTCCTCCGGTTTTTACATCAGAATTCAAGAAACTAGGGAACCCATTGCCATTGTGAATACTGCAAAAAACTCCATCGAAGGAGGCAAAACTATCCCAAATGGAGAGGAGTATTGTTCTTCAGGAAAATCACAGCTAGTGAGAGGCGGTGATCATGATGATATGGATGAGGAGTGGGAGTTTATACTGAAAGAAGAAATTGATAGAGCTGCTTGAGGGTTATAAGTAGCATTAATTAAAGAATTCTTATGAGACATTCAACTCATGTTATGTGGGTTGCTAGATTAAGTTCTTAATAAGTTGGGATTTAAAATAAAGTGATTATGTATTTAAAATGCACTGATTATGTAATACCTTTGTTATATTTTTTTATTTTTTTCATTACTTCTTATGTTCTTAAATATTAGATAGAAGGTTTTTTATTATATGTTTTGTTTTATGGATATATCACATTCTTTATATTTAATTTTGAATTTGAAGTGTGTATTTTGGATTATGAATTATTATTTGATTATATATGTATGAAGTTATATTATAGATGGGTAGCTTAAAATTTGTTTGACAACAGAGATAAACATAGAGAGCTAAGAAACACCCAACTCATCTAACATCTAAGAAAAATATTATTATTTTTTGAGGTTATTGTGGAGCTAAAGAAAAGCATCTAGTTCATCCAACATCTTATTTTTTTTATTTTATTAGAACGTTTTTTTGGGCCACCTATTTAAATGTAATGTTTAAAATTTAACATTTTTATTCTAAATGTCGGACTTATTTAAAAATAAATCTAATTATTATTATTTATAAACACAATATAAATTTAAAGTACAAAGAGGGTTACGAACACTCAAAAAAGAGGTGTGGTAAAAAAATAAAAATATAAATAAGCTTGAGGTATGGTAAATAAATAAAACCTCTTTTTATACTTACTCCATACGTATGGTAAATAAATAAAAATATATCAGATAACATTAGAAATCAACATCTAATTGTATACCATGTTTATGGGCCCAAGTATAGAACCCATTATGGGGGTAGATCTCGCATAAAAACCTAAACATGTAAACGTAAACGTAAGCATAATGTTTACATTAACATTTTTAATCTTTTGTTGGCCTTATTTAAAAATAAATTATTTTATATAAACACAATATAAATTTAAAATATAAATAGGCTTATGAACACTCGAAAAGAATTAAATAAACCGTAGGTATGGTAAATAAAAAAAACTTATTGGGTAGATCTCAAGTAAAAAAGTAAATGTAAACTTAACATTCAACATGTATGGTGTAGATCTCATATCTTGGTATTAGGATCCTTTAGAAGATATGTTAATTATTTTCATTTTAATTGATGATAATACCCTAATTGATTAATGTACATATTATTGCTATTAACGTATCAATATGTGTCTTATTAGTGTTTGATTTCTTTTCTCATGGAGTTTTATTTTCTCTATGCATTGATATTGGGTTATTAATTGTTCATCTAGTATTAGTAGGTACCATCAAAATTTATATTTTTCATATTGCAATATTTGAGTATGTATTTACTTCAATTACATGGACATATTTTTTCATTACAACATAGTACACTAAAATTTGATAGCCTTGTGTTGGATGTTCAACAAAATTATGTCATCTATCAGTGCAACTCGGTCAAATAATTGAGGAGACAAATGGCCATCAATATTTGATGGAAATGTCTAGTTGGATAGTAAATGGACATGAGATGAATACTGTTGGGAAACTAGCTCCAAAAATAGAGGAAAAGAGATATCAATGCCTTTGAAATAAGCTAGTTTGAGGGGGCAACCTCCAATACATTACATGAATGAAGAATTCTTGGATGATACAAATGAAAAAACCTCCTTTCTATATATAGGAGTCCATGGGACCACAACATAATCCTAGTGGGCCCACAATGTAATCCTAGCCGACCTAACAATAATAATTTAAGGGCACAATAATAACAATATGGGGTTTACAAGGGTACAACAATAACAATTAGGGGGTTACACTAAGAACAATAATAATAAGGGGGGCTATACTAACATAATACGGGACTACACTATTAATATAGGGAATTAACATGACCCTCTCCTTAAAACAAGTGTTGTCCTTAACACTTGATTATTTCTTGATGTTTATGTATAAAATTATCATCCTCCCATGCTGAATCTGCTACAGGATAGTTCTTCCACTTGCTGAGATACTCTGAAATTGATCATAATTGTCGAGTTCTTGTTTCTGTGACTGCTTGAGAACTTCTTGTTGATGCTCAATGTGATATTCCACTACTTGAACCTTCGAAATTTCTCTTAAATATGATGCGATGGATGGTGGACGATATCCATAAAGTGCCATAAATGGGGTCATTTTTGCTGCAGTATGGAAGAAAATGTTATACCACCATTCAACGAGAGGTAACAACTTGACCCATTGTGTTTGTTTATCAGATACAAAACAACAAAGATATTCTTCCAAACATTTATTTACTATCTTAGTTTGACCATCGGATTGAGGATGATGAGATGATCTATGAGCTAATTGAGTACCCAAACAAGAAAATAACTCCGTCCAAAAATTTCCATTAAAAATTGGATCATTGTCGCTCACAATAACCCTTGGGTTCCCATGTAGCTTTTGAATTGCATCCATAAACATAGTAGCAACTATACTTTCTTTAAAGGGATGAGATAATGCACAAAATTATGCATACTTGGTAATTCTATCAACTACCACCATGATGACACTCTTTCCTTCGAACTTAGGTAAACCTGTGATAAAATCCATTGAAATCTCCTCCCAACATTGACTTGGAATGGATAAAGGTTGTATAAGACCCAGGGTATTAATGGTCTCAACATTATTCTACTGTAAAACCAAACATTCTACCACAAACTTTTTAATATCATATTTAAGGCCATCCCAAAAAAAATTCTTTCTTCACCTTGTGGTATGTTTTTAAAAATCCTGAGTGTCCTCCTAAAGGAGAAGTGTGCAATTCCAAAAGAATATTTTTTTTTAGTTGGGAATTATTTTTAGGAGGAATTTTAGAACCCAATACTGATATCTATGCTAAATAGGCCTTTGGAATCACTTAGAACTAATTTTTCGAACAAGACTTATGCAATTTGAAAAAAAATACACACCTTTTTCTTGATTTTGAGGAGCTCGATATTGAAACTGAATTATCTTTGTGATTTCGGATCTTCAATATCTGAAATTTGACCCTGAAGTAGTCCTCTAAATATTCTTTCAATTTCCATAGGTCTAACTTGATTTGGATTCTTCAAGTCAAATTTATTTCCAATATCCTACAATGACCTAATTATGGACTGGTTCAGTAGAGAAAACTTGTACATCTTGCCACGTGTCACTGATTTCTCCTTTGGCTCTAAAAATTACAAATAGACATATACAGTCCATGTAATTCTAGTTACTTTTTACAGAATTCCAATCCGTTTCTCAGAGAGATATTTATGAAGATTTTACCATGATCACCTCTTTGAGATGAAATTTGGGAGCCTGAAAAATACCTAACTTCCACAGATCATATCTCCAAAAAAATTTTGAACCAAGCTCTCAAACGTTTTGAAAATGTTCATGAGGAATTCTGCTTCGTGCTCTAAAACTTTCAGCTTCTGAACCTTCGTAGAAATAAATTATAGTGAAAATTCCGTGTTGACATTTTTAAGTGAAATTTAGGAGCCTGCAAAAAGACCTAATGTCCACACATCATATCCTTGAAAATATTTCCAACCAACCTTTGAAATTTTGCAACAATGTTCCCCACGATTTTCGCTTTGTACTCTAAAAATTTCAGCTTCTGAACCTTCGTATTAAAAAAGGTATACCAAAAATTCTACGATGACCTATTTGGAGTAGCGAAACCCTAGAATCCAAAGCTATGATACCAAATGTTGGGAAACCAGCTCCAAAAATAGAAGAAAAGAGATATTAGCACATTAGAAATAAGCCACTTCAAAGGGGCAACCTCCAATACATTACATGAGTGAACAATTCTTGGATGATACAAATGACAAAACCTCCTTTCTATATATAGGAATCCATGGGGCCACAATGTAATCCTAGCCGACCTAACAATAATAATTTAAGGGCACAATAATAACAATATGGGGGTTACAGGAGTACAACAATAACAATAAGGGGGTTACACTAACAAAAATAATAATAATGGGGGCTATACTAACATAATAAGGGACTACAACATTAATATAGGGACTTAACATGCCCCTCTCCTTAAAAAAAAGTGTTTTCCTCAACGCTTGATTATTTCTTGATATTTCTGTATAAAATTCTCATCCTCCCATGTGGAATATTCTATAATAAAGTTCTTCCACTTGCTGAGATACTCTGAAATTGATCGTACTTGTCGATTTCTTGTTTCTGTGATTGCTTGAGAACTTCTTGTTGATGCTCGATGTGATATTCCACTGCTTGAACCTTCAAAATTTCTCTTAAAGATGATGTGATGGATGGTGGATGGTATCCATAAAGTGCCATAAATGGGTTCATTTTTTCTACAGTATCGAAGGAAGTGTTATACCACCATTCAGCGAGAGGTAACCACTTGACCAATTATGTTTGTTTATCAAATACAAAACAACGAAGATATCCTTCCAAACATATATTTACTATCTCAGTTTGACCATTGGATTGAGGATGATAAGATGAGCTATGAGCTAATTGAGTACCCAAACAAGAAAATAACTCCGTCCAAAAATTTCCTGTAAAAATGGGATCTATATCACTCACAATAACCCTTGGGTTCCCATGTAGCTTTTGAATTGTGTCCATAAATGTAGTAGCAATTGTACCTCCTTTCAATGGATGATATAATGCAAAATAGTGTGCATATTTGGTAATTCTATCAACTACCACCATGATGACACTCTTTCCTTCGGACTTAGGTAAACCTGTGATAAAATCCATTGGAATATCCTCCCAACGTTGACTTGGAATGGATAAAGGTTGTATAAGACTTGGGTTATTAATCGTCTCAACTTTATTCTACTGGAAAACTAGACATTCTGCCACAAACTTTTGAATATCAGATTTAAGGCCATCCCAATTCTAAAAATCCTAAGTGTCCGTGTACAATTCGAAAAGAATATTTTGTTTTAGTTGGGAATTATTTTTAGGAGGAATTTTAGAACCCAATATTGATATCTATGCTTAATAGGCCTTTGGAATCACTTAAAACTAAATTTTCAAACAAGACTTATGCAATTTGAAAAAAATACACACCTTTTTCTTGATTTTGAGGAGCTCGATATTGAAACTTAACTATTCTATGATTTCAGATCTTCAATATTTGAAATTCATCCCTGAAGTATCCCCCTAAATCTTCTTTCAATTTCCATAGTTCTAACTTGATTTGGATTCTTCAAGTCAAAGTTATTTCCAATCTCCCATAATGACCTAATTATGGACTAGTTCAGTAGAGCGAAATTGTACGGCTTGCTGGCTCTTAAAGTTATATACAGATGACTACAATCTATTTACTTCCAGTCACATTTTATAGAATTCTAATCCATTTCTTAGCGAGAGATATATAAATATTTTACCATGATCACTTCTTCGAGATTAAATTTGGGAGCCTGAAAAAGACCTAACTTCCACAAATCATATCTCCAAACATATTGTGAAACAAGCTCTCAAATTTTTCGAAAATTTTCCTAACTATTTCCGCTTCACGCTCTAAAAATTTCAACTTTTGAAAATTCGTAGAAAAAACATTATAGTGAAAATTCCGCGATGACCTTTTTAAGTGAAATTCAGGAGCCTTCAAAAAGGCCTAACGTCCATAGATCATATCTCCGAAAATATTTCCAAACAATCTCTGAAATTTTGTGATGATGTTCCCCAGGCTTTCAGCTTTGCATGGTAAACATTTCAGCTTTTGAAACTTCGTCGAAAAAAATTTTTACCGAATATTCTACGATGACCTGTTTGGAGTAGCGAAACCCTAGAATCCATAGCTCTGATACCAAATGTTTGGAAACCAACTCCAAAAATAGAATAAAAGAGTTATAAACGCCTTAGAAATAAGACCCTTCAAGGGGAAAACCTCCAATACATTACATGAATGAAAAATTCTTGGATGATACAAATGAAAAAACCTCCTTTCAATATATAGGAGTCCATGGGGCAACAATGTAATCCTAGCCGACCTAACAATAATAATTTAAGGGAAAAATAATAATAATATGGGCATTACAGGGGTACAACAATAACAATAAGGGGGCTACAGTAAGAAAAATAATAACAAGGGGGGGCTATACTAACATAATAAGGGACTACACTATTAATATAGGGACTTAACAAGTACTCTATTGAGTATCTCATTTAATCTAGTTAGAAAATTCACAAATTTGATGATAAGAATCCAATGGAAAGGCAACATATAGTAGATCAGAAATATGCTAACCTCTAGTTAAATAAATAGAAAATAGGAGATGAATATTATGTCAAGCATATACTAACACACCTATGAAATATCCAAGAGAGTCCCACTAGAAATTCCACAAATTCGATGATAAGAATTTGACGGTGAGGAATTGGATAGCCGACAGGAAATATGATGCCGAACCAAAGGCCAAGTTGCATATTCGACTAGGGGATTCCAACGTTGTGACATTATAAATCCGATGGAATAATTATATGTTTTCACTTTGCATATGATGACCCATTCCAACCTTATGGTGTTAAAATATGACATCTATCATTGTGCATTGATTACCACACTATACATCCGACAACTTGATGTGACCTTATGGTGTCATAAATTTTGCAGGGGAATATTTGAAAGCATCACTTTATATTTAAGGGTAGTTTAATTGAATAGGTGATGGCATAAAATTTTGAACCTTATGACCACTCTGAGTATTTGACTAGTATGTTGTTGTAAATGTGACGAGTAATGGAGTATTGAAAATAATTATATTCGTTGAATCAGGATCTCAATTTTTTTTTATTTTTTTATCCTATGGTAAGGTTAGCTATAGTGCAACCCAACTAACCAAATTTCTATTTTATATATTTCAGAAAAATATTTAATACCTAAACCATTTTCTTATAATAATAATATAATGGAATGGACCACTTTAGCTTCCTTAACTTTTAGTGGATTTAACTTTTCTAATAAATTCTATATACTATGGTCGAACCAAGTGTAATACATAATAATTAGAATAGTTAGGAAAAATGAAATGGCATATAGAATTGTAATGATCAATACAATATTCTTACAGAGAATATTTAGGAAAAAAGTAATGACATAAGAATTATATTGAAAAAATAATAATGTTAGTGCCAATTTGTAGAATCATTTAATAAAAGATCAAATAGATTTCACTTAAGCCAATATTATCGCTCATATATTTGGTTTTGTTTATTTTTGAGTTTCCCTCTTTTCTCATAAAATTTAGTGAATATAACCATCATTTTAACCTTCATTATATGTTTAAAAAAATTATGGAGCATAGATATCCCATATTTCCATATTATGTTTGGAATCAATGAAAATGTTATAGATTAACTCTATTTTCGATTTGTTATAGTCATAACAATCTTGGACATAAATTTATTTTTCCCTTAACAGTTACCAAGTACATGTTGTGGGGTTGCCGATATGACATCCATGGGCCCCTCAATCTAATGGTTGGGACTTTACGTTAGAGAACGGATAAATTTTGTATTCATCTGATACCCTAGGAAAAATATCTTTAATTAGCTATAAATGACTCGATCATACAGTAGAAAAGGCACATTACACAAAATATCACATTCATTTCAATGTGCTTTTAACCCCTAACATGATCTAATAGCTCACACTTTTTAAGTGAAATTCAGGAGCTTGGAAAAAGACCTAACATCCACAGATCATATCTCCGAAAATATTTCCAACCAAGATCTGAAATTTTGCGACAATGTTCCCCAGGATTTTGGCTTTGCACTCTAAAAATTTCAGCTTCTGAACCTTCATATAAAAAAAGGTATGTCGAAAATGCTACGATGACCTGTTTGAAGCAGTGAAACCCTAGAATCCAAAGCTCTGATACCAAATGTTGGGAAACAAGCTCCAAAAATAGAAGAAAAGAGATATCAACGCCTTAGAAATAAGCCACTTTGAGGGGGAAACCTCCAATACATTAAATGAATGAAAAATTCTTGGATGATACAAATGACAAAACCTCCTTTCTATATATAGGAATCCATGGGGCCACAATGTAATCCTAGCTAACCTAATAATAATAATTTAAGGGAAAAATAATAACAATATGGGGGTTACATGGGTACAACAATAACAATAAGGGGGTTACACTAACAACAATAGTAATAAACGGGGGCTATACTAACATAATAAGGGAGTATAGTATTAATATAGGGACTTAACATTCCCCTCCCCTTAAAACAAGTGTTTTCCTCAACGCTTGATTATTTCTTGATGTTTCTGTATAAAATTCTCATCCTCCCATGTGGAATATTCTATAAGAAAGTTCTTCCACTTGATGAGATACTGTGAAATTGATCGTACTTGTCGATTTCTTGTTTCTGTGACTGCTTCATAAATTCTTGTTGATGCTCGATGTGATCTTCCACTACTTGAACCTTCGAAATTTCTCTTAAATATGATGTGATGGATGGTGGATGATATCCATAAAGTGCCATAAATGGGATCATTTTTGTTGCAGTATGGAAGGAAATGTTATACCACCATTCAACGAGAGGTAACCACTTGACCAATTATGTTTGGTTATCAAACACAAAACAACGAAGATATCGTTCCAAAAATTTATTTACTATCTCAGTTTGACCATCATATTGAGGATTATAAGATGAGCTATGAGCTAATTGAGTACCCAAACAAGAAAATAACTCCGTATAAAAATTTCTAGTAAAAATCGGATCTCCGCCGCTCACAATAACCCTTGGGTTACCATTTAGCTTTTGAATTGTGTCCATAAACGTAGTATCAACTGTACTTGCTTTAAATGGATGATATAATGCACAAAAGTGTGCATACTTGGTAAGTCTATCAACTACCACCATGATGACACTCTTTCCTTCGAAGTTAGGAAAACATGTGATAAAATCCATTGGAATCTCCTCCCAACGTTGACTTGGAATGGATAAAGGTTGTAAAGACTCAGGGTATTAATTGTCTCAACTTTATTCTACTAGCAAACCAAACATTCTGCCATAAACTTTTGAATATCAGATTTAAGGCCACCCCAAAAAAATTCTTTCCTCACCTTGTGGTAAGTTTTTAAAAATCCTAAGTGTCCCCCTGAAGGAGAAGTGTGCAATTCGAAAAGAATATTTTGTTTTAGTTGGGAATTATTTTTAGGAGGAATTTTAGAACCAAATACTGATATCTATGCTCAATAGGCCTTTGAAATCACTTAAAACTGATTTTTCAAAAAAGTCTTATGCAATTTGAAAAAAATACACACCTTTTTCTTGATTTTGAGGAGCTCGATATTCAAACTTAAATATTCTATGATTTCAGATCTTCAATATCTAAAGTTCGTCCCTGAAGTAGCCCCCTAAATCTTCTTTCAATTTCCATAGCTCTGACTTGATTTGGATTCTTCAAGTCAAAGTTATTTCCAATCTCCAATAATGACCTAATTATGGACTTGATTTGGATTCTTCTAGTAAATTCTATAAGCTATGATCGAACCAAGTGTAATACATAATAATTAGAATAGTTAGGAAAAATGAAATGGCATAGAGAATTGTAATTATCAATACAATATTCTTACAGAGAATATTTAGGAAAAAAGTAATGGCATAAGAATTATATTGAAAAAAATATAATGTTAGTGCCAATTTGTAGAATCATTTAATAAAAGATCAAATAGATTTCACTTAAGACAATATTGTCACTCATATATTTGGTTTTGTTTATTTTTGAGTTTCCCTCTTTTCTCATAAAATTTAGTGAATATAACCATCATTTTAACCTTGATTATATGTTTAAAAAAATTATGGAGCATAGATATCCCATATTTCCATCTTATGTTTGGAATCATTGAAAATGTTATAGATTAACTATACATTTGATTTGTTATAGTCATAACAATCTTGGACTTAAATTTATTTTTCCCTTAAGAGTTACCAAGTACATGTTGTGAGGTTGTCGATATGACATCCATGAGCCCCTTAATATAATGGTTTGGACTTTACGCCAGAGAACAGATAAATTTTTTATTCATCTCATACCCTAGGAAAAATATCTTCAATCAGCTATAAATCATTCGATCCTACAATAGACAAGGCGCATTACCCCAAAACTCACACTCATTTCAATGTCATTTTAACCCCTAATGTGATCTAATAGCCAACACTCATTTCATCCATTGCTCAATATTTCACGTTGGGTGAGAATATGAGGCTTTTATGACACCATTCCACTTAGCGATAAGATCGAATGAATGTGAGAAATGTAGATCAATGGTTTCCATGATATATAAATTGGAATGTCAAGGTGCATGCAAGTTACTGAACCTGGCTTAACCTAATATTCATTGTCGTAACATTTTAATATTATCATTAATTTTAGTAACATTTCATACATTATTTATGTTAGATAATTTTACATTTATATCCTGATTTTGTTAACAAAATGTAATTATAAATGTAAATAGGCATATGGTTTTTATGTTGGAAACACTATTTGAAGTCTAATATTTTGAGATGTAAAGTTGAAACTACAAGTAGACAAACTTGGGAATGGTTTTTTTTAATCACAATGGTTTGTTTTCATTTAAAAACATTCTTCACATAGAGGAAATGATCACTTGCTAAATAGTTCTGATAATCTATATAATCTTGATAGAAAATTTTAATATGAAATTTTGAAGATTGCATAAATCTTAATTGGCACTTACGAAAAATGTTAGATATTTATGTGTAGTATGAAACTAATATAGGCATTTCAAGTGCCAATGACATCATAAGCCTTGAATTTTGAAAACTAAGTGTTAAGAATATTCATCTTCTTAAAGGATACTAGAAGAGGATAAAAAATTCTTCAAAAAAATGATAATCTTATGATGTAAACCCAAGAGTGTTGCAAAACTTGACGTAATCTATATAAATGAACCTTTTGGAAAAAAGAAGACAAGTAGTCACACTATTATCTACTACAAGTTCTTGTGAGATTAATATCACCTAAATACTAATTCTAAGAATTTCACTAATAAGTCTTGTATGGTAATACGTAGTATTGTTTTAGGACTCAGGATCTATACACAGACTCTCACTCTAGCCTGTTTATACAAGCTTGAAATACTATTCATATGAATTCCAACAACCATATAGGTAAGGAGGCTTTGATCATCAATAAAAAAGCATATGAAACATTTATTGAAAATAAAAATATTATGTATATTGAAGCATGGAAAAACATGACACATTTTTATGGTTTGGATGATGTATCCAATCTGCATTGTCACATGACAAGTCCAATGGCCCGATAGGTATTTAGTGAAATACTCATGTATTGTAGGAAGATGTTGCAGGGTTACTACTTCTCACATATGATATATAACAACATGTAAATAAGGATAATCTAAAAGATTCCATGCAAATCCTTTATGGAATATTTTGTCAATATTTCCCTAGATTCATCTAGAAAAATGTACATGGGGTGGTGTGACTCCACAAGTGCAATGGTTTAGTTTTCCGGCTTGTGCATTGTTTTTTCCTCCCATCAGATAGATAGATTTTAGTGGTTTAAATAAATATTTATGGGTGTTAATTACAATGGCCCACTTGTGGGCTAATAATTTACCAATATATTAATAGGCTCGAAGTCACGGGTTCAAACACTTGAATCCCTACCTCATTTATATTTTTTTATAATAAAAATAATTAGTTTAGCCCACATATCCACTAGCTCACAGATGCCCATTGGGCGTCATTGGAAAATTCAAGTAAGTGACAAATTGGTCATTTTCGTTGACCATTGACTCACATATTTTTCGCTTCGTTAGTTCAACAGGTGAATTTTCCACATGGTCACCATATGGTACCTTCTTTTTGGGCAACATGGCCCGATATCATTGGGCCACCTCTTTCCTAATCATGCCCAATCAATCATATGTGGCATAGTTTGACTAAACCATGCCACTGACACTGATGCTGATGGTAATACTGAAAAAGTTGTCTATACTTCCATGTGTAAACCTCTCATTGGTCCATAACCTCGTGAAAAAGTTTTTCATACTACCATTAATGGGTTCCCACATTCCATACATATGTCGACCGTATTGTTGACGTCAGCTGCCATCTGGCACCCTGTGGGTCCTTCCTGCACAATAAATTTTAAATGGCATCACAAGAAACTCGAATATTGCTTGTTTTATCTTCAATGTGATCTTATAAACATCCTATTCTACAATTCTAACTTCATGGTAGCCACTACACAAAACCAATTTGGTGAATAAAAAACATTTTTCAATTGATCTAATAAATTATCAATGTGAGGGAGAGGGTAGCGTTTTTTCACCATAATCTTGTTAGGTGACTGATAGTTCATGCACATCCTCCATGTGACATCCTTGTTTGGCACCAACACTATGGGTTAATAGTAACGAGATAATCTAGGTCTTATGATCCCTTGGTTCAATAATTCCTAGAATTATTTATTCATCTCCTCCATTTCAACCACTGACAACTTGTACATACCCACATTACGTAAAGAAACATCTCAATGGAGATGAATTTCATTTTGGATCTCTATTTTTGGAGGTAACCCACTTGGTTCTTGAAAAATCCCACCATAGTTAGAAATAATTTCATCCAATTGTTTTTTGTTAGGGGGATCACGACCCTGAAAAGCTTCAGATGCTTCCAATCCTTTTCTCTCACAACCATGACCATGAAAATTTTGTTGGAGTTAATAATCCTCTTCATTTTACCTCCACTAACAATATTTTCACTAGTATTCACACGATGGGCTCTAAAAATATACTCCACATCATATTTCATGACATGGTAATTATTTTCATGCTCGAAGAAGACTGCTTTGTGTCATACAAATACAGACTCCCCAAAACAATGCCACATATATCCAATGGGACAACACCTATATCTATCTCATCTCAAATTTTTGATCTCAAATTTTTGATGCAATAACAAACCTATCCCTGTATTTCTTGGTTACATGAAGTTTTTCTTTGTCACATATGTAGGAAAGAGGGTAGGGTTTTGGATGACAGTTGGTTTACAATAAAAAAATTTTAATTATAGATTTTGAAATCAAGTTTACTTGAGAGCCCAGTTCAAATAATGCAGTTTCCACTTTAGTATGTTTCACTTCAAACTTAATTTGGAATAGTTCACTCCTACACTAGGGCACTTTTGAGGTATAAAATCAGCCTCCTAAAGAAATTATATAATAATAGTGGAAATAATAAACTAAGATTAGATTACATCATCAAATTTTAGAGGTACAACACAAAAAAGAAAAAGAAAAAAACTCTATTTTTCAACTTATCTCACTATGGGTTTTCTCAGTTGGATGTATAATTATATTCCTCATTCAACGATTACCCATGTTCCATATGTTTGATGGACCCTTCTACAACAAAAATGATAAATACATAAAAAACATGATTTCAATCATGTTTTTCATGTATTTCTAATTTTTCATGTAGCAGGGTCCATCGAAAGTATGCAGCATGGATACTCCATGGATGGGGAGTTATAATTTCATCCAACAATTACTCTCGCTCGGAATTTGAGTAAACCCTTAGGGAGATAAGTTGAAAATACAAGTTGAAAAAGTATTTTTATTATTGTATTATTTTTTAATCTTTTTTACTTTTTTACCCCAAAAATGGTGAATCACCCCCCATGGTTGAAATCATTATATTGAATCCTATTCCTTCTTATAAAGTTTATTTGGGTTGTACATTTTTCTTAGGAGACCATATTTTACCTCAAAATTTCTCTAATTTTTAGTTCATTAACAAGATCCTCATTTGTTGAACTTGAACTTACATGGATTTCAAAGCTAGAATTAACATCAAAAGAATCGTTACCTTGTATGACCACTACTGTAATCTTCATATCATCAATGGAATCAAATCCAAAGTCTTGTTGCAGAGTTTACACTATCTTTTTTTTTTCCATTTCGACCAAATTTATTTGTCTTCAACTTTGGATGCAACTTCCAATAATGTTCATCATCGTGGCCTTCCTCTTCGCAATGTCTACTGGACTGATTTCCTCCTTCTTTCTTGATTGCAGTTATCTTCTTGTCATTTTCCTTTCCTTTTCCTTTGAATTTATTGTTATGAGGTTTCGACGACTTCTTGGGTTGATGGTCTTTGTCATGTTTACTCCTGCTTTGATGATGGATGGCCTTCAAATTAGCCACATCAATAGTAGTAGGCTCAAAATACAACAAATATTGCGTAATATAACTATGCAGTGAAAAAATATACTTCATCATAGTATATGGTGAATCTAAAGGAATGCCTAATATTAAATCTTGTTTTCTAAATTCTTTTGTGAAATTTTTCACAATTTCTTCCTTGCCTTGCCTCACATATTGTAACTCCATCATAGCCTTTTGTCAATATCCCAAAGGATAAATTTGATCTTCTACTCGTTATTTCCTCTACTCCTTCTTTTTCTCTGTATTCTTGTAATCTACAAACAATTTTTCAACTATGTTGGCCGAGGTGTAAAAATATTTTCAAAAATCTTGCTCCTTCTCTAGTTGGGCATCATGATCTACCATTTTCCTTCTTTGTGTTGCACACCCTGATTTTGTATCAAAGGAATTAAGCTTACCTTCACCCTTTTAGAGCTTTCTTGTTTAACACTCACTCATGCAATTCACATCAAGGAGAAATACTCTGATACCAAACTTGGTCTAGATTTCTTCCTTCATTTATGTAATCAGAATAGAACGTAAAAAGAGCATGAAAATGACATGAAAATCAAAGGAAACCATCAAAATTATAGGAATGGGCTAAAAAATGATTTCTCAGATCAAGAAATGGATCACACGATCATATTCCTAAAATAAAATCATGAATTTCAAGTGTAAAGTTGAACAATTTATTTCATTGTGACCTATGGGCCTCTAGGGAATCTAAAATTTTCCTTGTAGATTCCCTTTGGAATATTCCAAAAATATTTTATGAAGTTTCCCTTAGAATTATTCTCGAAAAATACACCCTAGGTGGTGTATTTCCAACAGTGGTGTGGTTCGACAGGTGGCCTAGTTTCGTGGCTTGTCCTGCGTGTTTTTTCCTACTTCCATCGATTCGTCAGATTGATTGGTTTAAATAAATATTTGTGGGTTTTTAATACAATGGCCCACTTTTGGGCTAATAGTTGGTCTATATATTAATAGATCAAGGGTCACATGTTCAAACCAATGGACCCTCTGGCCATTCATATAATTCTATAATTAAAAAAATGAGTTTGTCTCACCCGTCCACCAGTCCATAGGCGTCTATTGGGGGTCACGAAAAAAATTTAGTAAGTGAAAAAATGGTTATTTTCAATCACCATTGACTGGAGAACTTGTCACTGGGTTAGCACGACGAGTGTGATTTCCAACTGAACATTGCGTGGTGCCTTCTGATTGGTCCATGTGAATCCATATCATTGGGCCACCTCTCACATGGTCATGCTCATTCAATGAATCATGCTGAATTTTTATTGGACTATATCATTCACACTAATGTTGATGGGACTACTAACAAGGTTTTCCATATTGCAAAGTTTCAACCTTCCATTGGTCCATACCCTACTGATGCAGTTGCTCGTACTTGGCATGTTTCAAACTCCCATTGGTCTATACCCTGTAGATGATGTTGTCTATACTGGCACATGCCACATGATAATTGGTCTATATGTTTCATATATATGCTAAACCTACTTATGACGCCAGTTTCCACAAGGAACCTTGTGGCTCCTGCATACACAATAATTTTATTTTTTTCCAAAAGCTTCACTAGGCCATAACTTTCACATACCTTGTCAGACTGAGGTGGCATTCACATCGTTGGATTTCGAATGATGAGATTGTCGATTTTGGATGGTTTGGACGAGATTTGAGTACTTCAAAAATTTGGCCTTTTGGGATCCTATTGCATCACTTAGCCCCCCTTCTCTCCATCCCCCCCCGCCCCTACCTCACATCACTCTCAATTCCCTCGTGCCCAATATATCCTATAGAAAATAGTTGAAATCAACGAATTAGGATTCATGCGTAGACACTAACAAAATAAAAATTTCATAAAGAAACATATTTTCTTTTGTAAATAAAGAAACATTATTATTTTTTTTGTCGGTCAAAGCCTAATGTTCATTATCAATTCAAAATTTACATCATAAGACAACATTGTAGTGATACGTATGAGAAACCCAAGTTTCAAAAAATTCCATACTTGTCTTGGGTGCATTCCAAGGAAAATCGTGCCACTAGTTATTTTCGACACAAAACTATCAAAAAATGTAATATTCATAATTTATCTTTTAGCGAATTAGAATATTAATTTTTGTCTTCCTTAACTAATATATGAGTAAGAGGGCAGAGGGACCCATAAATCCCTTTAGTAGGAATAGAAACCACTTCTAATGTGAATTTGGAACATTATATCAGTTGAATAAAGAACTCTTGGGTGTGAATAGGGGCCAAGGCATGTGGATGGGGTCAAGGATGTCGAAATCAACATTGTTGTCATGGAGGGAGTGGGGATAGTGGAGAAAAACGAAATTATGATGGAGGTGTGTATGCATGAGAGTATCATATTTAATGAATAGGAGCAAGGGTGAGGAAGCTCAGAAAGCATAAAAGGAAGGGGGTGGCAATAATAGAAGTCATTATGAATATTTTTTATGTTTGGTATTTTATGATTTTATGCACACTTTAGCTGTTTAGTGAAGTTTGATGTGCTATTTAGCACAAGGGTGTTTTCGAGCGGAAATGCCACCCTCATCCTCGGGGGACTTCGAGTGCCCACTCACGATAGGTTCCTTTGAGCTTCATTCCACTAACCGGCTTCAGGCCAAGCTTCAACTATCATCAATTATTTTGTAGGGAAGTTGCAGTGGAGAGTCAAGTACCCAAGTTTTTGAGCTTGTTTTCCAGTGAGGGGAGCAACCCTTCATCGAGAGGAACAGTAGGGAGGAGTATCAGCCATTTTGACATAATATCGCCCACCTCACTACATTTACTCAGTTGCAGTTTTTTATTCAGCCCTAGGGCTGCATTTTTCATCTTGAGTATTTCAAGAAACCCTTTCTAGGTTATTTTGGAATTTCGCTAGAAAGCCTAGGTCTTTGATCCCAAAATTTTCTGAGAACTATATTATCATATCCATGTATTATTAGTTTCCAGCTGTAGTTATTCTCAATAAGACTGTGCAATCATGGCCTTCTGGAATTTTGTGTAGCAGTTGTGTTTCATGTATTCATGTATTGGGTCATTTCATGCTTGTTTGCCTAGCTTGAGTGTCTTTCTCCTCAAGATGTTGTACCTCATTTTTTCTATTATCTATAATAAAATGGCTCAATGATTTTATCATGTTTTGATGTATTAATATTTAATTTAATTTCTATATTTATGTTCAATATTCATGTTTTTCATAATTTCAAATATTACAAAAAACAAGAAAATACAAAGCTTCATGGAGGAGGATTTGGAGGGGCTGGTTGTGGCCCTGCAAAGAAACCTGCATGGTTGTGCACATGGTAGTCGATGTGCTCGATCTATATTTCTAGTGCTTAGAGGTGGTCATGGGAGTGCCACAACTGATGGTGTAGACCCTCTAGAGCATCTAGAGTTTCATTTTGCATATGGTGAATATCATTAATGTAAGCGATGAGCTCGTTGCGTTCTTCATACCTATCTTCCCTCATGTTGTCTAGATTGAATTGGATTTGTTCAAATTTAACTCAAATCATGTCTAAGGTGACTAGAGCATCAACGTTTCCATATGACGTGGCTAGAGAGACCACCATGGCAGCCACATAATGCTAACTCCCGATGGATTCTGTATCCAAGATTGGGTACCCTTTTTCCCTATGCTCCTCCATCTAATGACCAAGTCCTCATCTGTGTGCACATCCACACTATCGTGGCATGAAATTTACCTTCCCACACCCTACTGCTTCCTAGCTATAAGTCTAATTTCTTGCGTGAAGTGCATCCTGCTAGACCTAAGTGCAATCGCACAGACCACTTCCTTCCGTCAAACCACCAGAACCCACAAATTCATAAGACACTACCATTTTCCTAAGTATCTACTATTTGATTCTTTCAGTGGTGGAGTGAAGCCTCCACCTGCAGCCCACCTTTATTGTAGTTTTCAATTGGTTAAGCAAGTCAACCCACTTTATTCTTATACAATCCAATTTCAAAACCATCTAGATTGCTGACATCTTCATGGGAGATATATTCATATTACATGGCATTCCGAAATCGGTCATCTCGGACATAGATGTGAAGTTTATCTCAGCCCTTTGGAAGGTATTATTTACTGGGATAGGCACACAATTCTAGTTTAGCATGGCATACCATCCTCAGACGGATGGGAAAATAGAACGGGTAAAACATATATTGGAGGACATGCTACGAATGTATGTGATGCAGCAACCCACGAAATTGGAATATTATCTGCATCTGGTGGAATTTTCCTATAATAACGGGTATCAGGAATCATTCAAGACAATTTTTTTTGAGGTTTTATATGGTAGGTAGTGCTCAACCCCCATTAACTGGAGCATCCCAGAGACAAAGCTAATGCTTGAACCAGAAATTCTAGATGAAACGGAGTGAGAAGTTAAGAAGATGAGAAAAAATTTAAGAGCTGCTCAACATCGACAAAAGGTATATGTGGATCGAAAGAGGACATATCGGGAGTTCCAAGTGGGTGATCACGTTTATGAGAGGATTAGACCCAAGAAGAACACATTAAGGTGGACCACCTGTGTAAGGTTGTCTCCCTGATTCAGTGGACCCTTTCAAATTTTGGAGAGGGTGGGGCTAGTAGCCTACCGGCTATCTTTATCGGGACACATACGAGTGCAAAAATTGATCCATGTGTATGTACTAAAGAGATACATACATGAGCCGAGACATGTAATTCATTGGCAGAATGTTCAACTAGGAATGGAATGGGAATTAAATCTCTAAGGAAGGAAAAAGACTATTTACTAATTGAAAAATTTTCATGGTTGCAGGTCGAGCCTCATGGCAAATTCCTGGTAGAGCACAACGTATTCAGTATCAGAGAGAAATAACACTCTGGAGGCAAGCCATCACCCAGGTTAAAGTGAAATGGAAGCACTTTAACCCAAAGGAGGTGACTTGGGAAGATTAAAACTTTGTATGAGAGGCATATTCATAACTATTTACTTGAATGGCATAACACCAAGGACAATTTTTTTCTTAAGTGGGGGAAGATGTAACACCCATATTTATTGTCATTTAAATTTAAGATATTTTTCATTATATATTTATTTATTTTTAAAATTACTACGATTAACATGTATGTTAATCAAGTTATGAATTAAATATTTTATTTTTAATAAAGAATAAACTATGGAATATTTCAATAAGTTTGATGGAAAAGTGTTTTCCAAAATTCCAAAGTACTTGATTAAGAAATTGCTGGTAGTTACCTTTCCTCTTGGAATGAAAGGAAAATCCTAGAGGATGAAAGGGGTTCTATGCAAGTGATGAGAGTATCCAGAGTTGGTGGGGAACTAGTGGAACTCTGCTACTTGTTTTAGGAAACGAGACTGGATAGGAGTCTTGAGGTCCATTTGCTTGAAAAACACTAGTTGAATTCCTACTTTGGTGAGGAGCACTAGCGGAGCTTAGGATGTCATTACCTCGCTCAAGGTTGGGCGAATGCCATTAGACCTACTTACTGAGAGAAGTAAATTAGATTGTAAAGAAACTAATTTCTTTATGTATCTCAGTCTTACTTTTTTAATATATATATCAATGAATGGGAAAATTTGTCACAGAGCTAAGAATAGAACTCGGACTATGAAACTAATTGATTTACAGGAGTAGAATGAATTCTAAAAATTTATATTCAAACAATCATTATTTTCTTTATGAAATTATTATTGTGAATGTTGTGTAACCAGCTCCAAAAATAGAGGAAAAGAGATATCAACGCCTTAGAAATAAGCCACTTCGACAGGGACACCTCCAATACATTACATAAATGAACAATTCCTGGATGATACAATTTACAAAACCTCCTTTCTATATATAGGAGTCCATGGGGCCATAATTTAATCTTGTTGAGGCCACAATGTAATCCTATCCGACCTAACAATAATAATTTAAGGGCACAATAATAACAATATGGGGGTTACAAGGGTACAATAATAACAATAAGGGGGTTACACTAACAATAATAAGGGACTATACTAGTAATATAGGGACCTAACATGCCCCTCTCCTTCAAAAAGTGTTGTCCTCAACGCTTGAGTAGCTCTAGGTGCTTCTGTATAAAATTCTCATCCTCCCATGTAGAATCTTCAGTGGGTAAGTTCTTCCACTTGATGAGATACTCTGAAATTGATCGATTCCGTAGCTGCCGAGTTCTTGTTTCCGTGACCGCTTCAAGTTCCAATATGATTTTTCCTTCCTCATCAAGTTCTGGCAATATTGTTTGAACTGGAAGATTTTCACCTATAACCTTCTTTAAGCATGAAACATGAAAAACTGGATGCACTCGCGAAGAAGCAGGAAGCTCCAATTTGTATGCCATAGTACCAATCTTTTGCAACACCTTGTAAAGACCATAGTACTTTGGTGATAATTTATTATCCTTCTTAGCTTGCTTGAGGGACATTTGTTTGTATGGTTGTAGCCGTAAAAATACCCAATCTCCTACATCAAAATTTCTCTCGCTACGATGTTGATCTGCCTGTTGTTTCATTCGATTTTGTGCCAAATTCAGGTTATCCCTTAAGAGTTGGAGAACTTCTTGCTGATGCTCGATGTGATCTTCCACTGCTTGAACCTTCGAATTTTCCCTTAAAGATGATGTGATGTATGGTGGATGATATCCATAAAGTGCCATAAATGGGGTCATTTTTGCTGCAGTATGGAAGGAAGTGTTATACCACCATTCAGCAAGAGGTAACCACTTGACCCATTGTGTTTGTTTATCAGATACAAAACAACGAAGATATCCTTTCAAACATTTATTTACTATCTCAGTTTGACCATCATATTGAGGATGATAAGATGAGCTATGAGCTAATTGAGTACCCAAACAAGAAAATAACTCCGTCCAAAAATTTCCAGTAAAAATGGGATCTCTGTCGCTCACAATAACCCTTGGGCTTCCATGTAGCTTTTGAATTATGTCCATAAATGTAGTAACAATTGTACTTGCTTTAAATGGATGAGATAATGCACAAAAGTGTGCATACTTGGTAAGTCTATCAACTACCACCATGATGACACTCTTTCCTTCGGACTTAGGTAACCCTGTGATAAAATCCATTGAAATCTCCTCCCAACGTTGACTTGGAATGGATAAAGGTTGTAGAAGTCCCGGGGTCTTAATTGTTTCCACTTTATTCTGCTGGAAAACCAAACATTCTTCCACAAACTTTTGAATATCAGATTTAAGGCCATCCCAAAAAAATTCTTTCTTCACCCTGTGGTAAGTTTTTAAAAATCCTGAGTGTCCTCCTAAAGGAGAAGTGTGCAATTCCAAAAGAATATTTTGTTTTAGTTGGGAATTCTTACAAAGATATAAGCGATCTTTTTACCATAAGGAATCATTTTTCCAACTAAATGTATCAGATGTACTAGGATCTTGCTGCAACTTTTGAATGAGTGTCCATACATCTTTGTCCTTCTTCCATTCATCTCTTGGTTCGGTTATCCAATCTGGTTGGATAATAGAAATGGCATAAAGCAATACTTCCAATTTCTATTCTTTTTCTGATAGTGCATCTACAACAACATTAAGCTTTCTTGCAGATTGACACGAAGTCAATCAAGATCTTTGTGACCCATTTTTATCAGTTTTCCGAAGAGAGTCCTTGTTCAAAAGCCAAGACTATCATGATCGGGTTTATTTTTTGAAGTGCTCCCTATTGCTGTTCGCCATTTCTTAGCATGTGATTGCTTAACATTTGCTTTCTGGCAGGCTGAGGCTTGTGTTATCGTGATTGGAATACTTTCAAAAGCAAATGGTCTTCCTTCCCCGTATTTTTAAAATCCACACCATCTTATTCTCCATTTCTTGAGGCATCACATTCCACAATAAAGGTTTTTGTGAAGTTTGGCATAGCTAAGACTGGTGCTAGGCACATTGCCTCTTTAAGATGTTCAAAGGCCTTAGTTTCATCAGGAGTCCATGAAAATGCATCTTTCTTCAATAATGTTGTTAGAGGTGCTGCTATTCTCCCATAATTCTTAACAAACATGTGATAATACCCTTTTAATCCAAGAAATCCTCGCAACTGCTTTATTTTTGTGGGGACTTTCCATTCCTTAATGGATTTAATTTTTTTAGGGTCTACCTTAACACCCTCGTGAGATACAGTATGACCTAGATATTCCACCTATTGTACTCCAAAGAAACATTTGGATGTTTTTTCATATAATTGTTTCTCCCACAATAGTTTGAGCACCCTGTTAACATGTTCAACATGATCCTTCCAAGACTTGGTGTAGATTAGTATATCATCAAAAAATTCTAGCACAAATTTTCTATGGAAGGTTTTGAAAATGGAATTCATCAACCCTTGAAATGTAGAAGGTGCACTGGTAAGTCCAAAAGGCATGACCAAAAATTCATAATGACCCTCATGAGTTTGAAATGCTGTTTTTGGAATATATTTAGTCTTCATTCTAATTTGATGATATCCTGAATGAAGATCCAACTTGGTAAAATAAATTTCTCCATGTAATTCATCCATAACTATGGCACAATTCCACAGAATGGGAAATTTATCTTTAATGGTGAGATTATTGAGCTCCTTATGTCAACACATTCTATTGTTACATCCATCCTTTGAAGTCATCAAATACCATGCGCAGAAAGAACTTTGAAATAGTGCTGAATTATACAATTGCAATTTCTCATAATCATGTCAATTTTTCTTCTTTTGATACAAGGAGACCAACGACCAAGGTTTGGGACTATATAATACCTCCTAGAATCATATGAATAGCATGATCATGATCACGAATAGGTGGGAGTCCTTTGGGAGTTTCAAACACCTTGGAATGATTGTCCAAGACTTCTTGAAGATCTGCAGAAATAGATAATTTTTACGTTGGAACTTCTAGTGAGAATAATTGTTAAATTATGCCTCATTGTTTTTTATTTAGAAGCTTTGTCATGACATTAGAGCTTATTATTTTTCCGGCTTCCCCGCAACACCCCATAATTTGAATTCCTTTCCTTCTGAAAAAAATTTCAAGAAAAGTTCTTGAAAATTAAAAGCTATTGTTCAAAAATATTGTAATCATTGTACTCCTAGTACAACATCGGAACCTCCCATAGGAATGGAAAGCATTGGACTAGTCAATACATATTCCCCCATGGTCAGCTTGATATTATGCATTTTCGAGAGAAATTTATAGTTCCTCCATTTGCAACCATCACTTGACATTCTGGTGCTGGGTATAGGAAACAATTTAATTCCTTGGCTACCTTACAATGAATAAAATTATGGGTGCTACCTGAATCAATCAACACGCACCACGTTTTTCTTCGATATGTCTCCTTCTATATTGAGTTTTAGGAGTGCACAGTCTCGCTGGGTACACATTTATATGGGCTTGATTCATTTCTTCTTCTTCTAGGGATGGTTTGTTGTAGGTCCTCTCTGTTCATTTTCTTCTACCTCTTCACAATCTATGTAAAATAATTTCTTCTCAGCACACTTATGACCTTTAGTGTATTTTCTATCACAACTGTAGCAAAGCTCTTTTGCTCTATTTTCTTAGCAATTGTTGTGGTGTCAACCTTGTAGGTTGAAATCTAGGCATAGCAACACTTCCATCTTTCTAGAAGTGAGTGGTAGGCTTCTTTGTCGCCATAATTTTACATTCAATTTTTCTTGCCAACCTGAATGCCTTCTCCAATGAATCAGGTTCCAAAACGTGAACTTCATGTTGGATGTTGTCCTTTAAAGTGCCTATGAAGAGATCAATCTTGTATTCCTCTGGAATATCAGTTACCATTATATTCAATTTTTGGATGTCCTCAATGTGGAGCCGCACTAAACCCTTTTTTTTGAGATTTATCAATTGGCTAAAGAAGGTGTTGCTCTTTGTATCCTCATAATGTGCTATCATTTCCTCTGTAAAAATTGACCAACTAACAATTTTTTTATGTGAGCAAAGCCATGGATACCATACAAATGTATTTTGTTCTAAATGTAAGGTTTCAATGCATACCTTTTATGTGTTTTGCACGTTATGGAGATCAAAATATTGCTCCATCTATATTATAAATGTTACAGGATCCTTTCTGTCAAACTTCCTCATATCCATTTTTGGAATATGATGGTTCTTCCTGCCAACATTAGAGTTTATAAAATCACGATTAACGATTATTTTTTTCTCATCATGTGTTTCTTCTACTGTCTTTTCACCATTAGGAAACATTTCTTGTACAACTTTGTCAAACCTTCCATGTCTTCTTTTAGATCATTCTTTATGTTTTCCATGTTGTCTTTCATGTCATCCATCTTAGCTTCCACACCAGCTTCCATGCCATCCATCTTATCTTCCATGCCTTTCTTCAAACCGTCCATCTTCTCTTCCACGCCTTTCTTTAAAACTTCCATTTCATTTTTTTTTTGCTCTTCACGAGAGCAAAATTTGGTGCACTTGCACTTGTAATTTTGATAGATGATGTTGCAATTCTTCATCTTCATGAGTCATAGTAGAGCCTTTTGAAGGTTTAATAGGTGTTGAATTATTTTTATGGGGCATATTTTAGAACCCAATACTGATATCTATTCTACAATATTCCCTTGGAATCAAATCAAACTGATTCTTCAAACAAGACTTATGCAATTCAGAAAAATACACACCTTTTTCTTTCTTTTGAGGAGCTTTATGTTGAAATAGGATTATCTTTGTGATTGCAACACTTCAATATATGAATTCATGTACCAACATAGCCCTCTGAATTCTATTTCTAATGCCATAGGTCTGACCTGATTTGGATTCTCCAAGACAAATTTGTGTCCAATCTCCCACAATGACCTACTTATGGACTCGTTCAGTAGAGCGAACTTGTACGACTTTCCACGTGTCACTATTTTGTCCTTCGACTCTGAAATTAATAGCTAAGAAACTAAAATCTGTGTACTTGTGACCAATTTTTACGTCACTCCAATCTGATGCTCAGAGAGAGAGTTATGAATATTTTCCCACGATCACCTCTTTGAGATGAAATTCGGGAGCCTGAAAAAGCACTACCTTCCACAAATCATATCTATGAAAATATTGCGAACCAAGCTCTAAAATTTTGGACAAGTTTCCTCAGGATTTCGGCTTCATACCCTAAAAACTTAATATTCGGAACCTTCTTAGAAAAAAAATTATAGAGAAAATGACACGATGACCTGTTTAGAGCAACGAAACCCTAGAAACCAAAGCTCTGATTCCAAATGTTGTGTAACCAGCTCCAAAAATAGAAGGAAAGAGATATCAACACCTTAGAAATAATCCAATTCGATGGGAATAACCTCCAATACATTACATAAATGAACATTTCTTGGATGATACAATTTACAAAACCTCCTTTCTTTATATAGGAGTCCATGGGGCCATAATGTAATCCTAGTGGGGCCACAATGTATTCCTAGCTGACCTAACAATAATAATTTAAGGGAAAAATAATAACAATATGGGGGTTACAAGGGTAAAATAATAACAATAAGGGGGTTACACTAACAACAATAAGGGACTATACTAGTAACATATGGACCTAACAGTGAATGATTTTTTTTTGAAGAAAGAGTAACAGAAAGTTCATAGGTAAACCTGATTGGAAAATGGGTAATTTCTCTATCAAGTTGGACAGTTAGTATTTTTGAGATAAGAATCTCAAATTAGACGGTTTCACTTGTAGAAAGAATTAAATATAAACGGACAGAGGATGGAACCTCATGAGCCGGTCCGGATACCTTTGGCTAATTTTCTATTACATGAATTAGAAAAAAAAACAATATTACAGAATCTAACTATTATTATGTAGAAAAGTATTCAAATCTCTATGTCAAACATTTCCATTCAATTACAGAAAATATATTTTAACAATTTCGAAATATAAATATTTTCCTATTCTATTGTTACATGAAAAAAATAAGCTCATTCTTGTTCTGAAGAAAATGAGCATACGAAAATGTAGAATTCAGAGCTTAAAAACCAAGGAAAAAAGAGTGCTTTAGAATGAGAATATAATCTAGGATAATATTACAAGAAACACTGTAAATTTGAGATTACAAGCTAGTTTTCATTTCCTTAAATAGAATAGAAAATCAAATTAAATTTATGGCAGAAAATATTGAAAATTAATTATAAAACTATAGTGAAAACTCTGTAAAGATGACATGCAAACCACATATGGAACCAAACTGTAAAGGAGGCTCGAAAACAAAATATAACTATAATGGTCGACATAATTTATATTTACAATTATTTATCGGAGAACACCTATACCAAATTGAGCTGGACGACCAAGAAAAATGACATATGTCTAACATATCTATGTATAAATAAACTCAGAGAAATTTCAACGAAAGTTAAGCACATAGCAAGAGTTTGAAAGTAATAACCATCATGGAAATTGACGGGTAGGGTAATCAACCATCAAAACGATACTCTTCACAACAGTGAATGAGGCCAGAAAAGAAATAGTATTAAACTAAATACAAAGCTATAACTTTCAAAACACCCTTATGGGTAGATGTAAATATTATGAAAAATCAAACAGGAAAGCCTTGCTATACTGCAATGGAGCCAAACAAATCAGAATCTACATACAGACTCATATCTCAACAGAACCCTCAAAGGGTGGAGAAATCAAACTAAAACCCTCAACAACTCGAGTGGAAAATAAAGTTGTTAAACCTTTAAAAACTAAACAAGTGATGAGGAAGTAAAATGAGTCTAGAGCGACGTATTGCACCTCTTAAGGGGAGCGAAATGCATCAGAGTCAAGCCACAGAGAACATGTCAATTTAATCATTCATGAGGTAAGAGGGGTTTTACCTATACTAGAAAGGCAAAACGTGCAGCAGTACTGGGAAACAAAAGTTTAATGAAAATATGAACTATTAAATAGGACTCTAAGAAAAACATCTTACCATAGATCTAGGTGGGGAGTGAAATATTTGTGCCTGCACAAACACAAAGCGATTATAAACCTTGAATGAAGAATAATGTTGTCTGAAAAGAACAAAATACATAGTACAGTGGTGGTTGTGATTTTACCTTTTCTGGGGTCGGCGGAGCGAACTCTCATGACCAAACATTCGAATGGAGAGCACAGTATGAGATAGGGCTCCTCCTAAACTTTCAGATGTAAGACTAGTAACTGTATCAAGAACCTGGCATCCAAATGATCTCTCAACTCCATAGTTGAGATGGCTTCCAATATTATCAACTAGAATGAACATAACACAATAATCATACGGTGTAAAGCATATAGGTTGTAGCCATACCCCAGTCAAAATCACCAGATGAACAAAAGAAAACTTGACGTAGTTGCAGAGTGACATCAGACACGAAAGCACAACAATGAGGGAGGCAGTTAGGGTTCGGAGGTAGGGTAATACCCTAACCGCCTGAGTAACCCTTCTCACTGTAGATCTCAAAATCATATCAATGACAGAGATAATCACACATGGTGCACTAATCATTAACATATAAGGATCGTGGATACGATGGGTCCGGAAAAATATATTACATTAATCATTGAGTTAATAATATACATGCCAACTGACGTAGCGAGACTATGAGATCTCGAATGTACCAAAATATTTAGAACTATATTGATTATATGAGTATTGAAACACAACAAGTTTACGTAGGGCTTTATTTAAAAATAAAACCATATAGAATCTATGTGTAGAGGTGATGTCAAATATATGGGACAATGCATAATAATGTAAACATTGTGCCAAAGTTATGTTGCACAGGTCTGTGAAAACCAAAACTTAATAGTTATGCAATGATTTATAAGATAACCTTAATAGTTATTCAAATATTTATAATATTTGTCGTTAAGATTTGATGGACTTAATTTCCATTAATAAAAAAAAATTATGATGAATGTAAATGATGTGGTGGGCATTAAAATTCAATTCCAAATAAATAATTAAGTTAATATTTAAACAAAATAATAAACAAAAGATGTACTCTAATTTAGAGATGAAATGAAGTTTTTGGAGTATTTATTCTTCTCGATTTTAATCAAAGTCATGTAGATATTTTTAAAAAGTTGAGCTAAAATTATTTAATTTATAAAATTTTAGTGTCTTAGGCATTTTTAAAGTTTTGAATCCAATTAACTATTGCAAACTTTATTTCAAACAACAAAAGAGTCACAATTTTTGCTTGAAATGGCTATTTCATGAATAAGTGATAAACAATATATTTCTTGTATTTAAAAAACTATTACTTAAATATTCTAAATATTAAAAAAAATCTATTACCTATTATATTTAAAATAACAATCAATAGTTTAAATTGATCCTACGCTTCTCTTCTTAATGACTAGGGGATTCAAACGTTTTGGCATAAAAAATCTAATGGAGTAATTTGACATTGTCATCTTACATATGACAACCCATTCCAGCCTTATGGTGTTGGAAATTTGGTGGTGACAGGGGCATATCTTAAATATTTTCTTTATATACGATGGTAGTTGCATTGAATAGCTTATTGTATACTCTTGTGAATCTGATGACTATTACCCTCCACTTCATGGTTGATATCCGTAGGATAAATCTTTTCTCCATGATGATATTTAAACAACAGCCAGTAGCCCCTTGCAACCATCAAATAGTTATTTATGTCTTTTCTCCACCTCCCAAACCAGTCATGTTGTCCAAGGCTAGGGGATGCATTGGATCTTATACATGATTGCAGATGGTGTCCATTTGGGTTTGGTCTCCCTATATAGGGTCCTTGATCAAATTTTGATTAAGGACCTAAGTGATAGTTAAAATTTCAAATTGTTAGAATATGTCAAAGCTCAATGATATGATAGATCTCGTCTTCCTGATCATGGCGCCGTGAACAGTTAAAAAAACCGACACCATATGAAGATGTTATCGCGTTTTGAAAAGTCTAGTAAATTGCAAATTTTTATAGTTGACTAGGTTTGACTGGGCATTTGTACAGTCTGAAAAATAATATTCGAGGGAATATTCCTACAATATTCCTCATAATATTTCTCAAAATATTCCTTCTGGGCCAGTGGTATTTTGAAAAATGTTAGAGAATTATTTGCTACATGGATTGTACGTATTATTTTCAGCCAATGACAAGTAGCCATGTGGCAGGCCTGTAGGCCCAGGATTGGTGTTGAAATTTATTTATTTGGACCATCAGAGTTGACCTCGTGAACTCCTCTCCATCACACCCACACCTAACCATCTAGGCTATCAATCGTTTCTTAACTTTTATGGTGTGCCATATAAATTTAAATTTTGGTGATTTCACATTTTAGGGAGCAAAGGGGCCTGCCCCTCCCTATATGGCCATCACCCTTGAACCAAGGGCTACCACTGTCGTGCAAATTTAACTCTAACCACCAATACCACCATAAAATTTGGAATTAGTCACATGGAAATGTTAAATATTATAGTTAATCTCCATCAGTCACCGTGACATCTATTACAACCGTAACCTTGCCACATTCCTAGAGTTTCGCTGACGGTTTTGGTTAGCTCTGACATTTTTGTTAATCGCGGGATTTTGTTACATGTGACCAGCCTACCCCTAGAATTTAATTTTCATTTAGGACTAGCAGGTAATCTAGCCAGCGTACCATTTCTACGGAAAATCAAAATTTAGTTGGTCTAACTGCAGTTTCTCCATTTTTAGTGGAGATGTTTTAGGGGTTACTGGACAAAATTGTTTATGCTCTATATTGAGCATTATTCAACCATTATGGGAGAGTGAATAGCCAATTTAGACTCTATTGCACATTCAAAAATCATTGGTGAGTATTGCAGAGCCATCAAATAATTTTTTAATGTGATTTATCTTCAAATAAGTTCAAGGGGCCATTAGGGCGACCAAGGGTCAACAACAGAATGAGGCCTAGCGAAGGCAACTAGAGTGTTTAATAAGGAAACCAATAGTAAATTTTGGATTTTTAGAGATTCTGGATCTAATGGTGACATTTTCATAGCCAATATAGGACTTCTAAAGGTCAAAATTCTTTAGAGAAGTTCCAAGGGTCACCAGCGCCACCAAGTGCCAGTAGGAGAATGAGGCCTATCCAGAGCATAAATAACCATTCTCTGCAAAATAGTAGTCTATTATGACTAATTTGAGGCTTATAAATCCAATGGAATGATTTTCATAAGATTTTTAAGACTTTTGAAGGCTGAGATGATTCAGGGAAGTTTTCAGTGAATCGGGAGCCATGGGGTTCCACCAGGTGTTGGAGGCGTAACCGGAGCAGTCAAAGGCTAATTTGAGAAATTGAATAGTATATTATAACTATTTTAGACATTATAAATCCAATGGAAGTATTTTTCAGAGCCATTTTGAGACTTCTGAAGGCCAAGAAGCCATAGGGAAATTTCGGGCAACCTAAGGTCAACAATGGATGGAGGCCTAAATTGGGGATCCAGTGCTCATTTTGAGAAAATAATCAGTCTATTTTGGATGTTTGATATGTGATAGAGACAATACATAAGGGTCCAGGGACATAAAATTATTTATAAAGGATTTAGTACCACAGAGAAGCTCAGGGAAGCTTACGAGTGCTGACAAGAGAGGTCAAATCTAAGGGAACCTAGGTCTATATTCATATTGATTGTAACCATTCCAGGGGTGGGATGGTATTCTAAACCCATTATTTTAGTTTATATAACAATTTGATTTGAGTTAGTAACGTGTGAAATAAATTTTCCATCATAATGCCAAAGAGCCAAGTCAGTTGACAATGGCTCAAAGAGACGTAGCCCACGATATTTGGGTGAAATCCTTTATTAAATTTGTTGTTATGTTTTGATGCTTATTTGCTGAACATTATGGTTTTTTCAAATGATTAATATCAACAAAAAAAATTCTTTTTTCCTCACACTTAAAACATTAAAACAATTTAAAACGCATACACCTGAATCAAGAATTGAATTCCTCACAGTCAAGTGTAAGCTAGATCTTAATTTGTTTAACTGAGTGGGAGGTTCTTGCAAAGCATAAAAATTTATCCACCCATTTAATATAAAGTGGCATCAGAACTCAAGGTTTCTTGCTTGACAGAGCGCTAGGTTTCTTTCTTGACAGAGCACTAGGTTTTTTGTTTGACTTGAAAGGTGTTTAACATTGCAAAGAATTTAACTATTTGAAAACAGATTGATGCTTACAAGTTTGAGTTTGCTAGAGGTGAAGGGAAGCTACTATTAGCTAAGTCTAAAAGAGGACAAGAAGAAAGAAATATGAAAGGATTATCCTTACCCAAAGGACCTCAAGGCAACCCTTGAAGCATGAGAGGGATTGTTTGCAAAAGGCTGGTTGAAGAAGAGATACAAGCTGCAGAAAAGAGCTTGAATCTACAGCCATATTTTTTAGAAGCTTTGTCAAATTGTTTTAATGCTTTGAGAATTATTTTTGAAGTTCTTTAATTCATTTACATAATGATGTCAAATTATTCAACTAAGGTTTCTAAATCCTATTTTACAAGACTCTTTGATGAAGAGATGAAATGAGACTTCTACATCCTGAAGTATATGGTGAAAATTCTATATGAAGATGGAAGGGAAAACAATAGAATTCGTGATCAATTGGTTGCTATTAAGAAAGATAAAGAAGGAATTATTCAAAGTGAAAAGAGGTTATTGTATATGAATATTCTTTAGAGATAAAACTTTCTCAGTTTACCAAAATGTTGCTCCAGTTATTCACAATAGTCTCTATAAAAAGATCTCTAAAACAAGACTTTACAGAACCAAAAAAAAGGTTGTGATGATGTGAATGTATCTCTCATTCTGTAATACCTATGTAAGACATGAGACAGGGTTTTGTAGTTTGGAATCTTAGGAACATAAAAATCCTCTAGTTTCTCAATATTCATCTGTGATTGGCAAAAATTTGCTATGAAAAATGATGACTAAAAAGGAAATTTCTAGAAAATGTGCCTTCAAATATTATTTAAAATTTCCCAAACCATAATTTCTATGTAAAAATGGAGATATTTTTTTATACATACTAATGTTAGAAACAAAAAACTCGTTCAAGTTTTTAAAATTCAATTCCACCCACGCAGAACCCATATTTGAAAATATTGTCTAAAAACAAGAAAAATTTGGAAAATATGCCTGCAAATATTCCACTAAATATCCAAAACCATAATAGCGGTTAGAAAAATGAGTGACATTTTTGTATATGAGGATGTTGTACAAAAAATCATCTTTCAATTTTTTTAAAAAAATTCTTAGTTGTTTGTAAACCATGTTTAAAATTACTCTGTTGTATAGGGAAAAAGCGTAGTTTTAATTTCCCATGAAGCAAACATATAACATTGAGGTGAGAGGTGACATGGAGGTGGTGTATGATGTGGAGGTACATCGTAGGCAGAAATAATTGATGCGTTAGTGCTGAGGGAAAGCGTGGGAAGGGAGTTAATTGGCAACGGTAATGATCAAGCTGGCATGATATGACGACCGGTCAATGGGCGGATTGGAAGTTTTTGATATAGCGGAGAAACTTCTTTTCAGAGGGGTTCCAAAGTGCTAAGTGGTTTAAGCAGGGTGGGGTGCGAAATGATTATAAGGTGCCAAGTTAGCGTGGTCCGAAAATGAAAAAAAAAAAAATTCGGACCCCCGTGATGGTAAATATCAGTTGGAGAGGGGAGGCCGAAAAGTGATAAGGGCCATCGGATGAGGGAGATAAATATGGGATGATGGGACAGATGAATTTAAGTTAACATGAACCGATGGGATGATTTTTTTTGTAGCAGAAGAGTTAATAAGGGTAAAACTTTGGATAATGGGATAATGCACCCAAATTTTGTGTTCATATGCCCGGACCTTTTAGAGTTAGGATAAAACCTTTTACCATTTTTCCTTATTATTTGATTGAAATTTCACAATGTAAAATTACAAATATGAAATACACAATCACCTTGAGATCCTATAAAATATAGGACCCTAACAGTGGCTCCAACTAGGGATGACACTCTCCTTGTGAGGTGAAAAGAACACCAAAGACTAGCAGCCTGATCCATTGGGTTGATCCCAAGCTAGAACATGCTCTACTCTAAAATATCTATGACTGAAAATATCAAACTGAAATCAAAATTTTTCTGGAAACTGAAATCTGAAATTCAATTGGAAACTGAAACTCTAAATAATTCTTGGAAAAATGCTCAAAGTACTGAGCTTATTTGCACACTGATACCTACCCTATACTGCTGAAAAACATGTTGAATCATGTAATAAAAAAATTCCAATGAAGGTAGTCAAGTAGTTCCTGAAACAAGTGGAATACTTGACTTATTGTTAGCATAATCAAAAGGACAACTTGACTATTTTTCCACAAAATCAAATCTGTAACATGTAATGGCAACTGTTGATGAATATGGTCCTTATAATGAAAACATGATTGAACACTTAAGATGAAAAGAACCTACATGTAGTCTGATATAGGATCAATAAAAGCATGTTTTATTATGTTAGCTTTCAGGTCTTCAATGACCAGTCGATCATGGATGATTTCATCAGTTGTATCCTCAAGGTTAAACCCTGATTCTAACTCTACAATTTTAGTCTTGTACTTTGAAACATAATTCTCATCAATCTGCAAATCAAAAGGCAATACAATCGCCTCTTAATTTGGAGAAGGAATATTTTCTAAGAATTGTTTAGGATCTTGAAAATTATATGACTAAATCTGAAAATCCAAATGTTCAATGTCCTTCTCGAATCTTCCAACAACTAACTCAAGAAAAAAGAATTACTTTCAGGAGAAAATTTTCTCGATTTCAAAAAATGGAACATGGCCATTAAGAAATCTTTATCAATTTGAAACTCTGCGAACTCATCCCTGAATTATTTTAAAACTTAACAATATAGAGGATTTTCCACATACCCTATCATATCGTTTAGCAAGAAATCTAATAAACATGTAGTGGAGTCGCCATGAATGCTCTAAAACCTAGATTCATTGTCAGTGGAGTCACGTTGAGAAATTTGAAGCTCTGGATACTTTGACATGGAGTCGCCAGGTGATTCAACCTTCTTGTGTCTGATCAATGTCCACCATCAGTAATTAGATTTGGAACTAATACACTTTTCTGAGGAAGATAAAATATTTTTATTCCCCTGTATGGTCGCCACTATGTTAGCACTCTGTATTTTCAATTCTGAAGAAAAAACCTTGGAGGTAACATCAAAACCGCTTTGGAACTTGGGATCTAGCCCTGCCAGCTTTAGAGAGGGGACTCTCTATAAAATTTAGCTTTTTTTTCTTGGACATTTTAGGGTATTTAATGGGCTCATAGTTTGGTTTTTGAATTTTTTTTGTTGGAACAACAAGGGAATTCCATTGGGAAATTGAGTCAAAGAGGCTTGGGGTGATCAATTCGTAGAAGTATCAAGCTTCAGTGAAATAGGGAAAGCTAGGTTTCACTACTTTGGATCTTTTGGGGTTTTAAATGAATTATGGAAGTCGAAGAAATATGGAATTCAGTAGAGATTGAAAAACAATTAAGTATTCTTCAAGTTGACCTCAAGTAGAAAACATTTAAATTATAAAACCAAATAGAACACGGTGTTCTAATTAACATATCCTATTCAACACAGTTTCTATTTCACAATTAAGAATTTATGATACAAAGAGAAAGAAAAATAATCGATAAACAGATTAATAGGAGAAAAACGTCACCATTTCATAGACCACATGAATCTTGAAACAAATGGTCTTGTATTACTTGCAAATGGTCACTTGAATTCATTAAACAAATTTACAATGAATGGTAGCCTCTCTTATTATAAAACCCAACATATATTACTTTAAATGTTGAAGTATTTATGGAAATTCTAAACTAGAATATCTTGAAAAAATATCAAGATTTCTTACAAAAATCTCTAACTATGTTACACAAATATAAATGAAACATAGGAAATTCAAAACCAATGAATCTAATTAGCACTGTATTAGAGGATTGATAGTGATAAAGAATAGCACTTCGAATTTGATAGCAACTCTTATTTATGAGGTGGATTCCAAGTCACTAATTGTCTTTTTCCTCACGAATTTCTGAACAATAGGGTCCATTAATACCTGTGTATATCTCAATCCGAGATAGATATGTAAAATTTGAAAGAGACGATTGTATATAAGCATGTTTTTGAGATAAACCTATCTCATTTTCCCACAATTATTCTCAAATTGTTCACAATATTCTCTACAAAAAGATGTCTAAAAAATGACCTTTCACAGCCAGAAAAATAGTTTTTGACGATGTGCATGTATCTCTTATTCTGTAATACCTCTGTAACAAGTGAGATAATTTTTTTTATTTTGGAATATTTGGAGCATAAACCTCCTCCAGGTTCTAAAGATTCATCTTTGATTGACCGAAATCTGCTCTTCAAAAATATGACTAAACAAGGAATTTATGGAAATGTGCCTTCAAATATTCCTTAAAAATTCCCAAACCATAATATATGTATACAAATGGAGAGAGGTTTTTTCACATACTTATGTTAGCAAAAAAACCTCTTTCAAGTGTTTAGAATTCATTTCCACTTGCAGGGAAACCATATTTGAAAATACTGGCTAAAAATAGAAAAATTTGGGAAAATTTGTCTGCAAAGATTCCTCTGAATCTCCCAGACCATAAGAGCTATTAGAAAAATCAGAGAGTTTTTTGTATATGAGGACGTTATCTAAAAAAACCATTTTTAATGTTTTAAAATATTTTCTCAGTTGTTTGAAAACCATGTTTAAAATTAATGTTCTCTATAGGGAAACGAACATATAACATGGAGGCAGGAGGTGACATGGAGGTGGGGATGATGTGGAGGTACAACGTTGGTGGAAATAATTGATGCGTGAGTGCAGATGGAAAGTGTGGGAAAGGAGTTAATTTTCAATGTTAATTATCAAGCTGGCATGATATGATAGACACTCAACAAGCGGATTGGTAGTTTTTTATATAGCGGAGAAACTGCTTTTCGGATGGGGTCTAAAATGGTAAGTGGTTTAAGAAGGGGGGGTGCGAAATAACATGAAGGCACATGTTAATGTGGGCTCTAAACAAAAAGAATATTTTTTAAGACCCCCTTTCCCCCCTTCCTGACGATATATATCGATAGGACAGGGGGGGCCGAGAAGTGATACGGGTCGTCGGATGAGGGAACGGGAGATAGAATGATGGGACATATAAAGGTAGGTTAACATAAAGCGATGGGATAATTTTTCATGTAGCGAAAGGGTTAATAAGGGTTAAAATTTGGATAATGGGATAATGTGCCAAACTTTCATTTTCATATGCCCAAAAATTTTAGACTTACGATAAAACCTTTTACCCTTTTGTCTTCTTATATGCATGAAATATAACAATGTAAAATTACAGATATGAAATACTCCATCACCTTGAGATCCTATAAAATATAGGACCCTAACACACTCCATCGAACACCCCCATCATGGAATAAATTGGACCATTATACAATACACCTCTATTAATTATATAATTAATAGGCCTTATTTAATGAAAGTGACCTCAAAATATATCAAAAAATTTAAAATGTACGTAGATTTTAAATCCAATTCAAAATAAATAATTGTAATATTCCAAATTTTATGGAATATTAATTTTTTCCATTTTCAATTTGGAGATGAATAAAATGGGTAGGAGATCCGTTCATTTCATCAATAGGGAATAAAAATCCTCTTAGTGTGAAAGAGGATCACTTATAGAGCTGTATTTCACACCTCCATGTGTGAAAAGAGACTTTTGTAGGAGGACTAGGTCAAGTTTGACCAAGTCAAACTGCTCAGTGGTAGGAGGTGAAAGGCATCTTGTGGGACGGTGCAGTGAAAGAGGAGGGAATATTCTAGAGGAATTAAACCCTAATGAGTGGGGTCCATAGAGCGGGAGCTCACATTTTTTAAAATATGGACAAGGCAGCCATTGTTTCTTATGTTGAGTGTTATTCATCTTTGGTCTTTTAGACTTGGTGCAATCTCTTGCTGTTTAGAAAGAACTACCAGGGAATTCATGTTTAGGGTTTCCTCTCCTTCTTGAGTAGCTCTTGGAGGATTTCACTCCATTCCACATATTCATACATTGAGGTCAAGCCTCATCCTTTTTCATTAGCTCAGTTTCAGTTGGAGATTGTGCAGTGTTGCTGGGTGTTGTTGGGGAGGTTTTCGACAACACCATCCTTGGCTATTTTTTCAGAGGAGGGAGCTTCCATCCCTTTGGGAGATCAGAAAATGAGGTTAATGAGATTATTCCACTATATTTGGCATCATTCCAACCACTTGCCATCATTAGCAGCGCAATCCCTCTCTTAGACAAAGTTATTCTTGGAGAGTATTTGGTGTGATGGTTTAGCAGACACTTTGGAGGGTGAGATAATTGCTGAAGGGATCAGCCTTTCACTTCAGATTTCCATTGGAGGAGTGTTCCTCATTTTATGAATCCATTTCAGCCTTCTCCATCTATTTCTAGTTCTTGAGTTGCAGCCGCTACTGCAACTCCGACACTTATGTAATTTTCCAATTTTGAGTAGTTTCCAGCCAATCCTTCTAGAGGATTGTTGTATTGTATTTTCAGGGGTTGAGATCATGCTCCCCCTCTTTATTTGAGCTTCATATTGTCATATAATTTTAATGTTATAATTTTTCAGTAGTTCTCTATAAAATATTGCGTAGTCATATCCTGCAGTTTCTTATCTATAGCAGTGTGCTTCATATTTATCATGCATGTAGTGTGAGGCTTGTATTGTATTGATTGAGTGACTGATTCCTCAAGTCATTGCATTCCTTTTACTGTTGTAATGATAAATGTTGGTTATTTACATCTCCTCATGAGTAATCTCTTGAAAATAATGTTGAGAATCCATTTTATGTTCATTCATTGTTGCAGCCCCATTCCTTGGGAAACTTCTGAAGGGAGCTAGGTGTGGGTGCCTTGCTTGACCACCCTAGAAAAATTTCTTTGGCCCAAAATCTTGGATTTCAGTCTTAAACACATTGGTATAAGGGATCTAGGTCTTGGTATCAAATCCTTGTACCTCCATTTCTGGAAAATTTGTTTTCCAGCCATGGATTGCTAACAATTCCTTAAAAAGGAATATTACAGTAGTATCGGAGATGATGAAGAAAATGAGCTTGCTCTCATCTATTTTTGGATCGAAGAAGAGCCTCCCCAAGGAGGAGTAGCAAAGAAAAGAATAGGAGTTTCCATGCACTTCCTATTCTCATGAAGGCAAAGAAGATATGCATGTAGGATACTTGGATCATCTAATATTAAGTAAGTACCTGGGTGAATATAAACCTCACTCAAGAGCATTCAGGGAAACTATAATGTTCCCATAGTTTATTTAACAGAAGGAGGAGAGAAGGCCATGTAGTAGAAGGGAAAGCAGAGGCAATAGGCTCCTATTGTCTACATTTGATGGGGATACTTCAACAAGAGCTTGGGTGAGGAAGCTGGAGGCATTTTTTCTGCTACATCCAGTGGTAGAGAAAGAAGAAGTGGAGATTGCAGCACTGCACATGGAGGATGAAGCCTTTTTTTGGTGGTTCAAACCCTTGGTCCATTAAAGGGTGATTTATTTTGCAGAATTTGCTCAAAGGTTAATCAAAACCTTTGATGGAGAAAGGAAAAAGGAGGAAAGGCTCACACCACCATGGGAGGAGGATTTCACCAACACTGCTGCAACTTTGGGGGAGAAACCTTCTATATCTAAAGAGGAGACAGCCATGGCATCAAGAGGAAAATCCATTGTAGCCACACAAGAACATCCCAAGATCCACCAAGGTATGAGTGAAGTTCCACTTTCCATTTGAGCGAATCATTTAAAATATTGTGGAAATTCATCTTTAAAGGTCCAAGAATCTACACATATTGGTATTTTAGAGCCCCATGATTGCACTGCGCTGTGCAAGGGGTTTAAGGGGGAGATGAACCCTCATCGTCATGAACTTTTGATGAGTCTCATTCATACCTTGAGGTTGGGATGTGAACCATTGGAGAATGGAACAAACCATGGCACCTTCATGATAAACAAGGAAACATACTTTGAACCAGAGGTTGAAACAACTACTACACCATTGGAGGAATTAGAAGCACTGTTAAGCATGGGTGGAGAGGAGATATTACCTCCATCACATTTGGGTCATCATGGATCCAACATAGTCATGGGTGAGAGATATATTCTAAGAGGTCTCCAAGGAGCTGCATTTCACACTTCCATGAAATGCAAAGGGGAAGGTATGGCTTGGGAGAATGGTGATCCTCATGAGAGGGAAACCAATGGATGACAGAGGAGAAGACATCCACAAGGATTTGAGTGGGTGTGGATGAGGAGAAAGAGGCTAATTAGGCACTTGCAAATATATGATACCGGGAAGAAGGAGGCTTGGATGCGTTGCCTCCTCTTGAAGGAGTTTGGCCATCACTTCATCTATCCTCTTTTTCAGGAGGATGGGAGTGGAGAAAAGGTGGACGGATGTTTACATCATTGAGCAATAGAGAGTAGCGATACATGGAGCTAATATGGTATATATATTAGTCATGATACCTTCATCACATGAGTTACAATATGTGAGCATGAGGAGGCAACAAGCACTTGGATTGCTTGAACTATCTTGGAGAGAGCACAAGAAGCTTTGCTCTAATATGATATATGGTGTTGCAGGAGTAGAGGAGAGCACTCTCATAGTAAAAAGGGATTAATCCTTAGCTTGGACTGATCATGAGGCATTTCCATCTTGGGAGAAGCTTCATATTTGCAATAGCATCACCAGAGGTGTTCTTGACAAGGAGCATGTCAAGAGACAAAGATTGGCATGGAAAAGAGCCTTTTTGCATGAGCTCACAACGCTAACACTTGGGAGCAGGGTCACATACATGGATCCATCTATCATCTTACTTCCAGCCTATGGTAAGAGCCTTGTGTTTACATTTATTGATTTACATACTCTTATCATTATGTTGCAGTGCATGGCTCCTCAAAGGGACAGATTTTTCATGTTGCTCCATGAGCAAAGTTGGGCAAAAACATATGATAGAGATAGCCATATTTTACATGGCCTTGGGAAAAAAAAAATCCATTCTCCACATGTTTAGCTAATTCATACGATTAGCATTGTAATTCAAAACATTTTTCCTTATACATTTCTAAAGCACCAATTTGCAAAACTAAATTATGCACCCTTGGGAGACTGTTGGTACTTTCCAGCACCATATGAAACCATCATTAATCCCCCTATTTTATTGTTGATCATGATTATATTTTCTGTTATGTCTCATATTCTTATTGGAAGCATGATCGGAATATTGACACATGAATTTGGTGTGTCCTTAAGGGAAGATGATTTCTACAGTTTATGCATGGCATGTTTTAAGGGGAACATGAGGAGAGACATGGCCACCACAACCACTTATTTTCCTTATTTTGAGGTGGGCCATGAGTTTGATGATGATATCCATCCATTTTATGTATATGGGCATGTATTTGATTTTTTATTTCTGATTCACTCATCTATTTACTATTCATTAGTAGAGCTGATATTTTCTGTACAATGCTTGCCATGTTATTTTTTGCAGCTGCAGTGGATGTGGTTGCGTTATAACCCTATGAGACATTGTTTGTACCTTGCTGCACATGGTATAAAATATAGTAAACATTTCCTTGGGGTATTCTATGATGATCATGTCCAACTCATCATGGATGAAATGTCTTGGGCAAGCCGGATTATCATTGGTGGAGGAGAGATCCTTCGAGTATTGCTCTTCATTTTTCCACTTGAGCGAAATATTTTTGCAGCACATGATTAGCAAAAAATCCACACTTATCACAAGTGGAGAGAAGGACAGCATGGGGCAAGCTATGAGACTTTCCATATTCATATTTTCAGCCCACCTTCATTTCCAGAGCTCAATGTGGAGGGATATTTCTACGAGTTTCCATGTTAGGAGGCAGCTTATGTTGTATGGATGATTGCTTGGGGATGGGAGATTCATATGTGGATTGTGAGTCCCATTATATATCAGATCTCATGCCTCAAGGAGGCCCTTAGACAACCCATTTTTTCCTTCATGGATATTTGTTTCTACATGATAGCTATTTGGGGATGTTCACCAAAATCTAGATTGCCTATGTTGGAGGGACAACTTGGACACTTGATTGATGATATGGCATCGTTTTTTTGGATAATTTTATAATGCATGGATGCTACAGGGAAATTACGGGGAAATAAATCAGTCTATCCTTGTACTTGCTTGAGGACAAGCAATGTTTGAGAGGGGAGGACTGTAATATTCCAAATTTTGTGGAATATTAATTTTTTGCCATTTTCACCTAGGAGATAAATAAAATGGGTAGGAGAGCCATTCATTTCATGAGTAGCGAATAAAAATCCTCTTAGTGTGAAAGAATATCACTTATAGAGATGGATTTCTCACCTCCATGTGTGGAAAGAGACTTTTGTAGGAGGTGGAAGGCATCTTGTGGGACAGCGCAGTGAAAGAGGAGGGAAGCTTCTAGATGAAGGAAATCCTAATGAGTGGGGTCCATGGAGAGGGAGATCAAATTGTTTAAAAGGAGGACAAGGCAGCCATTATTTCTCATGTTGAGTATTATTCATCTTTGGTCTTTTAGACTTGCTGCAATCTCTTACTGTTTAGCGAGTATTTATAGGGAATTCATGTTTCGGATTTCCTCTCCTTCTTGAGTATCTCTTGGAGGATTTCACTCCATTCCCCATGTACAAATATTGATGTCAAGCCTCATCCTTCTTCATCAGCGCAGTTTCAGCTGGAGATTTTGGAAGGTTGCTGGGTGTTTTTGGGGAGGTTTTCTACAACACCATCCTTGGCTAGTTTTTCAGAGGAGGGAGCCTCCATCCCTTTGGGGGATCAGAAAATGAGGTTAATGAGATTATTCCACTATATTTGGCATTAGGCCAACCACTTTCCATCATTAGTAGCGCAGTCCCTCTGTTATACAGCGTTATTCTTGGAGAGTATTTGTTGTGAGGGATTAGCAAACACTTTGGAGGGTGAGATCTTTGGTGAAGTGATCAGCCTTTCACTTTATATTTCCATTGGAGGAGGGTTCTTCATTTGATGTAGCCATTTCATCCTTCTCCATATATTTCCAGTTCTTGAGTTGCAGCTGCTACTACAACTCCGACATTTATGTACTTTGCCCATTTTTAGTAGATACCAACCAATCCTTCCAGAGGATTGTTGTATTTTATTTTCAGGGGTTCAGATCATGCTCCCCCTCTTTATTTGAGCTTCATATTGTCATATCATTGTAATTTTATCATTTTGCAGTATTTCTTTATAAAATATTGTGTAGTCATAGCCTGCAGTTTCTTATCTATAGCAGTGTGCTTCATATTTATCATGCATGTAGGGTGAGGCTTGTATTGTATTGATTGAATGACTGATTCCTCAAGTCATTGAATTTCCTTTACTGCTGTAATCATATATTTTTTTCTATTTACATCTCCTCATGAGTAAGCTCTTGAAAATAATGCTAAGAATCCATTGTATGTTCATTCATTTTTGCAGCCCCATTCCTTGGGCAATTTCTGAAGGGAACTAGGTGTGGGAGGCTTGTTTGACCAGCATAGAAGAATTTATTTGGCCCCAACTCTTGGATTTCAGTCTTAAACACATTGGTCTAAGGGATCCAGGTCTTCGTATCAAATCCTGCTGCCTCCATTTCCGGAAAATGCGTTTTCCAGCCATGGATTGCTAGCAATTCCTAAAAAAGGAATATTACAATAACTAAGTTGACATTTAAAAAAATAAGAAACAAAATATGTACTCTAATTTAGAGATTCAAAATAAATAAGTAAGTTAACATCTAGAAAAATTAATAAACAAAATATGTACTCTAATTTAGAGATGAAATGAAGTTTTTCAGAGTATTTATTCTCCTCATTTTAATCAAAGTCTTGTAGATGTTTTTAAAAACTTGAGTTTAAGTTAACTAATTTATAAAATTTTAGTCTTATGGATTTTTACAGTATTGAATCAAATTAAATATTTAATTAAATATTCCAAAATTTATTTTAAACAAAAAAAAATCACAATTTTTTCTTGAAATGACTATTTTGTCAATAAATTGTAAACAATATATTTCTTATATTTAAAATGATATTATTTAAATATTCTAAATATTAAATAAATCTATTACCTATTATATTTTAAATAACAATCAACAGTTTAAATTGATCCCAAGTTCTCATCTCATTTAATTAAATATTCCAAAATTTATTTTAAACAAAAAGAAAATCACAATTTTTTCTTGAAATGACTATTTTGTCAATAAATTATAAACAATATATTTCTTATATTTAAAATAATATTACTTAAATATTCTAAATATTAAAAAAAATCTATTACCTATTCTATTTCAAATATCAGTCAATAGTTTAAATTTATCCTACCTTTTCATCTTAATGAAAAATCGTTAATTCCTCCACTCAAGTTCCGACAATCTTATTCCCACCCCCGAAAAAAGTCACTCAAAACCCTTCCAATTTATTCATAAAAGTAAAAGCACCACCATCCAGAATTAAAAGTTACGGGGACACCAGGTACTTCCATTTAAATATATTTTCTATTAGCCAAAGCCCAAGACTACTATGGGTTCATTCGTTTAAAGCTATTCCTAGTTTTGTGTTGTGGGATGGTGCATGTGAGATGATAGTTAAAAGGTTCTATGTTTTGTACTAATTCAACACCATTAAATATTTTTATAATTTTGGCTTCTTTGATCTATTGTGTATTATAGAATTCTTTCGGTAATAATTAAATTTAAAAGAACTTTCTTGACACATTTCGAACCAACCAGTGTGGTTCATCAAGAGGACTAGGTGATGATGAAACACACTGGTTGCTTCGAAACGCATCGACAAAGTTCTTTTAAATGTGATTATTACCGGAAGAATTCTATAATACACAATGGATCACATAAACCAAAATTTTAAAAATATTGAAACCCTTCTCGGTAGGGCCTTGGCGACAAATATTCATCATTTCGAATGGGCACGTTTGCAGGTATGAGATGAGATCTTACATTTCTAAATAGATGTAGAGATAACATCTTGATCTAATCTCTCACCTAGTCTCGATGATGAACCACACTGATTGGTTCCAAATGCATCAAAAAATTTCCAACTAAATATTATTAATTAACTTTAAACATTACTTTGTCAATTTAAAGTTACTTTAATATTATGGTAAGCCATTATCTTAATAATTATCATTGTTTTTTAAAATTTGATGGACCAAAGATGATTCCAATTTTGTATAAAATATTTTTCAGACCAAAGATAACTCACATTTTGTATCAAATAATATTTTGACGTAGCTTTTATGTATTTTGTGCACCAAAATTGACTTCAAATTTGTGTATAAAAGAAACTTTCCTGCCTCACATTTTGTATCAAATAATCTATTGACGTGGCTTTTAATTATTTTGTGGACCAAAAATGACTTCAAATTTGGGTATAAAGGAACCTTTCCTACCTCACTTCACCTCAGGTTCAATATTCACTACGAAAGAAAAACTTGTGCCTCATTTTCGAATTAATTTCAGTTTTGGTTCGTATTAATGGTAGTTTGGGATGAAAAACAATGTTTTCAAGACTTGTTTGCACTTCTGGTTTTTGCATCGATTTGTTTCTCATGCACCGAATCAAGTTTTTTTCTCATGCACCGAATCAAGTTTTTTTCCTTTCCTTCCCTTTCCTTTCTATGGGTATGGATGCCTCCTTGTTCTACGGGGTGGATTTGGCCTATATGATCGGCCATCATTTTGAATCATCCTTATTCCATGAGATGGACCCCTATGATGAAGGATTGATTCATGCCTACTACTCGCGCCCGTAGACTCTCCAACAACCCTTAGATTAATATTTTTATGATTATGATGCCGATTACTCGCACATGCTCACCCTTCAATGACAATTGGATGAACATTCTTATGATTATGATGGCAACTACTCGCGTGCACACACCCCTGAAGGGCCATTCGATGAAGTTTTTTACGATTATGATTTTGGCTACTACTCACACCCGCACAACCATTTGATGATCATTTCTACTATTGTGATGTCGACTACTCGAGGACGCACACCCTTGGAGGGCCATTGTATGAATATTTTTACTATTTTGATGTCGACCACTTGCAAGGCATTGAAGAGAAGGATGCCTAATACTCGCGCGCACACAACCTTGAATTCAACACGTCCAGTGGTTCAGTTCAAAACAACCCAAATTCGAATTCAGTTTCCGCTACTCCAGTGGTTCAATGGTTCAGTTCAAAACAACCCAAATTCGAATTTAGTTTACACGTCCAGTGGTTCAGTTCAAAACAACCCAAATTCAACACGTCCAGTGGTTCAGTTGATTTTTCATATTGCAATATTTGAGTATGTATTTACTTCAATTAGATTGACATATTTTTTCACTACAACATAGTACACTAAAATTTGATAGCCTTGTATTTTGGTTTTCACTACAACATAGTACACTAAAATCAACATCTAATTGTATACCGTGTTTATGGGCCCAAGTATAGAACCCAGTATGGGGGTAGATCTCACATAAAAACCTAAAAATGTAAACATAAATGTAAAAATAATGTTTACATTAACATTTTTAATTTTTTGTTGTCCTTATTTAAAAATAAATTATTTTATATAAACACAATATAAATTTAAAATATAAATAGGGTTATGAAAACTCGAAAAGAATTAAATAAACCATAGGTATGGTAAATAAAAAAAACTTATGGGGTAGATCTCAAGTAAAAACGTAAACGTAAACTTAACATTCAACATGTATGGTGTAGATCTCATATCTTGGTATTAGGATCCTTTAGAAGATATGTTAATTATTTTCCTTTTAATTGATGATAATACCATAATTGATTAATGTACATATTCTTGCTATTAAGGTATCAATATGTGTATTATTAGTGTTTTATTTCTTTTCTTATGGAGTTTTATTTTCTCTATGCATTGATATTGGGTTATTAATTGTTCATCTAGTATTAGTAGGTACCAATATTTTTCATATTGCAATATTTGAGTATGTATTTACTTCAATTAGATTGACATCTTTTTTCACTACAACATAGTACACTAAAATTTGATAGCCTTGTGTTGGATGTTCAACAAAATTATGTCATCTATTAGTGCAACTCAGTCAAATAATTGAGGAGACAAATGGCCATCAATATTTGATGGCAATTTCTAGTTGGACAATAAATGGACATGAGATGAATACTGTTGGGAAACCAGCTCCAAAAATAGAAGAAAAGAGATATCAATGCCTTTGAAATAAGCTAGTTTGAGCTGGCAACCTATAATACATTACATGAATGAAGAATTCTTGGATGATACAAATAAAAAAACCTCCTTTCTATATATAGGAGTCCATGGGACCACAACGTAATCCTAGTGGGGCCACAATGTAATCCTAGCCGACCTAACAATAATAATTTAAGGGCACAATAATAACAATATGGGGGTTACAAGGGTACAACAATAACAATAAGGGGGTTACACTAAGAACAATAATAATAAGGGGGGATATACTAACATAATACATGATTACACTATTAATATAGGGACTTAACATGCCCCTCTCCTTAAAACAACTATTGTCTTTAACGCTTGATTATTTCTTGATGTTTCTGTATAAAATTCTCATCCTCCCATGCTGACTCTTATACGGGATAGTTCTTCCACTTGCTGAGATACTCTGAAATTGATCGTACTTGTCGAGTTCTTGTTTCTGTGACTGCTTCAGAACTTCTTGTTGATGCTCGATGTGATATTCCACTGCTTGAACCTTCGAAATTTCTCTTAAAGATGATGCGATGGATGGTGGATGATATCCATAAAGTGCCATAACTGGGGTCATTTTTGCTGTTGTATGGAAGGAAATATTATACCACCATTCAATGAGAGGTAACAACTTCACCCATTGTGTTTGTTTATCAGATACAAAACAACAATGATATCCTTCCAAACATTTATTTACTATCTCAGTTTGACCATCGGATTGAGGATGATAAGACGAGCTATGAGCTAATTGAGTACCCAAACAAGAAAATAACTTCGTCCAAAAATTTCCATTAAAATTTGGATCTTTGTCGCTCACAATAAACCTTGGGTTCCCATGTAGCTTTTGAATTGTGTCCATAAATGTAGTAGCAACTATAATTTCTTTAAAGGGGTGAGATAATGCACAAAAGTGTGCATACTTGGTAATCCTATCAACTACCACCATGATGATAGTGTTTCCTTTGGACTTAGGTAAACCTGTGATAAAATCCATTGAAATCTCCTCCCAACATTGAATTGGAATGGATAAAGGTTGTAGAAGACCCAGGGTCTTAATTGTCTCAACATTATTCTACTGTAAAACCAAAAATTGTACCACAAAATTTTTAATATCATATTTAAGGCCATCCCAAAAACAATTCTTTCTTCACCTTGTGGTAAGTTTTTAAAAATCCTGAGTGTCCTCCTAAAGGAGAGGTGTGCAATTCCAAAATAATATATATATTTTTAGTTGGGAATTCTTTTTAGGAGGAATTTTAGAACCCAATACTGATATCTATGCTCAATAGGCCTTTGGAATCACTTAGAACTGATTTTTCGAACAAGACTTATGCAATTTGAAAAAAAATACACAACTTTTTCTTGATTTTGAGGAGCTCGATATTGAAATTGAATTATCTTTGTGATTTCGGATCTTCAATATTTGAAATTTGGCCCTGACATAGCCCTCTAAATATTCTTTCAATTTCCATAGGTCTAACTTGATTAGGATTCTTCAAGTCAAATTTATTTCCAATATCCTACAATGACGTAATTATGGATTGGTTCAGTAGAACAAACTTGTACGGCTTGCCACATGTCATTGTTTTCTCCTTTGGCTCTAAAAATTACAAACAAGCAACTACAGTCCATGTAATTCCAGTTACTTTTTACAGAATTCCAATCCGTTTCTCAGAGAGATATTTCTGAAGATTTTACCATGATCACCTCTTTGAGATGAAATTCGGGAGCCTGAAAAATACCTAACTTCCACAGATCATATCTCCAAACATATTTCGAACCAAGATCTCAAATTTTTTGACAATGGTCATGAGGAATTCTGCTTCGTGCTCTGACAATTTCAGCTTTTGAACCTTCGTAGAAAAAAATTATAGTGAAAATTCCGTGATGAAATTTTTAAGTGAAATTCAGGAGCCTGCAAAAAGACCTAATGTCCATAGATCATATCTCTGAAAATATTTCCAACCAAGCTTTGAAATTTTGCGACAATGTTCCCCAGGATTTTGGCTTTGTACTCTAAAAATTTCAGCTTCTGAACCTTCGTATAAAAAAAGGTATACCGAAAATGCTACGATGACCTATTTGGAGCAGCGAAACCCTAGAATCCAAAGCTATGATACCAAATGTTGGGAAACCAGCTCCAAAAATAGAAGAAAAGAGATATCAACACCTTAGAAATAAGCCACTTCATAAGAAACTCAATATACACAGGTCATGCGTTGATGATTATGTCTGATAAACCCCTATATATATAGGAGTCCATGGGGCCATAATGTAATCCTAGCCGACCTAACAATAATAATGTAAGGGCACAATAATAACAATATGGGGGTTACAGGGGTACAATAATAACAATAAGGGGGGCTACACTAACATAATAAGGGGGGCTACACTAACATAATAAGGGACTACACTATTAATATAGGGACTTAACATGCCCCTCTCCTTCAAACAAGTGTTTTCCTCAATGCTTGATTATTTCTTGATGCTTCTGTATAAAATTCTCATCCTCCCATGTGGAATCTTCTATAGGAAAGTTCTTCCACTTGCTGAGATATCGAAATTGATCGTATTTGTCTAGTTCTTGTTTCGTGACTGCTTGAGTACTTCTTTTTATGCTGATGATATCTAATCGCTGAACCTTCAAATTTTAGAGATGATGTATGAGTATGATAAGTATGATGATATCCATAAAATGCCATAAATGGGGTCATTTTTGCTGTAGTATGGAAGGAAGTGTTATACCACCATTCAGCAAGAGGTAACCACTTGACCCATTGTTTTTGTTTATCAGATACAAAACAACGAAGATATTCTTCCAAACATTTATTTACTATCTCAGTTTGACCATCAGATTGAGGATGATAAGATGAGCTATGAGCTAATTGAGTACCCAAACAAGAAAATAACTCTGTCCAAAAATTTCCTGTAAAAATGGGATCTCTATCGCTCACAATAACCCTTGGGTTCCCATGTAGATTTTGAATTGTGTCCATAAATGTAGTAGCAACTGTACTTCCTTTCAATGGATGATATAATGCACAATAGTGTGCATACTTGGTAATTCTATCAACTACCACCATGATGACACGCTTTCCTTCGGACTTAGGTAAACCTGTGATAAAATCCATTGGAATCTTCTCCCAACGTTGACTTGGAATGGATAAAGGTTGTAGAAGACTTGGGGTATTAATTGTCTCAACTTTATTCTACTGGAAAACCAAACATTCTGCCACAAACTTTTGCATATCAGATTTAAGTCCATCCCAAAAAATTCTTTCTTCACCTTGTGGTAAGTTTTTAAAAATCCCGAGTGTCCCTGTGCAATTCCAAAAGAATATTTTGTTTTAGTTGGGAATTATTTTTAGGAGGAATTTTAGAACCCAATACTAATATCTATGCTTAATATGCCTTTGGAATCACTTAAAACTATTTTTTCAAGCAAGACTTATGCAATTTGAAAAAAATAGACACCTTTTTCTTGATTTTGAGGAGCTTGATATTGAAACCTAACTATTCTATGCTTTCGGATCTTCAATATCTGAAATTCATCCCTGAAGTATCCCCCTAAATCTTCTTTCAATTTCCATAGGTCTGACTTGATTTGGATTCTTCAAGTCAAAGTTATTTCCAATCTCCCATAATGACCTAATTATGGACTAGTTCAGTAGAGCGAAATTGTACGGCTTGCCACGTGTCACTTTTTGCTCCTTTAGCTCTGAAATTTATATACTAACAACTACAATCTATGTACTTCTAGTCACATTTTACAGAATTCTAATCCATTTCTTAGAGAGATATTTATAAATATTTTACCATGATCACCTCTTCGAGATTAAATTCGGGAGCCTGAAAAAGACCTAACTTCCATAGATCATATCTCCAAACATATTGTGAACCAAGCTCTCAAATTTTTCGACAATTTTCCTGACTATTTCCACTTCCCGCTCTAACAATTTCAACTTTTGAAACTTCGTAGAAAAATAATTATAGTGAAAATTTTGCGATGACCTTTTTAAGTGAAATTCAGTAGCCTGCGATGACCTTTTTTACCGAATATGCTACGATGACCTGTTTGGAGTAGTGAAACCCTAGAATCCATAGCTTTGATACCAAATGTTTGAAAACCAACTCCAAAAATAGAAGAAAAGAGATATAAAAGCCTTAGAAATAAGACACTTCAAGGTGGAAACCTCCAATACATTACATGAATGAAAAATTATTGGATGATACAAATGAAAAAACCTCTCAATATATAGGAGTCCATGGGGCAACAATGTAATCCTAGTGGGGCCACAATGTAATCCTAGCTGACCTAACAATAATAATTTAAGGGCACAATAATAATAATATGGGCATTACAGGGGTACAACAATAACAATAAGGGGGTTACACTAAGAACCAGAATAACAAGGGGGGGCTATACTAACATAATAAGGGAATACACTATTAATATAGGGACTTAACAAGTACTCTATTGAGTATCTCATTTAATCTAGTTAGAAAATTCACAAATTTGATGATAAGAATCCAATGGAAAGGCAACATATAGTAGATCAGAAATATGGTAACCTCTAGTTAAATAAATGGAAAATAGGAGATGAATATTATGTCAAGCATACACTACCACACCTATCAAATATCCAAGAGAGTCCCAATATAAATTCCACAAATTCGATGATAAGAATTTGACGATGAGGAATTGGATAGCCAACAGGAAATATGATGCCGAACCAAAGGCCAAGTTGCATATTTGACTAGGGGATTCCAACGTTGTGACATTATAAATCCGATGGAATAATTATATGTTTTCATTTTACATATGATGACCCATTCCAACCTTATGGTGTCAAACATCTATCGGTGTGCATTGATTACCATACTATACATCTGACAACTTGATGTTACCTTATGGTGTCATAAATTTTGCAGGGGCATATTTGAAAGCATCGCTTTATATTTAAGGGTAGTTTAATTGAATAGGTGATGCCATACAATTGTGAACCCTATGACCACTCTGTGTATTTGACTAGTATGTTGTTGGAAATCCGACGAGTAATGGAGTATTGAAAATAATTATATTCGTTGAATCAGGATCTCAATTTTTTTTAATTTTTTTATCCTATGGTAAGGTTAGCTATATTGAAACCCAACTAACCAAATTTCTATTTGATATATTTCAAAAAAATATTTAATACCTAAACCATTTTCTTATAATAATAATATAATGGAATGGACCGCTTTAGCTTCCTTAACTTTTAGTGGATTTAACTTTTCTAGTAAATTCTATAAGCTATGGTCGAACCAAGTATAATACATAATAATTAGAAGAGTTAGGAAAAATGAAATCGCATAGACAATTGTAATGATCAATACAATATTCTTATAGAGAATATTTAGGAAAAAAGTAATGGCATAAGAATTATATTGAAAAAATATTAATGTTAGTGCCAATTTGTAGAATCATTTAATAAAAGATCAAATAGATTTCACTTAAGCCAATATTATCGCTCATATATTTGGTTTTGTTGATTTTTTAGTTTCCCTCTTTTCTCATAAAATTTAGTGAATATAACCATCATTTTAACCTTGATTATATGTTTAAAAAAATTATGGAGCATAGAAATCCCATATTTCCATATTATGTTTGGAATCAATGAAAATTTTATAGATTAACTCTACATTCGATTTGTTATAGTCATAAAAATCTTGGACTTAAATTTATTTTTTCCTTAAGAGTTACCAAGTACATGTTGTGGGGTTGCCGATATGACATCCATGGGCCCCTCAATCTAATGGTTGGGACTTTACATCAAAGAACATAAATTTTTTTTATTCGTCTGATACCCTAGGAAAAATATCTTTAATTAGCTATAAATGACTCGAACTTATAGTAGAAAAGGTGCATTACCCAAAATCTCACACTCATTTCAATGTGATTTTAACCCCTAACGTGATATAATAGCCCACACTTTTTAAGTGCAATTCAGGAGCCTGCAAAAAGACCTAAAGTACACAGATCATATCTCTGAAAATGTTTCCAACCAAGTTTTGAAATTTTGCGACAATGTTCCCCAGGATTTCGGCTTTGCACTCTAAAAATTTCAGATTCTGAATCTTCGTATAAAAAAAGGTATACCGAAAATGCTACGATGAACTGTTTGGAGCAGTGAAACCCTAGAATCCAAAGCTCTGATACCAAATGTTGGGAAACCAGCTCCAAAAATAGAGGAAAAGAGATATCAACACCTTAGAAATAAGACACTTCAAGGGGGAAACCTCCAATACATTAAATGAATGAAAAATTCTTGGATGATACAAATGACAAAACCTCCTTTCTATATATAGGAATCCATGGGGCCACAATGTAATCCTAGCTGACCTAATAATAATAATTTAAGGGCACAATAATAACAATATGGGCGTTACATGGGTACAACAATAACAATAAGGGGGTTACACTAACAACAATAATAATAAAGGGGGGCTATACTAACATAATAAGGGACCACATTATTAATATATGGAATTAACATTCCCCTCTCCTTAAAACAAGTGTTTTCCTCAACGCTTGATTATTTCTTGATGTTTCTATATAAAATTATCATCCTCCCATGTGGAATATTCTACAAGAAAGTTCTTTCACTTGATGAGATACTGTGAAATTGATCGTACTTGTCGAGTTCTTGCTTCTGTGACTAATTCATAACTTGTTGTTGATGCTCGATGTGATCTTCCACTAGTTGAACCTTAAAAATTTCTCTTAAATATGATGTGATGGATGGTGGATGATATCCATAAAGTGCCATAAATGGGGTCATTTTTGCTGTAGTATGGAAGGAAATGTTATACCACCATTCAGCGAGAGGTAACCACTTGACCAATTTTGTTTTTTTATCAAATAAAAACCAACGAAGATATCATTCCAAACATTTATTTACTATCTAAGTTTGACTATCGGATTGAGGATGATAAGATGAGCTATGAGCTAATTGAGTACCCAAACAAGAAAATAACTCCGTCCAAAAATTTCTAGTAAAAATGGGATCTCTGCCGCTCACAATAATCCTTGGGTTACCATTTAGCTTTTGAATTGTGTCCATAAACGTAGTAGCAACTGTACTTTCTTTAAATGGATGATATAATGCACAAAAGTGTGCATACTTGGTAAGTTTATCTACTACCACCATGATGAAACTCTTTCCTTCGGACTTAGGAAAACCTGTGATAAAATCCATTGGAATCTCCTCCAAACGTTGACTTGGAATGGATAAAGGTTGTAAAGACTCGGGGTATTAATTGTCTCAACTTTATTCTACTAGAAAACCAAACATTCTCCCATAAAATTTTGAATATCAGATTTAAGGCCACACCAAAAAAATTCTTTCCTCACCTTGTGGTAAGTTTTTAAAAATCCTGAGTGTCCCCCTGAAGGAGAAGTGTGCAATTCCAAAAGAATATTTTTTTTTAGTTGGGAATTATTATTAGGAGGAATTTTATAACCCAATACTGATATCTATGCTCAATAGGCCTTTGGAATCACTTAAAACTGACTTTTCAAACAAGTCTTATGCAATTTGAAAAAAATACACACCTTTTTCTTGATTTTGAGTAGCTCGATATTCAAATTTAAATATTCTATGATTTCAGTTCTTCAATATCTAAAATTCGTCCATGAAGTAGCCCCCTAAATCTTCTTTCAATTTCTATAGGTCTGACTTGATTTGGATTCTTCTAGTAAATTCTATAACCTATGATCGAACCAAGTGTAATACATAATAATTAGAATAGTTAGGAAAAATGAAATGGCATAGATAATTGTAATGATCAATACAATATTCTTACAGAGAATATTTAGGAAAAAATTAATGGCATAAGAATTATATTGAAAAAAATATAATGTTAGTGCCAATTTGTAGAAACATTTAATAAAAGATCAAATAGATTTCACTGAAGCCAATATTATCACTCATATATTTGTTTTTGTTTATTTTTGAGCTTCCCTCTTTTCTCATAAAATTTAGTGAATATAACCATCATTTTAACCTTGATTATATGTTTAAAAAAATTATGGAGCATAGATATCCAATATTTCCATCTTATGTTTGGAATCAATGAAAATGTTATAGATTAACTCTACATTCGATTTGTTATAGTCATAACTATCTTGGACTTAAATTTATTTTTCCCTTAAGAGTTACCGAGCACATGTTGTGGGGTTGTCGGTATGACATCCATGAGCCCCTCAATATAATGGTTTGGACTTTACGTGAGAGAACATATAATTTTTTTATTCATCTGATCCCCTAGGAAAAATATCTTCAATCATCTATAAATCATTCGATCCTACAATAGACAAGGCACATTACCCCAAAAATCACACTCATTTCAATGTCATTTTAACCCCTAACGTGATCTAATAGCCCACACTCATTGCATCCATTACTCAATATGTCACGTCGGGTGAGAATATGAGGCTTTTATGACACCATTCCACTTAGCGATAAGATCGAATGAGTGTGAGAAATGTAGATCAACGGTTTCCATGATATATAAATTGGAATGTCAAGGTGCATGCAAGTTACTGAACCTGGCTTAACCTAATATTCATTGCTGTAACATTTTAATATGATCATTAATTTTAGTAACATTTCGTACATTATTTATGTTATATAATTTTACATTTATATCCTGATTTTGTTAACAAAATGTAATTATAACTGTAAATAGGCATATGGTTTCTATGTTGGAAACACTATTTGAAGTCTAATATTTTGAGATGTAAAGTTGAAAATACAATTAGACAAACTTGGGAACAGTTTGTTTTCATCACAATGGTTTGTTTTCATTTAAAAACATTCTTCACATAGAGGAAATGATCACTTGCTAAATAGTTCTAATAATCCATATAATCTTGATAGAAAAGTTTAATATGAAATTTTGAAGATTGAATAAATCTTAATTGGCACTTACGAAAAATGTTAGATATTGATGTGCAGTATGAAACTAATATAGGCATTTCAAGTGCCAATGACATCATAAGCCTTGAATTTTGAAAACTAAGTGTTAAGAATATTCATCTTCTTAAAGGATAATAGAAGAGGATAACAAATCCTTCAAAAAAATGATAATATTATGATGTAAACCCAAGAGTGTTGTAAAACTTGACGTAATCTAGATAAATGAACCTTTTGGAAAAAAGAAGACAAGTAGTCACACTATTATCTTGTACAAGTTCTTGTGAGATTAATATTACCTAAATACTAATTCTAAGAATTTCACAATAAGTCTTGCATGGTAATACGTAGTATTGTTTTAAGACTCATGATCTATACAAAGACTCTCACTCTAGCCTGTTTATACAGGCTTGAAATACTATTCATATGAATTCCAACAACCATATAGGATAAGGAGGCTTTGATCATTAATAAAAAAACATATGAAACATTTATTGACAATAAACATATTATGTATACAGAAGCATGGAAAAACATGACACATTTTTATGGTTTGGATGATGTATCCAATCTACATTGCCACATGACAAGTCCAATGGCCTGATAGGTATTTAGTGAAATACTCATGTATTTTAGGAAGATGTTGCAGGGTTACTACTTATGACATATGATATATAATAACATGTACGTTGTATTTAAACAAGGATATTCTTTGAGTATATATTAAATAAGAATAGATCCAAAGTATCTATAATACTACTACCAGATGTTGTAATACTATGAAAATACTCAAGGAAGGGTTTCTGTCAAAATATTCCTTTCTTTGTACTAATCTGCGTATACTCCTTGAGATCTAATACTATGAAAAATGATTATTTTTATATTTTGGTGTTGTATCTAATCCATAGCTCGATATGGCTTGAAGGAAGCCTCTTTCTCAAAATGTATCTTGGGTAACTTAACAGGAAAGTTGATTAAGCATGTCAAGGATGAACTCTGTGAAATTCTCACAGATATGCCAAAATTATTTCGGAACCGAAATGCTATGCATTAGATTGAAGTTTTAGTGACCTATGCTTCTTTTGTAAATGTTGTATTGAAATTTAGTATATGTTTAGAAGCAGAATTTTGTATTAATGACATGAACCTTGAAATATTCCCTACATATGTTGCTAGCTAATGTATTTTTCCCTACAAAAGCTATAATGAAATATGAACCTCGATAGGCCCTTGATTGATTTAATCACATATGGATTTTATGCCTTTGGGAATTTGGATTGTGTAAATAAAACATGCATATCGCAAAGGTTAGCCAAAAATTGAAATTCTATGGTTCGTAAATTGTATCAATCTAGAAGGATTGATAAAAAATCCCTAAGGGTCGTGGATAAAAAAATATAGCTATACCTAAATCCATTTTTATGCTAAAATAATAAAAACTTAGCTTATGTGAAGAAGGAATAACATCAAGTTCATTAAATAACACATAGCTATTCATAACTAGAGTAGTTAGGGTTGAACCTAGAACACATGTTCAAGAAGAAGTCTTAGATCCAAAAACTCAAACTTTCGGGCCGAGAATAAAAACAAAAATATTCATGAAGATAAAATATTCTCTCAATCTGAGTTTTTCTCCTAAATATCTCTTAAATGCAAGTTTTCAAGGACCATGACTAAAATTATCGATGTAGAAAAAGTACCAGCTATCTCAAACAAGAGTATGTAATCGACGTAGAAGACTCATATGAACAAGTTATATGACAAAACAATTAAATTTTGACTTTATTTGTATAACATACCTTAAATTCACCAGCATAGCTCAATATGAATTGATTTAATGTCAAAATTGGGATGATAATAGAAAAATTCAAAATAAAAATACCCACGAGTCACATAAATTGAAGTAAATATTGATAAACAATAATCAAAATAACGAAATAAATTAAGAGATATTTTTGTGACTAAATTTTAGTTAAAAATAATTGAGTGCATGAATACCTGAGTGATATCCTTTTGGTTTCGATAATACTTTATAGGATTAGTCTAATCTTGGAGAAAATGTCCCCTAATTTGATGCAAAAACAACAAAATTAAAAAACCTTTAGAAATGAGACATAGTCTTCCCTGCACCAAAATTACCTGATAGAAGAGATATATGTTCTTCTCTGATTACATGGAATATTTCATTGGGGGGAATACAAAGTATGCCAAGATGGTACAAGAGCTTTCCATACAAATTCCAATTGTCTACCTCCGATCCATGGGCTATCTTCTCATCAATATCTTTGAAATATTCATCAACAACATATTTTTCAACATAAATTTCATGAGACAAAGAAGAATTTTGAAAAAAAATAGATGCAGAAATAAGATGATGAGAGAGCACATTTGCTACTTTGTTGCTAGTTCCCTTTTTGTATTAATTACCAAGTGAAACTTCTGAAGAAATCGCATCCACCGGAAATGACATGCCTGCTAAAACTTGGATTGAGCTTGTAGGTATTGTAAGGGCTAGTGATCCATGTGAATAATTGTATCCTTCAAGTAATGTTTCCATTTCTTGAATCTCACACCAAAGAATACATAACCTTGTCATAAGGGGGATAATCCACAATGGCTTAGGAGAAAGTCTCTGAATGGTAACATACAATTCTCCTCTGTTGCATCAAAAGTGCAACCATGGAGTAACCACTGGGATTTGTCTCAATTTTAGAAGGATGTTAGAGGTTAGGAAAGGCTAAAATTGGTGTGGTACTAATCTTCTCCTTCAGGGTTTTAGAATCCTTCTGTTCCTTTCCTCCCCACTAAAAATATTGATTCACATTTGTTAAAGAAGGCAAGGGAGATGATATGACGAATAAGTTGGCAATGAACCTTCTCAAATATTGCAATGCACCCAAAAAATTATGGACTTCTATAAAGTTGGCAAGCATAGGCCACTTAACAATCACATAAAATTTTGAAGGGTCAATTTTCAATTGTCCTCCTTCAACAATATGAACCAAGTAAACAAATGAATTATTTCCAAAATCACACTTGAACATTTTAGTTTTCCAACTTTTGTAAAACATCAAGCCCCTTATTAGCATGTGTTACATGATCTTCACAATCTCTACTAAAAACAAGTATATCATCAAGATACACAAGCTAAAAATTATCAAGAAAAGGTATAAAAAATATAATTCATCACCCTCATAAATATGGTCGGAGCACTGCACAATTTAAATGGCATCACAAGCCACTCGAATATTGCTTGTTTTATCTTGAATGTGATATTATACACATCCTATTATACAATTATAACTTGATGGTAGCCACTACACAAAACCAATTTGCTGAAATAAAAAACATTTTTCAATTGATCTAATAAATTATCAATGTGAGGGAGAGGGTAGTGTTTTTTCACCGTAATCTTGTTAGGTGACCAATATTTCATGCACATCCTCCATGTGACATCCTTTTCTTGCATGAACACTATGGGTTAACAATACGGAGATAAGCTAGGTCTTATGATCCCTTGGTTCAATAATTCCTAGAATTATTTCTTCATCTCCTCCATTTCAACCACTGACAACTTGTACATACCCACATTACGTAAAGCAACATCTCGCTGGAGATGAATTTCATTTTGGATCTCTATTTTTGGAGTTAACCCACTTGGTTCTTGAAAAATCCCACCATAGTTAGAAACATTTCATACAATTATTTTGTAATGTTCCAATTTTTTGCAAATAAATTGGAACATTAATTTTTTCTCATATTATCTAGGAGATAAATAAAATGGGTGAGGAGACCCATTTGCATAAATAAAATTCCACATGAAGTGAGAAGGGATCCATTGAGTAGCCATTTTTTCACCTCCTAGAGTGAAAAGGGGGCAAACACATGAGGATGACGCCATGTTGACCAAGTCAACAACGCAACACAAGAAGGTGTAGCTTTCTTCGGAAGACAACACAGTTAGAGAGGGAGGAAGATTCCTTGTGGGAGAAACCCTAATTGAGTGGGGTCCATGGCATGGAGACATCATTTTGCATATAAGGAGGATGAGGCAGCCATAGAGAGGATTATTGAAGATTTGGACTTAGATTCTATTTGCAATCTCGAGCTGTTCAGCTGAATTGCAGTGCCTTTGGAACGAGGGATTGCTCTTCAGGAGTTCCTCTCCTCTCTTGAGTAGCTCAAGGAGGATTGCTCTTCATTTCTCCATATCCAGGAATTTGGTGATAGCCACTTCTTCATCTACAACACAGTAATTGGGTTGTGTTGTAGGTGTTGCTGTGGAGGAGATTCCACAACACCATTCCTTGTATCATTTCTCATAGGAAGGAGTTCCTATTCTTTTGGAGGATCAAAAAGGAAGGTTTCTAGAGCTGATTTGCATATTTTGGTAGAAGGCCAAGCTTCTTCCACCATCATCAGTGCAGTCCCTTCCATAGACTGTGTTATCTCAGAGTTTTTCTGCAGAGGGGGTTTGCTCCACCATTTTGGAGGAAGAGATTTCTTGTCCTGAGATCAGCGTTACACTTAACAAATCCATTGGAGGAGGTTGTTTCAGTTTGCAGGCCATATTCATTCTCCTCCTTCTATTGTATATTTTGAGTTGCTGCAGTTATGCAGCAACTCTGGCATTATTGTATTTTCATATTTTTTACATGTATTGTAGCCAATCCTTCTAAGGATTGTGTATCAATGTTATAGTAGTGTTTTTAGGGGTTGAGAGCATGCTCCCCCTCTTTCCTTGAGCTATTATTGTAATATAATTTTATAATCATTTTACATGTTGGAGTGTCTCCATATGACTGCGCAGTCATAGCTAGGGTTCAAATGTGTAGTAGTGTTCTCTTGTACTTTTACCTTGAGGATTGGTATTTTTCATCTTGAGCATCATTTCCCTCAAGATTTTGTATACATTTGCAGCTACCATTATTATAATGAGATGGCTATGAGTTTTTCGGCATTTTTCATAAGTTTGAGCAAGTTACCCTTCATGCTTATGTTTTTTATATTGCTGTAGCTCATTCCCTTGAGCAAAACCTTCTTGAGGAAGAAATATCTTGATAGCTATAGGCAGAGTCTAAGGAAGAGCCAGATAGCCTCTGGTTCTCATCCTCTATTTAGAGGTTAAATAACTGGTCAAAGCCCTCTCAGTCAATCTCTGACATAACCTTGTTCATATTTCTGACAATGGAACATTTCAATGGTGAAAAGGTTGCTGATTTCCATTTCGAGATATTACAGTGTTATTAGAGCATCTTTCTTGGCTCAGCCTATGGCCTTCAAGCCCAAGAAAGAAGAAATCAACATGATGAAGAGGATGAGCTTGTTCTCATCAATTTTTAGATCCGAAAAGAACCTCTCCAATTGTTGGGTATGTGTTATATTATTTCCATGACTAAGTAGGCGCGGGTGGGTATGAGCGGGGGTGATATCCCCCCCTTTACACTGGGCGAAACAGGGGGGTCACAGGGGGGATGGTGGGTAGTCCGCGCCCATGGTTTTGTGCATGGTTTTGTACATGGCTTTGCGGTAGAAGGTTTTTGACCCCTGGTATTTTGTAGATCTGATTAAGGGAACTACGATTATGTTCTAATCCATGGTTAATGGATTGCGGTTTATGTATGCTTTGACATGTATATATATGTGTTGTAACACTAAAAGGAATAATAATGAAAAATCAAGCTGGTCGTCCCGATTTGGGAGCTAGGGGAAAATATTTGTGTTTATTTGTTTTATGTTTTATGCTCTCCCTATTTTTTATTTTCTCTTATAAGATTCGTGTGTAGACAATTTTTTTTCAGGGTTAAAACCTACACCAAGGGGGTTGAGGAGAAAGAAGAAAGAGAAGACGAAGGACCTTGCACTTCCTATTCTCATCAAGAATGAGACAAAATTTTGAGTATGAGGAAGACTCCATTTTATGATGGAGGAAAAGGGGATAAGCTTACAATGCTTATTCCTAATTCTTCATAGAGCATTCATGAAGATTTCAAGGAGGTTAGGAGGGAAACAGATGAAGAATCCCCAAGAGTGTTTGATCCTAAAGAAAACTCTAGATTTGTACCTAGTGGGAGTGAGCATTCAGCCACACACTATGAGGGTCAGCACAGTCATAGTCCTAGCAGCCCCATAAGGGAGGTTGAATAAGAAGAAGGAGTGACCAAAGAGGAAAGGTAGCATGGTAGATCCTATCTATCACATTTTGATGGTTCACTTGCCGGTTCAACCAAAGCTTGGGTGGAGGAATTAGACACCTTTTTGCAGCACCACCAAATTTTGGAAAATCAAGCTACCAGAGTTGCAGCTCTGCATATGAGAGGTAAGGCCTATGCTTGGTGGATCTTTGAATCCTTTCCTTTGAAGAACAATGACATGTTATCTTATGCAAATTTCACTAAGGCTTTAGTGAAGAGATTTGATGGGAGGATTCTTGAGACACACATGATGGGTTTGCACAAAGAAGACCAAATAAAACCCTTGCATGAAAACACAATGCCTCTTCAGAAAAAAATGGAGGAGGCCAAAAATTTGAACCAAAACTTGCTGGAGAAGGAACTTTCATCTCACATCTAGGAGCAAGGGAGCATGGGGATCTCTTTTCCAAAGAAGGATCCAATCATTGAGAGGTTTCCGACTCATGTTGCAGATATTGAGGGCGATAGCGCTGGTAGATCTAAAGTTGATCTAGCCCCTCATGCAGAGGGAAGAGGAGCTCTTGCTCCACATAGAGGGATGCTTGCATCTTTGCAAATAATTCCCCAAGATATCTTGTATGGATATCAAGGCACATCTCATGTTTTACCTGTGCCATTGTTTAAGAGGTGTAAAACCATGGAGTCACAAGGAAGAGATGGGGAGAAGAACCAACAGCATGAGTTGAGGAGTAGTCATCCATATCCATTTTTGGAGGTTATTGCAGCAAGGAGAGAGGCTGGATTGCACAGTCAGGTCATGGATATAAGTGTTCATCCATATGTTCAATCTTCTCTTGAGGGATATGTCTCACCACATGGAGGCATTTCATCCAAGGAGCCACTAGTTCAGCAGAGGAGGATCGTTGCTTCAGACTTGGAGGCACCACTCATTGATTCTATAGAGGTGGGAGCCCTGGCAGAGCTTCAGACAACAGTGGGAGTTTTAGATAGACTCATGATGGAGGGATACATTTCCTCAACCTAATCTACACCTACTCTCATTGCAGATTCTGCGCTGTGGCAGAAGCATCATAGGAAGGATAGCAACCTTCCAATTTGTGACTTGAGCATAGGATATGTTGAGGAGGAGGACAACCATATGAAAAATGTTCTTCATGAGGAGCTACCGGCATTGTCATTATGGAGGATAGATCTGCATTGGAACTCTCGGCTATTGGTGGGATATTCCAATGATTCTTTCACCTGCATGACATCTGATGATCAGCATAGGAGGAGATGCACCAGCCATTTGGAGATGGGGGAATCATCACAGCCACCCCTTTTCCCTTTATGGATGAGAGGAGATTTATCTATGAGTCCCTCAAATGATATGATCAGAGAACATGGTAAGGGTGTACATTGTTTTCCACATGATCATTTGTATGATATATGTATGCATCCCTTAACCATACACATGCAGGAGAATGTTCCAAGAAGGAGCATACATTTTTCTGGACCTCATGGTTTAGTAGGGGCCATAAGCATGGCTAATGGCCATTATCTTGGAGGACTTGTGGAGGATAGAGATCATGGAGGACATGCTAAATTTTCAACAGGTATCATTTACCTTCCCCAAGCTTTTGAGGATATTGATGCAACACACTGGTGGTTGAGAAGTGACAATTTATATCAGTCTCTATGGCAGTGGAGCACTAAGCTGTGCTAGTTGCACTTGAGGGACCATTCTCCTTCTCATTTGTTACACATGGAAACGAGAATGATGCTCCTATTTTCTCCTTATGATTCTATTTTTCATGCCTTTATGAGGAGCAGGTTTGAGGAGGAGACACATAGGATGGATGTGTCCATTGAGGAAGGAATCCCTCACATCTTTTGCATTGCATGTTCTGATGGGAACATGAGAAATGGTATGGCCACTATAGCAGAAAAAATGTTTTATTATGGGGTGAGCCATATGATGGGTATGAAACAATATGACGATGATTCCCAACTCATCACATATGGAGATGTTTGGGCCAGCATGTCTTGCAGTGTTAGGGGAGAGACCTTGGGAGGTCCAGCCTTCTTCTTGCCACTTGATGGCAACATTATTGCAGCCTAGGATCAGCAGACACTCTACACTTATCCTAAGTGGAGATATGGATAGCGTGGGGTAGACTATATGGCCTACCATGTGTAGATTATTAGCCCACCTTCTTTGCCGGAGCCAAAGGTGGATGACATTTTTCCTGAGTTGCCTAGTTGGGAGGTGACTCCATTTGCATGGCACATAGCTTGGGGATGGATGGACCATAAGGGGGAGACAACTCCCATTAGATTTTAGACTCCATTCCTCATGGAAGGGACCTCTAGACACCACTTTCTATCTTCGTGAGCATTATAAATTACATGATGATGGATTGACAACTACTTGCATGCTAAGGACGAGCATTGTGGAGGATTGGATTGGTGAGATAGCAACACTGCACTTGGAGGAGATCATCATATAGGGATTCTACAGGTAGAGGAGAAGAAGACACAGTCTATCCTTTCACCAGGACAAGAAATATTTTGGAGGGGAGGACTGTAATGTTCTAAACCTTTGTAAATAAACTGGAACATTAATTTTTGCTCATATTATCTAGGAGATAAATAAAATGGGTGAGGAGACCCATTTGCATAAATAAAATTCCACATGAAATGATAAGAGATCCATGGAGTATCCATTTTTTCACCTCCTAGTGTGAAAAGGGGCCAAACACATGAGGATGAGGCCATGTTGACCAAGTCAACAACGCAACACAAGAGGGTGTAGCTTGCTTGGGAAGATAGTGCAGTTAGAGAGGGAGGAATATTCATTGTGGGAGAAACCCTAATTGAGTGGGGTCCATGGAATGGAGACATCATTTTGCATATAAGGAGGATGAGGCATCCATAGAGAGGATTATTGAAGATTTGGACTTAGATTCTATTTGCAATCTCCAACTATTTAGCTAAATTTTAGTGCCTTTGGCACGAGGGATTCCTGTTCAGGAGCTCCTCTCCTCCCTTGAGTAGCTCAAGGAGGATTTCTCTTCATTTCTCCATATCCAAGAATTTTTCCATAGCCACTTCTTCATCTACAACACAGTCACTGGATTGTGTTGCAGGTGTTGCTATGGAGGATATTCCACAACACCATTCATTGTATCAATTCTCATAGGAAGCAGTTCCTATTGTTTGGGAGGATCAACAAGGAAGGTTTCTAGAGCTGATTTTCATATTTTTGCAAAAGGCCAAGCTTCTCCCACCATCATCAGCACAGTCGCTTCCATAGACTGCGTTATCTCAGAGTTTGTCTGCAGTGGGGGTTTGCTCCACCATTTTGGAGGAAGAGATTTCTTGTGCCCGGATAAACCTTGGACTTAAGGAATCCATTGGAGGAGGTTATTTCAGTTTGTAGGCCATATTCATTCTCCTGCTTCTATTATATATTTTGAGTTGTTGCAACTACCCAACAACTTCGGCATTATTTTATTTTCATATTTTGTACATGTATTGCAGCCAATCCTTCTAAGGATTATGTATCAGTGTTATAGTAGTGTTTTCAGGGGTTCAGAGCATGCTCCCCCTCTTTCCTTGAGCTATTATGGTAATATCATTTTATTATCATTTTACATGTTGTAGTGTCTCCATATGATTTTGTAGTCATAGCTAGGGTTCACATGTGTAGTAGTTTTCTCTTGTACTTTTGCCTTGAGGATTGGTATTGTTCATCTTGAGCATCATTTCCCTCAAGATTTTGTATACATTTGCAACTACCATTATTATAATGAGATGGCTATGAGTTCTCTGGAATTTTTCAGAAGTTTGAGCAAGTTACCCTTCATGGTTATGTTTTGCATATTGGTGTAGCTCATTCCCTTAAGAAAAACCTTCCTGAGGAAGAAATATCTGCACAGCTATAGGTAGAGTTTGAGCATGGGCCAGATAGCCTCTAGTTATCATCCTCTATTTAGAGGTAAAATAACTGGTAAAAGCCCTCTTAGTCAATCTCTGACATAGCCTTGTTCATATTTCTGACAATGGAACATTTCAGCAATGAAAAGGTTGTTGATTTCCATTTCGGGATATTACATATTTTTTGTTAGGGGGATCACAACCCTGAAAAGCTTCAGATGCTTCCAATCCTTTTCTCTCACAACCATGACCATGAAATTTTTTTTGGAGTTAATAAGCCTCTTAATTTTACCTACACTAACAATATTTGCACTAATCTTCACACGATGGGCTCTAAAAATATACTCCACATCATATTTCATGAGATGGTATTTATTTTCATGTTGGAAGAAGACTGCTTTGTGTCATACAAATATGGACTCCCCAAAACAATGCCACATATATCTAATGGGACAACACCCATATGTATCTCATCTCAATGTTTTGATGCAATAAAAAACCTATCCCTGTATTTCTTGGTTACATGAAGTTTTTCTTTGTCACATACATAGGAAAGAGGGTAGGGTTTTTGATGATGGTTGGTTTACAATCGCAACTTTTTAACTATAGATTCTGAAATCAAGTTTACTTGAGAGCCTAGTTCAAATAATTCAATTTCCACTTTAGTATGTTTCACCTCAAACTTAATATGGAATAATTCACTCCTCCATTAGGGCACTTTTGAGGTATAAAATCGGCCTCCTAAGGAAATTATATAACAATAGTGGAAATAATAAACTAAGATTAGATTACATCATCAAATTTTAGAGGTACAACACAAAAACGAAAAAAAAAGAAAAACTCTATTTTTCAACTTATCTCACTATGGGTTTACTCAGCTGAATGTATAATTTGATTCCTAATTCAATGATTACCCATGTTGCATATGTTTGATGGACCCTTCTACAACAAAAATGCTAAATACATGAAAAACATGATTTCAATCGCGTTTTTCAAGTATTTATCATTTTTCATGTAGCAGGGTCCTTCGAAAGTATGCAACATGTATACTCCATGGATGGGGAGTTACAATCTCATCCAACGATTACTCTCACTCAGAATTTGAGTAAACCCTTAGGGAGATAAGTTGAAAATACAAGTTGAAAAAGTATTTTTATTATTGTATTATTTTTTAATCTTTTTACATTTTTACCTCAAAAATGGTGAATCACCCCCAATGGTTGAAATCATCATCTTGAATCCTATTCCTTCTTATAAAGTTTATTTTGGTTGTGCAGTTTTCTTAGGAGCCCATTTTTTACATCAAAATTTCTCTAATGTTTCGTTCATTAACAAGAGACTCATTTGATGAACTTGAACTTGCATGAATTTCAAAGCTAGAATTAACATCAAAAGAATTGTTACCTTGTATGACCACTACTGTAATTTTTATATCATCAATGGAATCAAATACAAAGTATTATTGGAGAGTTTACACTATATTTTTTTTTCCATTTCAATCAAATTTATTTGTCTTCAACTTTGGATGCAACTTCCAATAGTGTTCATCATCATGGCCTTCCTCTTCGTAATGTCTACTAGATGGATTTCCTCCTTCTTCTTTCTTGGTTGTAGTTATTTTCTTGTCATTTTCCTTTCCTTTTCCTTTAAATTTATTGTTATGAGGTTTCGACGACTTATTGGGTTGATTCTCTTTGTCATGTTTACCCCTGCTTTAAAGATGGATGGCCTTCACAATAGCCATATCAATAGTAGTAGGCTCAAAATACAACAAATATTGCATGATATAACTATGTAGTGAAAAAATATACTCCATCATAGTATATGGTGAATCTAAAGGAATGCCTAATATTAAATCTTTTTTTCTAAATTATTTTGTGAGAATTTTCACAATTTTGTCCTTGCCTTGCCTCAATTATTGTCACTCCATCATAGCCTTTTGTCAATATCCCAAAGGATAAAATTCACCTTTCAATGCTAAAAAAAATTCATACTAGGAGGAAAGGACTTTACCCAGATGTATACAACGTTGTTAAATCTTTCTCCCCCACCAGATCAGAGTGATGCAACTTAGTCGAAGAAATGTTAACTAGATCTTGGCCTCATGTTCTTTAATCTGTTGAATCTGAAAATATACATCAATATGTCCGATCCAATTGTTTAAATTTTATACACTACATTATCCATTAAACAAGTGTAAGTAAAACTTTGCATCTAACTTAAAATAAGGCTTTTGAGAAGCATTCCTATATTTCCTATTAGAATTTCGAGAGTGAGAAGATGAAGAATAAGAGAAATGAGTGGAAGAAGCATTCCTATATTTCTAACTTATTTACCAAAGTATGATCTTCTACTCGTTATTTCCTCTTCTGCTTCTTTGTCTCTAAATTCTTGTAATCTACAAACAATTTTTCAACTATGTTGGCCTAGGTGTAAAAATATTTTCAAAAAATCTTGCTCCTTCTCTAGTTGGGCATCATGATCTACCATTTTCCTTCTTTGTGTTGCACACCCTGATTCTGGATCAAAGGAATTAATCTTACCTTCACCCTTTTGGAGCTTGTTCTTGTTTAACATTCACTCCCATAATTCACACCAAGGAGAAGTACTATGATACCAAATATGATCTAGATTTCTTCCTTCATTTATGTAATCAGAATTGAACATAAGAACAGCATGAAAACAACATGAAAATCAAAGGCAACCATCAAAATTCTAGGAATGGGCTAAAAATGACTGCTCATATGAAGAAATGGTCCACATGATTAGATTCCTAAAAGAAAATCATGAATTTCAAGTATAAAGTTGAACAATTTATGTCATTGTGACCTATGGGCCTCTAGGGAATCTAAAATTTTCCTTGTAGATTCTCTATTGAATATTTCGAAAATATTCTATCAAGCTTCCCTTAGAAATATTCTCAAAAAATACATCTTGGGTGGCGCAGTTCCAACAATGGTGTGGTTCAACAGGTGGCCTAGTTTCGTGGCTCGTCCTGCGTGTTTTTTCCTACTCCCATCGATTCGTCATATTGAGTGGTTTAAATAAATATTTGTGGGTTTTGAATACAATTTCCCACTTGTGTGCTAATATTTGGCTGATATATTAATGGATCAGGGGTGACATGTTCAAACCAATGGACTGTTTGGCCATTTATATATTTCTATAATTAAAAAAAATGAGTTTGTCTCACCCGTCCACTAGTCCATAGGTGTCTATTGGGGGTCACGAAAAACATTTAGTAAGAAAAAAATGGTTGTTGTCAATGACCATTGACTAGAGAACTTGTCACTAGGTTAGCACAATGAGTGTGATTGCCAACTAAATGCTACGTGGTGCCTTCTGATTGGTCCATGTGAATCCATATCATTGGGCCACCATTCATATAGTCATGCTCATTCAATGACTCATGGTGAATTTTTATTGGACTGTACCATTCACACTGATGTTGATGGGACCACTAACAAGGTTTTCCATATTGCAAAGTTTCAACCTTCCATTGGTCCATACCCTGCTGATGTGGTTGCTAGTACTTGGCATGTTTCAAACTCCCATTGGTCTATACCCTGCCGATAAGGTTGTCTATACTAGCACATGTCACGTGATAATTGGTATGTATGTTTCATATATATGCTAAGCCTACTTATGACGCCAGTTTCCACAAGGAACCTTGTGGCTCCTGCCTACACAATAATTTTATTTTTTTCCAAAAACTTCAGTGGGCCATAACTTTCACATACCTTGTCGGATTGAGGTGGCATTCACATCATTGGATTTCGAACGATGATATCGTTGATTTTGGATGGTTTGGACGAGATTTGAGTACTTCAAAAATTTGGCCTTTTGGGATCCTATTGAATCATTTAGGCCCCCTTCTCTCCATCCCCCTGGCCCCTACCTCACATCTCTCTCAATTCCCTGGTGACCAATCTATCCTATAGAAAAATAGTTCAAATCAATGAATTAGGATTCATGTGTAGACACTAAAAAAATAAAAAATTCATAAAGAAACATATTTGGTTTTGTAAATAAAGAAATATTCTTTTTTTTTGTCAGTCAAAGCCTAATTTACATTATCAATTGAAAATTTACATCATAAGACAACATTGTTGTGATACATCTGAGCAACTCGAGTTGCAAAAAAGGCCATACTTGTCTCGGGTGCATTCCAAGGAAAATCGTGCCAATGGTTATCTCTGACACAAAACTATTGAAAAATGTAATATTCGTAATTTATCTTTTAGCAAATTAGAATATTAATTTTTTTCTTCCTTAACTAATAGATGAATAAGAGGGCAGAGGGAACCATAAATCCCTTTAGTATGAATAAAAACCACTTCTAATGTGAATGTGGAAAATTTTATCAGCTGAATAAATCACTCTTGGGTGTGAATAGGTGCTAAGGCATGTGGATGGGGTCAAGGTTGTCCAAATCAACATCACTGTCATGGAGGGAGTGGAGATAGTGGAGGAAAACGTAATAATAATGGAGGTGTGTATGCATGAGAGTAGCATATTTAATGAGTAGGACCAAGGGTGAGGAAGCTCACAAAGAATATAAGGAAGGGGTTGGAAGCAATATAAGGCATTATGAATATTGTTTATGTTTGTTATTTTATGAATTTATGCACACTTCAGCTGTTTAGAGAAGTTTGATGTGCTATTTAGCACAAGGGTGTTTTCGAGCGGAAATCCCACCGTCATCCTTGGGGGGACCTCAAGTGCCCAATCACGATAGGTTCATTTGAGCTTCATTCCACTAACCGAATTCAGGCCAAGATTCAACCATCATCATCAGCGTAGTATCCTTCAGGAACTGCATTATTTTGCAGGGTAGTTGAAGTGGAGAGTCAAGTACCCAAGTTTTTGAGCTTGTTTTCTAGTGAGTGGAGCAACCCTTCATCCAGAGGATCAGTATGGAGGAGTATCAACCATTTTGACATAATATCTTCCACCTCCCTATAGTTACTCAGTTGTAGTGCGTTATTCAGCCCTAGGGCTGCATGGCTGAATGATCTGTTCATGTTTTTATGTATTGATATTTACTATAATTTCTAGATTTATGTTCAATATTCATGTTTTTCCTAATTTCGAATATTACAAAAAACAAGCAAATACAAAGCTTCATGGAGGAGGATTTGGAGGGGATGCTAGTGGCCCTGCAAAGAAACCTGCATGGTTGTGCACATAGTAGTCGATGTGCTCAATATATATTTCCAGTGCTTAGAGGTGTTCATGGGAGTGCCACAACTGACGGCGCAGACCCTCCAGAGCATCTAGAGTTTTGTTTTGCATATGGTGAATATAATTAATGTAAGGGATGAGCCCCTTGCATTCTTCATATCTATATTCCCTCATGTTGTCTAGATTTAGTTGGATTTGTTTAAATTTAACTCAAATCACGTCTAATGTGACTAGAGCATTAATGTTTCCAGATGACGCAGCTAGAGAGACCACCATGGCAGCCACATAACGCTAAGTCCCGATGGATTATGAATTTGAGCTCAGGTACCCTTTTTCCCTATGCTCCTCCATCTCATGACCAAGTCCTCATGTGCATGCACATCCACACTATCATGGCATGAACTGTACCTTCCCACATCCTACTGCTTCCCAGCTGTAAGTCCAATTTCCTGCGCGAAATGCATCCTGCTGGACTGGAGTGTAATCGCACAGACCACTTCCTTCCATCCAGCCACCAGAACCCACAAAATCACAAGAAACTACCGTCGTCTTAGGTATCTAATCTTTGCTTCTTTCATTGGTGGAGCGAAGCCTCCACCTACAACCCACTTTGATGATAGTTTTCAATTGGTTAAGCAAGTCAACCCACTTTATTCTTATACAGTCCAATTTCAAAACCGTCAAGATTGCTGACATCTTCATGGGAAAGATATTCATATTACATGGCATTCCAAAATCAGTCATATCAGACATAGATGTGAAGTTTACCTTAGCCTTTTGGAAGGTATTATTTACCGGGCTAGGCACATAAGTCTAGTTTAGCATGGCGTACCATCCTCAGACGGATCGGAAAACAGAATGGGTAAAACAGATACTGGAGGAAATGCCACAAATGTATGTGATGCAGAAACCCACGAAATGGGAATATTATTTACATCTGGTAGAATTTTCCTATAATAACAGGTAATAGGAATCATTCAAGACGATTCTGTTTGAAGATTTATATGGTAGGCAGTGCTCAACCCCCATTAACCCGAGCATCCCAAAGACAAAGATAATGCTTGAACCAGAAATTCTAGCTGAAATGGAGTAAGAAGTTAAGAAGATCAGAAAAAATTTAAAAGCTGACCAAGATCGACAGAAGCTATATGTGGATTGAATGAGAACGTATCAGGAGTTCGAAGTGGGTGATCATGTTTATGAGAGGATTAGGCCCAAGAAGAACACGTTAAGGTGGACCACCTGTGTCAAGTTGGCTCCCTGATTCAATGGACCCTTTCAAATTTTGGAGATGGTGGGGCCAATAGCCTACCAGCTACCTTTAGCGGGACACATACGAGTGCATAATTTGTTCCATGTGTATGTACTAAAGAGATACATACATGAGCTGAGACATGTAATTCATTGGTAGAACATACAGCTGGGAATGGAGTGGGAATTAAATCTTTAAGGATGGAAAATGACTATTTACTAATTGAAAATTTTTCATGGTTGCAGGTCGAGCCATATGGAAAATTCCTGGTAGAGCCTCAACGTATTCTCTATTAGAGAGAAATAATGCTCTGGCGTCGAGCCATCACCCAAGTTAAAGTGCAATGGAAGCACTTTAACCCAAAGGAGGTGACTTGGGAAGATGAAAAATTTGTACGAGGGGCATATTCAGAACTATTTAATTGAATGACGTAATACTGAGGACAATGTTTGTCTTAAGTGGGGGAAGGTGTAACACCCATATTTATTGTCATTTAAATTTAAGATATTTTTATTAAGATATGTGTTTATTTTAAAAATTACTAGGATTAACATGTATTTTAATCAAGTTATGAATTAAAGTTGTTATTTTGAATAAAGAATAAACTATGGAATATTTCAATAAGTTTGATGGAAAAGTGTTTTCCAAAATTCCAAAGTAGTTGATTAAGCAGTTGCTAGTAGTTACCTTTCGTCTTGGAATGAAAGGAAAATCCTAGAGGATGAAAGGGGTTTTATGCAAGTGATGAGAGTATCCAGAGCTGGTGGGGATCTAGTAGAACTCTGCTACTTGTTTTAGGAGACAAGACTGGAGAGAAGTCTTGAGGTCCATCTCCTTGAAAAACATTGGTTGAATTGCTACTTTGGTGAGGAGCTCTGGGGGATCTTAGGATGTCATTACCTTGCTCAAGGTTGGGCGGATGCCATTAGGCCTACTTACTGAGAGAATTAAATTAGATTGGAAAGAAACTAATTTCTTTATTTATCTCAGTCTTACTTTTTTAATATAGATATCAATGAATGGGAAAATATGTCACAGAGATAAGAATAGAACTCTAACTATGAAACTAATTGATTTTCAAGAGTAGAATGAATTCTAAAAATTTATATTCATACAATCATGATTTCTTTATGAAATTATTATTGTGAATGAGTTTTTCTTGAAGAAAGAGTAATATAAAGTTCATAGGTAAACCTGATTGGAAAGTGGGTAATTTCTCTATCAGGTTGGAGAGTTAGTATTTTTGAGATAAGAATCTCAAATTAGAGAGTTTCACTTGTAGAAAGAATTAACTCTAAACGTACAGAGGATGGAACCTCATGAGCCGGTCCGGATACCTTTGGCTAATTTTCTATTACATGAATTAGAAAAACAAACAATATTATAGAATCTAACTATTATTATGTAGCAAAGTATTCAAATCTATATGTCAAACATTTCCATTCAATTACAGAAAATATCTTTTAACAATTTCGAAATATCAATATTTTCCTATTCTATTGTTACATGAAAACAATAAGCTCGTTCTTGTTCTGAAGAAAATGAACATACGAAAATGTATAATTCATAGCTTAAAAACCAAGGAAAAAAGAGAGATTTAGCATGAGAAAATAATCTAGGAGAATATTACAAGAAACACCGTAAATCTTAGATTACAAGCTATTTTTCATTTCCTTGAATAGAGCAGAAAATCCAATTAAATTTATGGCAGAAAATATTGAAAATTAATTATAAAACTACAGTGAAAACTCTGTAATGATGACATGAAACCACATATATAACCAAACTGTAAAGGAGGCTCGAAAACAAAACATAACTGTAATGGTCGACATAATTTATATTTACAATTATTTATCAGAGAACACCTATACCAAATTGAGCTAAACAAGGAAGAAAAATGACATATGTCTAACATATCTATGTATAAATAAACTCAGAGAAATTTCAAAGAAAGTTAAGCGCATATCAAGAGTTTGAAAGTAATAACCGTCATGGCAATTGATGAGTAGGGTAATAAACCATCAAAATGATACTCTTCCCCACAGTGAACGAGGCCAGAAAAGAAATAGTATTAAACTAAATACAGAGCTATAACTGTCGAAAAACCCTTATGGGTACATGTACATACTATGAAAAATCAAACCGGAAAGCCTTGCTATACTGCAATGGAGCCAAACAGATCATAATCTACATACAGACTCATATCTCAACAAAACCCTCGAAGGGTGGAGGAATCAAACTAAAACCCTCAACAACTAGAGTGGAAAATAACATTGTTAAACACTTAAAAATTGAACAACTGATGAGGAAGTAAAATGAGTCTAGAGTGACGTATTGCACCTTTGAAGGGGAGTGAAATGCGTCAGAGAAGCAAGCCGTAGAGAACATGTCAAATTAAGGATTCATGAGGTAAGAGGGGTGCTACCTATACTAGAAAGGAAAATTTTGTAGTAGTACTAGGAAACAAAAGTTTAATGAAATTATAAACTGTTAAATAGGACTGTAAGAAAAACATCTTACCTTGAATCTAGGTGAGGAGTGAACTCTTTGCGCCTGCACAAACACAAAGCGATTAGAAACCTTGAATGAAGAATAACGTTGTCTTAAAAGAACAAAATACATAGTACAATGGTGGTTGTGATTTTACCTTTTCTGGGGTCATCGGAGTGAACTCTCATGACCAAACATTGAAATGGAGAGCACAGTATGAGTTAGGGCTCCTCCTAAACTCGCAGATGTCAGACTAGTAACTGTACCAAGAACCTAGCAACCAAATGATTTCTCAGCTCCACAATCGAGATGGGTTCCAAGCTTATCAACCAAAATGAACATAACACAATAATCATATGGTGTAAAGCATAGAGTTTGTAGCCATACCCCAGTCAAAATCACTGGATGAACAAAAGAAAACTTGTCGTAGTTTTAGAGTGCCATTAGACACAGAAGCATAATAATGAGGGAGGCAGTTAGGGTTCTGAGGGTAGGGTAATACCCTAACCACTCGAGTAACCCTTCTCATTGTAGATCTCAGAAGCATGTCAATGACAAAGATAATCACACATGGAACACTAACCATTAACATATAAGGATCGTGGATACGATGCATCTGGTAAAATCTATTACATTAATCATCGAGTTAATAATATATATGCCAACTGACATATCCTGACTATTGGATCTTCAATGCACCAAAAGATTTAGAACTATATTGATTATATGAGTATTGAAAGACAACAAGTTTACGTAGGGTTTCATTTAATAATAAAAGCATATAGAATCTATGTGTAGAGGTGGTGTCAAATATATGGCATAATATCAGGTCAGTAGCAGGGTGCCCTTGATCAAGTCAGATCGCACATTGATCGCTTCAGGGTTGGGGACATTGCTTGAGTTCTGTGATATTCCTCCCATGGGGCACAAATCAAGCTTGCACATCCACGGGCCAGCTGCAATACTTCCTCTCTCGCCCCGATTTGGTCATATGCAGTCAGATCAGAGACACCTCCGTAAGAAAGCCAACCTGGGTTTGTACTACCCTGAGCCACAAAATTGTCGGTGGCGGTGCTTTGCGAGAACCTTGTAGAAACCCTCACTGCGTCCATTGCTCCTCCCATCATGATCCAAGGATGTAGACAATATATTATGATGTTTCCAGGAGCCAAAGGTTTATTACAAAGTCATTTGCTTAAAAAAAGTGTCGGGTATTTATATAAAGTTTGAAGGATTAAACCCTTGGTTATAAGGTTTGGCGGTATAACATAAAGCTTGAGAGATATGTTTTAATTTTAAAAGGTTGTTGAATATGTTTATTTATCGAATTCCTCTAATTTGATAAATAAAACCGAAGAAGTTGGTGAAGACCATGTCGAGGAGGAGAACGGGGTTTTAGTAGGGAAATGATGACAGAGTGACAATAGCATACTAGCTCTCCTTAGGGGCCGACCTTCAGACTTGTTGCTATCATCAACCATCAAAACGATACTCTTCCCGGCAGTGAACGAGGCGAGAAAAGAAATAGTTTTAAACTAAATACAGAGCTATAACTGTCGAAAAACCCTTATGGGTACATGTACATACTATGAAAAATCAAACCGGAAAGGCTTGCTATACTGCAATGGAGCCAAACAGATCGGAATCTACATACAAAATCATATCTCAAAAAAACCCTCTAAGGGTGGAGGAATCAAACTAAAACCCTCAACAACTCGAGTGGAAAATAATGTTGTTAAAGACTTAAAAACTGAACAACTGATGGGGAAGTAAAATGAGTCTAGAGCGACGTATTGCAAATGTGAAGGGGAGTGAAATGCGTCAGAGAATCAAGCCGTAGAGAACATGTCAAATTAAGGATTCATGAGGTAAGAGGGGTGTTACCTATACTATAAAGGAAAATTGTGCAGTAGTACTGGGAAACAAAAGTTTAATGAAATTATAAACTGTTAAATAGGACTCTAAGAAAAACATCTTACCTTGAATCTAGGTGGGGAGTGAACTCTTTGCGCCTGCACAAACACAAAGCAATTAGCAACCTTGAATGAAGAATAACGTTGTCTTAAAAGAAAAAAATACATAGTACAGTGGTGGTTGTGATTTTACCTTTTCTGGGGTTAGCAGAGTGAACTCTCATGACCAAACATTGAAATGGAGAGCACAGTATGAGCTAGGGCTCCTCCTAAACTCGCAGATGTAAGACTAGTAACTGTATCAAGGACCTAGAAACCAAATGATTTCTCAGCTCCACAGTCGAGATGGGTTCCAAGCTTATCAAACAGAATGAACATAACACAATAATAATATGGTGTAAAGCATAGAGGTTGTTTCCATACCCCAGTCAAAATGACTGGATGAACAAAAGAAAAGTTGTCATAGTTTCAGAGTGCCATCAGACACAGAAGCACAATAATGAGGGAGGAAGTTAGGTTTCGGAGAGTAGGGTAATACCCTAACCGCCCGAGTAACCCTTCTCACTGTAGATCTCAAAAGCATTTCAATGACAGAGATAATCACACATGGCTCACTAACCATTAACATATAAGGATCTTGGATATGATGGATCCGGTGAAATCTATTACATTAATCATCGAGTTAATAATATATATGCCAACTGACATAGTGAGACTATGAGATCTCGAATGTACCAAAAGATTTAGAACTATATTGATTATATGAGTATTGAAAGACGACAAGTTTACGTCGGGTTTGATTTAATTATAGTTATGGCAGAAAATATTGAATTAAAGTTATTGGCAGAAAGTTATGGCATAAAATATTGAAAATTAATTATAAAACTACAGTGAAAAATCTGTAAAGATGACATGTAAACCACATATGTAACCAAACTGTCAAGGAGGCTCGAAAACAAAGCATAACTGTAATGGTCGACATAATTTATATTTACAATTATTTATCAAAGAACACCTATACCAAATTGAGCTGAACAAGGAAGAAAAATGACATATGTCTAACATATCTATGTATAAATAAACTCAGATAAATTTCAAAGAAAGTTAAGCGCATATCAAGAGTTTGAAAGTAATAACCGTCATGGCAATTGACGAGTAGGGTAATCAACCATCAAAACGATACTCTTCCCGGCAGTGAACGAGGCCAGAAAATAAATAGTATTAAACTAAATACAGAGCTATAACTGTCAAAAAACCCTTATGGGTACATGTACATACTATGAAAAATCAAACTGGAAACTCATAGCTCAACAAAACCCTCGAAGGGTGGAGGAATCAAACTAAAACCCTCAACAACTCGAGTGGAAAATAACGTTGTTAAAGACTTAAAAACTGAACAACTGATGAGGAAGTAAAATGAGTCTAGAGTGACGTATTGTACCTGTGAAGGGGAGTGAAATGCATCAGAGAAGCAAGCCGCAGAGAACATGTCAAATTAAGGATTCATGAGGTAATAGGGGTGTTACCTATACTAGAAAGGAAAATTGTGCAGTAGTACTGGGAAACAAAAGTTTAATACTATTAAATAAGACACTAAGAAAAACATCTTACCTTGAATATAGGTGGGGAGTGAACTCTTTGCGCCTGCACAAACACAAAGTGATTAGCAACCTTGAATGAAGAATAACGTTGTCTTAAAAGAAAAAAATACATAGTACAGTGGTGGTTGCGATTTTACCTTTTCTAGGGTCAGCAGAGTGAAATATCATGACCAAACATTGAAATGGAGAGCACAGTATGAGCTACGGCTCCTCCTAAACTCGCAGATGTAAGACTAGTAACTGTACCAAGAACCTGGCAACCAAATGATTTCTCAGCTCCACAGTCGAGATGGGTTCCAAGCTTATCAACCAAAATGAACATAACACAATAATCATATGGTGTAAAGCATAGAGGTTGTAGCCATACCCCAGTCAAAATCACGGGATGAACAAAAGAAAACGTGTCATAGTTTTAGAGTGGCATCAAACATGGAGGCACAATAATGAGGGAGGCAGTTAGGGTTCAGAGGGTAGGGTAATACCCTAACCAGCCGAGTAACCCTTCTCACTTTAGATCTCAGAAGCATGTCAATGACAAAGATAATCACACATGGCACACTAACCATTAACATATAAGGATTGTGGATACGATGCATCTAATGAAATCTATTACATTAATCATCGAGTTAATAATATATATGCCAACTGACATAGCCAGACTATTGGATCTTCAATGCACCAAAAGATTTAGAACTATATTGATTATATGAGTATTGAAAGACAAAAAGTTTACGTAGGGTTTGATTTAATAATAAAAGCATATAGAATCTATGTGTAGAGGTGATGTCAAATGTATGGCACAATGGATAAAAATGTAAACATTGTGCCAAAGTTATGTTGCACAGGTGTGTGAAAACCAAAAACTTAATAGTTACGTAATGATTTATAATATAACCTTAATAGTTATTCGAAGATTTATAATATTTGTCGTTAAGATTTGATGGACTTAATTTCCATTAATAAAAAAAAATTATGATGAAGGTAAATGATGTGGTGGGCCTTACAATTCAATTCCAAATAAATAATTAAGTTAATATTTAAACAAAATAATAAACAAAAGATGTACTTTAATTTAGAGATGAAATGAAGTTTTTTGAGTACTTATTCTTCTGGATTTTAATCAAAGTCATGTAGATATTTTTAAACCGGAAAGCCTTGCTATACTGTAATGGAAAAAAACAGATCAGAATCTACGTACAGATGCATATCTCAATAGAACCCTGAAAGGGTGGATAAATCAAACCAAAACCCTCAACAACTCGAGTGGAAAATAACGTTGTTAAACCCTTCAAAACTGCACAAGTGACAAGGAAGTAAAATGAGTCTAGAGCAACGTATTGCACCTATGAACGGGAGAAAAATACGTCTGAGAAGCAAGCCACAGAGAACATGTCAACTTAAGGATTCATGAGGTAAGAGGGGTTTTACCTGTACTAGAAAGGAAAACTGTGTAGTAGTACTAGGAAACAAAAGTTTAATGAAGTTATGAACTATTGAATAGGACTCTAAGAAAAACATCTTAGCTTGAATCTAGGTGGGGAGTGAACTCTTTGCACCTGCACAAAAACAAAGCGATTAGAAACCTTCAATGAAGAATAATGTTGTCTTAAAAGAAAAAAATACATAGTACAGTGGTGGCTATGAGTTTACCTTTTCTAGGGTCAGCAGAGCGAACTCTCATGACCAAACATTCGAATGGAGAGCACAATATGAGCTAGGATTCCTCCTAAACCCACAGATGTAAGACTAGTAGCTGTACCAAGAGCCTGGGAACCAAATGATTTCTCAGCTCCACAGTCGATATGGGTTCCAAGCTTATCAACCAGAATGAACATAACACAATAATCATATGGTGTAAAGCATAGAGGTTGTAGCCATACCCTGGTCAAAATCACCGGATGAACAAAAGAAAACTTGTCGTAGTTTCAGAGTGCCATCAGACACGGAAGCACAACAATGAGGGAGGCAGTTAGGGTTCGGGGGGTAGGGTGATACCCTAACCGCTCGAGTAACCCTTCTCACTGTAGATCTCAAAAGAATTTCAATGACAGAGATAATCACACATGGCTCACTAACCATTAACATATAAGGATCGTGGATATGATGGATCCGGCGAAATCTATTACATTAATCATCGAGTTAATAATATATATGCCAACTGACATAGCGAGACTATGAGATCTCGAATGTACCAAAATATTTAGAACTATATTGATTATATGAGTATTGAAAGACAACAAGTTTACGTAGGGTTTGATTTAATAATAAAAGCATATAGAATATATGTGTAGAGGTGATGTCAAATATATGGCACAATGCATAACAATGTAAACATTGTGCCAAATTTATGTTGCACAGGTGTGTGAAAACCAAAACTTAATAGTTACGTAATGATTTATAATATAACCTTAATAGTTATTCGAAGATTTATAATATTTGTCGTTAAGATTTGATGGACTTAATTGCCATTAATAAAAAAAAATTATGATGAAGGTAAATGATGTGGTGGGCATTACAATTCAATTCCAAATAAATAATTAAACTAATATTTAAACAAAATAATAAACAAAAGATGTACTTTAATTTAGAGATGAAATGAAGTTTTTTGAGTACTTATTCTTCTGGATTTTAATCAAAGTCATGTAGATATTTTTAAAAATTTGAACTAAAATTATTTAATTTATAAAATTTTAATGTTTTAGGGATTTTTAAAGTATTGAATCTAATTAAATATTCCAAAAGTTACTTTAAACAACAAAATAATCACAAATTTTGCTTGAAATGGCTATTTTATGAATAAGTGATATACAATATATTTCTTATATTTAAAAAACTATTACTTAAATATTCTAAATATAAAAAAAAATCTATTACCTATTATATTTCAAATAACAATCAATAGTTTAAATTGATCCAACCCTACTCTTCTTAATGAAAAATAGCTAATTCCTCCCCAAGTTGAGGCAATCTCATTTCCACCCCATTAAAAGTCAACAAGAACTCTTCCAATCCCCACCCTATAATATTCAACATGAACCCTTCCAATTTATTCATAAAACTAAAAACACCACTATCCACAATTTAAAGTTACGAGGACACCATATACTTCCATTTAAAGCTATTTTTTGTGAGCCAAGGCCCAAGACTACTATAGATTCATTCGTTTAAAGCTATTCCTAGTTTTGTGTTGTGGATGGTGGTGCATGTCAGATACTAGCTAAAGGGTTCTACGTTTTGTAATAATTGATCCCCACAAATCAACGTTAATCAACTTTAAACGGATTTAAAGTTACTTTAATATTATGGTAAGCCATTATGTCAAGAACGTTTTAAGTTTTGTAATAATTCATCCCCACAAATTGTTAATTAACTTTAAACATTACCTTGTGGATTTAAAGTTACTCTAATATTATCGGTGGTTTTAAAAATTTTCTGGACCGACGATTACTCCATTTTGGCATAAAATATTTGGGGACCAAAGATCACTCACATTTTATGTCAAAAAATCTATTGACGTGGCTTTTAATTATTTTATGGACCAAATATGACTTCACATTTGGGTATAAAAGAACCTTTACCGCCTCACCTCACTACGGGTTCAATATTCACTAAGAAGGAGCAAGTTGTGCCTCGTTCTCGTTTTCAAGACTAGTTTGCACTTCTCTTATTTCTTGCCGCAATTTGTTTCTCACTCGCTGAATCTAGTTTGTTTCCTACGCCCAGGACTTAGAAATCTTAGACTTACCTTCCCTTTCTACGGGATGGATCCGTACAATATTGAAGGAGTTTCTGATGCCTGCTACTCGCACCCACTCACTCTTCAATAGCCCTTGGATAGAGATTTTTACGATTATGATGTCGAGTACTCGCACCCGCTCACTCTTCGACAACCCTTGGATGGAGATTTTTATGATTATGATGTCAAATACTCACACTCGCTCACTCTTCAACAACCCTTGGATGGAGATTTTTACGATTATGATGTCGAATACTAGCCCGATGAAGTGTCATTCGATGAAGTTTTTTACGATTTTGAATACTTCATCGAAGGCCCTTCCCTTGAAGGGCCATTTGATGATTTTTACGATTATGATGTCGAATACTCGCCCGCCCATACCCTTCAAGTGCCATTCGATGAATTTTTTTACGATTTTGACTCCTACTCGCGCTAGCACACCCTTGAAGGGCCATTTGATGATTTCTACTATTTTGATGTCAACTACTACTCGCGCGCGCACACCCTTGGAAGGCAATTGGATGAATATTTTTACTATTGTGATGTCAACTACTTGCATGACATTGAAGAGCAGGATGAAGATTTTGAGTATTATGATGCCCACTCCTGGCGCGCGCACAGTCTTGAATGCAACACGTCCATGGGTTCAGTTCAAAACAACCCAAATTCGAATTCAGTTTCCACTCCTCTCTTCACTGCAGGGGCATCAGATATGTTGTTGGGCATCGTATCTGGGTCTACCCGGATGGATCATATTGCTGCAACAGTACTCACTCACGTAAGTAAGTTTTAAATTTTGTTCTATTTTGCAAAAAGTTTTGACAGTCCTTTGTGCACATATTCAAGAAATAGATCTATGCTAAATCGTTAGAGGTACATTAATTTCCGAGCATGCTTAGGTGTAGGGTTTTCGTAAATTAGATCTTTGTAAATTTGTATTTTTAAATAACTTTGTTTTTAATATGTATTCTCAAAAAATCTATGGACCTAAAGATTCATCTCGGCCAATTAAATTTTTTCAAATTGTTTCTTCTTAAGGACCAAAAGACAGATGCTAAGAATAATAAAAGACCCCTTTAACACCTAATGGATCTTGAAGTACTATTTCTGCATCTCCTTGACCAAACCCACCTATATTAAGGTTATTCGTTAATGGTTGATCGTGTATGTCTTTGCGTGAGAAACTTGATTTAATTAAAATGATTATTGGTTATGAAAACTGCTTCAATTCTATTTATTTGTTTTTCATTGGATAGAGCCCTCACAAAACGAAAAATGTTGAAATATTAAAGTCACCTGCCGTGCCTTGGGCAGTGACAAAAAGAACAAAGAACAAAGTACAAAGGCATCAGCAGCAGAAACAGAGATTGAGTGCGCAGCACTCTGTACTGAAGAATGTTGGTAAATCCGTAAGGAATAATTAATTTTTGATGGGCCGTAGCCACAGATTGTAGATGAAATTTAATTTGGTGATGGACAGATCCGTCTTGCAGCAGAATGAAGATTTCCCGTAGTTCCAGTCTACGGAGGAGCAGACTAAATTAAAAACCAGTCGTTTCGGGCTTTAAAGTCCTCAACAACCAGAATGAAGAGAAACAGGCGAAAGTCCTTTAATTTTGAATTGGTGGACAAGTGGTCCCCACCACTTATATGTCAATCTAAATCGGAAAAGTAATGTTGGAGCAGTGTCTTGTTGATATGGAGCAGTGATGCGATGCGATCCAATCGCAATCACATAATTGGAAGGTTCAATCGGTGGGATTTTATTGTGCACCCAGATCAGGGCGGATCCGATCGCAGCGGAAGGATCGGTGGTCATGTTCCGATCGCAATCGAAAGGTTGAATGGGACACAGACTTTGTTGTCAAGTTATTGCCTGATCGTCGATTGTCGATTGCCTTGCCAATCGGAAGCGGAAGATCGGAGAATGTGTTTCCAATCGGAATCGAAAGTTTGGGAGGATCACAAAATGTGTTGTTAAGTTTTTGTCGATTGTCGATTGCCGACTGCGTAGTGGTCCCCACTCGTATGTCTGGCATTTCAATTTTTTTTTGGTTTCGCAAAGGATTTTCCTTTGTATTTGGTTTTCATTTTGATTTAAGTTTTTAATATGGTTTTTTTGTAATATTTAATATATGCGCGGCATATATAAAAAGAAAAGGCCCGCGTGCCATTGTAGTGTAACGCATATTGTATTGTATTGTGAACCGTTGTGTGAGCCCGCAGGCAAGAAAAAAAAAAACACAGTAAGAAGAACAGAGAGCACTGTTAGTGTGTTCTTGAAGAGAGACAGAGAGTTGTGTGTTTAGCACTGCGTCTGTAGCAGTCATACACCTTTGTTGTTATCCCTCTCTTTAGAGGAAGAATCTGTATCAGTTTTTGAAAGGAATGGAAATTTGTTTTAAAGTCCTGAGAACTCTGTCTCCTGTCAAGTTGTTTTAAACATCTCTGTGTTGTAGAGGGGAGTTTATATTCTCTCCACTGTTTACTTGGAATTTCTCAAAATTCCAACATGGTATCGGAGCTTATCTAGGCTCTTTGAAGATTTCAAAGAAGCTGAAGAAGAAGACCTCTTGCAGCGTTTCTCTCCAGCAGCGTGAAAAGCTCAACAGAAGTCGAAAAGTCAGGTATTTTCTCAAAGAAAACAGAGTTGTTGTTCTTGTTTGTTCTTTCAGTGAAGGAAAGACAGTTTGTTTAGAGTTTGAGTTCAGTTTGAGAAGCAATGGCTGGACCAAGCACTGGTATGAATCTTGGAAGTGTTCAGCTTCCACAGTTTAATGGAAAGAACTATGATTATTGGGCCATTACCATGAGAGCCCTATTTGTCTCACAAGACTTGTGGGAACTAGTAGAAGATGGTTTCACAGAACCAGCTGATGAGTAGGCTTTTAATGCCTTAACTCAAGTAGAGAAAGATGTGTTGAAGAATAATAGGAAGAAAGATGCCAAAGCTCTCTTCTGTTTGTATCAAGCTGTAAATGAGAGTGTGTTTCCAAGGATAGCAGCAGCTAAGAAATCCAAGGAAGTATGGGAAACTCTGAAAGTTGCCTATCAAGGTATGGAGAAAGTTAAAACAGTAAAACTTCAATTGCTGAGAAGAGATTTTGAAACTCTTTGCATGAAAGAGTCAGACAGTGTTGATACATTCTTTACACATGTGATTGGGATTGTCAATCAGATAAGATCCCATGGAGAAACTCTTGAATAAAGAAGGATTGTGGAGAAACTTTTGAGATGCTTACCCTCAAAGTTTGATGTTATTGTAACCACCATAGAAGAGACCAAAGATCTCTCACAGTTCACAGTGGATGAACTTCATGCCTCGCTGATAACTCATGAACAGAGATCGAGCAGAGATGAACACTCATCTCTTGAGCACGCCTTCAAGACCCAGATGTCTTCAGGAAGAGGCAGAGGTCAAAGAAAAGGAAGAGGAAGAGGCAAAAGCCAGGATAGAGGTGGAAGAGACAACTCTTCACACTCACATGGAAGGAGCAACAGTCAAAGCCAGAGCCACGGCCAATGCAACAGCCAGCAAGGTGGACATCAACACCAACATGCTCATGGACAAAGGTATGACAAAACCAATGTCCAGTGTCATTATTGCAAGAAATATGGGCACTATGCAAATGAACGTAGAAAGAAGCAAAATGACATGAAGAATAGGCAGAATGCTAATGTAGCAAAAGAAGAAAAGAACCCAAGTAATGTGCTATTAGCTTGTAATGTAGCACAAGATAAAAATGATGATGTTTGGTTCTTAGATTCTGGATGTAGTAATCACATGACTGGAAACAAAGCAATGTTTGCCAATCTTGATGAAGAAGTTAAATCTGAAGTGACCACAGGGACTGATACTAAGATCTCTGTCAAAGGGAAAGGCAGAGTAAGTATTCAAGTAAGGAATGGGGAGCAGAAATTTGTTCCTGATGTGTATTATGTTCCAGGTCTGAAATGTAATCTTTTGAGCATTGGGCAGCTCATAAACAAAGGTTACAATGTTATATTCAAAGATGATATTTGCACCATAAAAGATATTCCTCCAAGTAAAAAAATTATTGCCGAAATACAAATGACCAACAATAGAATGTTTCCACTCAAGCTCAACATTGACTTCAAAGGAAAAGGAAAGAATGTTGCAGCTGTAACTCAAGAAGCCTTCCAGAAGGAAGAGAAAGATGAAAATTGGTTATGGCATTTGAGATTTGGACATCTCAATTTCGGAGGATTAAATTTGTTGCACAGAAAAGGAATGGTAAGAGGCTTACCACTGATTAAAAAGCCTTACAGCCTATGTGAAGGCTGCATCTTGGGAAAGCAACACAGAGAAAACTTTCCATCAGGGAAAATCATAAGGGCGAAAGCACCCTTGGAGATAATCCACTCAGATTTATGTGGGCCGATGCAAACATCATCTGTTTCAGGCAGCATTTACATGCTGACCTTCATAGATGACTTCACTCGAAAAGTGTGGGTCTGTTTTCTAAAATATAAAAGCGAAGTCTTTCAGAAATTTCGTCAATTTAAAGCTCTTGTATAAAAACAGAGCAGACTTCACATTAAAGTCCTCAGAACTGACAGAGGAGGTGAATATATATCAAAGGAATTTCTGTGTTTTTGCAAAGAGAACGGCATACACAAGCAATTTACCACAAGGTACACACCGCAACAGAATGGAGTTGCTGAGAGGAAGAATCGAACCATAATGGAGATGGTGAGAAGTATGCTAAAGGCAAAGCACTTGCCAAATGAATGTTGGGAAGAAGAAAAAAACTGTGCTGTATACATTTTGAATAGATGCCCCACAAAAGCAGTGATGAACAAAGTTCCAAAAGAAGCGTGGAGTGGCAGAAAACAGGGAGTCACTCACATGAGAGTTTTTGGATGTGTGTCATATGTACACATTCCAGACAAATTGAGAAAGAAGTTGGATAGTCAGGGGGAGAAGTGCATTTTCCTTGGATATTGTGAAGATTCCAAAGGATACAGGCTATATAACCCGTCCACAAAGAAGTTTGTAATTAGTAGAGATGTGCAATTCATCGAAGAGGAAGCGTGGGATGGAAGCATTGAGAAAACAGTAAATGTCAAAAACTGTTTATCTCATGATGAAGATGATGGAGATGTGGTTGAGATTAATAACCCATCCATTGCACAACCTCCAGCAGTGCAAGGACAACAAGGGATGCCTCAAGCGGAAACTAGAACACCCTTGAGAAGTGGGAGTGCATCACCAAGCACACCACGTGGAGCAGAATTAAGTGCTTCATCAAGCGCGGCTACACCAAGTGAAAGAGGAACAAGGTTTAGAAGCCTTAGAGAAATCTATGAGCAAGGACAAGCAGATGAAGGTATGAATTCCTTATTTGCTTTGTATTGTCAAGTTGATGATCCTATTCATTTTGAAGATGCAATTAAAGATAGAAAATGGATAGAAGCTATGGATGAAGAAATTAAAGCCATAGAGAAGAATAGAACATGGGAGTTGGTAGATCTACCAGAAGGTAAAGAAGTCATTGGAGTTAAATGGGTCTATAAGACCAAAAGAAATGATGAAGGAAAAATAGAAAGACACAAGGCCAGACTTGTTGTCAAAGGATATAAGCAAAAGCAAGGTATTGATTATGAAGAAACTTTTGCACCAGTTGCAAGAATGGAGAATGTAAGAGCAGTGTTGTCCATAGCACCACAAAATAGATGGAAAGTATATCAAATGGATGTAAAATCCGCATTTTTAAATGGAGTTTTAATGGAAGAGGTATATGTTGAACAACCTCTTGGATATGAGAAGAAAGGCCAAGAGCATAAGGTCTGCAGATTGAAGAAAGCTCTTTATGGGCTGAAGCAAGCACCAAGAGCATGGTACAGTAGAATAGATTCTTATCTATTGGAGAATGGATTTGAAAAGTGTGAGGGAGAACCCACCCTCTACATCAAAGAAAAGGATGGTAAGTTATTGATTGTTGTTTTATATGTTGATGATTTGATTTTTACAGGTAATGATGATTACCTTGTAGAAAATTTTAAAACAGTCATGAAAGATGAATTTTAAATGACTGACATGGGTTTATTAAGATACTTCTTGGGAATAGAAGTAGAGCAAGGTGAGAAAGGATTTTTTATTTCTCAAGCAAAGTATGTGAATCAAGTTTTGGAAAGATTCAACATGCAGGAGTGCAAAGCTGCAATTACTCCCACAGTAATGGGATTGAAGTTGAGTAAGAATGACAACAGCAAGGATGTTGATCCAAGTTTGTATAAAAGCATAGTTGGCAGCCTCATGTATTTGACTGCAACTAGGCCGGATATTATGCATGCTGTTAGTTTGATTTCCAGGTTTATGGAGAAGCCAAAAGAAGCACATTGGCAGGCAGCAAAGAGAATTCTAAGGTATGTGAAAGGTACAAAAGGATTTGGTATTTTATATACTACTTCAGAAAATTCAGAATTGGTTGGATACACTGACAGTGATTGGGCTGGAAGTGTAGATGATCGGAAGAGCACTTCCGGTTATATTTTTCATATGGGTTCAGGAGCCATTTCATGGGCTTCTAAGAAACAGCCTATTGTAGCATTGTCTACAACAGAGGCAGAATATGTGGCAGCTACAGCAGCAGCGTGTCAAGCAATTTGGATGAGAAGGATGTTGAGAAGTTTGTGCCAAGAACAGGTAAAGGGCACTGTGATTTATTGTGACAATAGCTTAGCTATTGCATTGTCAAAGAATTTTGTGTTTCATAAAAGAACAAAGCACATAGACACAAAGTATCATTATATCAGAGAATTGGTGAATAATGGTGAAGTTGTTTTACAACATTGTAAAACAAAGGAGCAATATGCAGATATTTTAACTAAACCATTGGGACAGAAAACATTTGAATTTTTAAGAAAATGCCTGGGTATGATGGATAACCCAGCAGCTGACTTTAAGGGGGAGTGTTGAAATATTAAAGTCACCTGTCGTGCCTTGGGCAGTGACAAAAAGAACAAAGAACAAAGTACAAAGGCAGCAGCAACAGAAACAGAGATTGAGTGCGCAGCACTCTGTATTGAAGAATGTTGGTAAATCCATAAGGAAGAATTAATTTTTGATGGGCCGTAGCCACAGATTGCAGATCAAATTTAATTTGGTGATGGACAGATCCGTCTTGCAGCAGAATGAAGATTTCCCATAGTTCCAGTCTACGGAGGAGTAGACTAAATTAAAAACCAGTCGTTCCGGGCTTTAAAGTCCTCAACAACCAGAATGAAGAGAAACATGCGAAAGTCCTTTTAATTTTGAATTGGCGTACAAGTGGTCCCCACCACTTATATGTCAATAGGAATCGGAAAAGTAATGTTGGAGCAGTGTCTTGTTGATATGGAGCAGTGATGTGATGCGATCCAATCGCAATCACATAATTGGAAGGTTCAATCGGCGGGATTTTATTGTGCGCCCCGATCAGGGCGGATCCGATCGCAGCGGAAGGATCGGTGGTCATGTTCCGATCACAATCGAAAGGTTGAATGGGACACAGACTTTGTTTTCAAGTCATTTCCTGATCGTCGATTGTCGATTGCCTTGCCAATCGGAAGCAGAAGATCGGAGAATGTGTTTCCAATCGGAATCGAAAGTTTGGGCGGATCACAAAATGTGTTGTTAATTTTTTGCCGATTGTCGATTGCCGACTGCGTAGTGGTCCCCACTCGTACGTCTGGCATTTCATATTTTTTTTGGTTTCGCAAAGGATTTTCCTTTGTATTTGGTTTTCATTTTGATTTAAGTTTTTAATATGGTTTTGTTGTAATATTTAATATATGCGCGGCATATATAAAAAGAAAAGGCCCGCGTGCCATTGTAGTGTAACGCATATTGTATTGTATTGTGAACCGCTGTGTGAGCCCGCAGGCAAGAAAAAAAAATACAGTAAGAAGAACAGAGAGCACTGTTAGTGCGTTCTTGAAGGGAGACAGAGAGTTGTGTGTTTAGCACTGCGTCTGTAGCAGTCATACACCTTTGTTGTTATCCCTCACTTTAGAGGAAGAATCTGTATCAGTTTTTGAAAGGAATAGAAATTTGTTTTAAAGTCCTGAGAACTCTGTCTCCTGTCAAGTTGTTTTAAACATCTCTGTGTTGTAGAGGGGAGTTTATATTCTCTCCACTGTTTACTTGGAATTTCTCAAAATTCCAACAAAAAATACATTCAGATATATGGCATCATAAAACAGTATTTTTTTTCATTGGCCGGAAGCCTAACCAACAATGTAGGTTTCATGTGTATAACACCTTTGTCTATTCACTTATAGAAGAGTGTTTTAGAACCTTTTCTTTCCTCATGAACGAACGTTTCCTTTGCACGCAGGGAGTGAACTCAACATGCTGGAAATTGGAGAAACTTGAAGAAAGTCTTAACTCTATTCACATTTCCTCCGGTTTTAACGTCAGAATTGAAGAAACCAGGGAGCCCATCGCCATTGTGAATATTGCAGAAAAATACATCCAAGGAGGACGCGAAATTATCGAAATTATCCCAAAGGGAGAGGAGGATTATTCTTCAGGGAAATCACAGCCTGAGAGGTGGTGATGATGATGATATGGATGAGGAGTGGGAGCTTATCCAGAAAGGGGAAATTGACACAGCTGCTTGAGGCACAGTAGCATTAGTTAAGGCATTCTTCTTTCATTTCTTTAGTACGACCTTTTTGCAATTTCTTTTTGCTCTTAATTATGAACCAAGAGATTCAGCTCATCTTATGTCTGTTGCTAGATTAGGTTATTAATAAGTTGGGATTTAAAATAGAGTGATTATTTATTTTAAAGGTTGTGATTATGTAATGTTTTTGTAAATTGCTTGTTACATTAGGGTAGTAATAAGTTGTCATTTAAAATAGAGTGATTATGCATTTAAAATGCAGTGATTATGTAAAAAAAAAATATATTTTTTTATTTTTAGTTATATCTTATGTTTTTTAATATTAGAAGTTTTTTATATGTTTGGTTTAATATTAGGAGATCTTTTTCACATGTGTGGTTTGATATTAGAAGATCTTTTTATATATTTTGTTTAATGGAAATTTCAGATTTGTTATATTTAATTTTGAGATTATTTATTTTAAATACAATGATTATGTAATATCTCTTTTATATGTTTCTTGATTTTTGGTTACATATTATGTTCTTTAATATTAGAAGATTTTTTTTATATGTTTTGTTTAATGGAAATATCAGATTTGTTATATTTATTTTTGAATATGCAAATGATGTGTTGAGTATGTAATCCCTCTCGACGCTTGATAGATTTGGGGTTAAGATGGATTTAATTTTAGATGTCTAGGCTAGATCCTCTTTTTTGAGTGAAAAACTTGAGTAAAGCTTTGCACCTTGAGAGATATGATGCCTCTCGGCGCTTGATAGATCCCGGTTTAAGATGGATCTAGGCCATTTTATGATGGATCACATCTATTTGTTGATCCATACCTTATAAGTCACTTCAAAATTATTGGGTCTCCTCCCATATGTTAAATTCCATAAAGAGTGGGTTTCTTAGCTGTGGTGACAGTGGTCTAAGTCTCTATCATTTCCCTTGACCTAGCAGTTCCCCTCTTAGGAGCCCCTTATAGGTCCTCTTACGACATATTGACATATCATTATTGATGACTCCATTTAAAGAAATAAGTCCTAGTTATTCATTGAACCTTAAGGTCGATGCTTGTAGGGTGAAGCAAGAATGATTGTAGGCATATTTAAATTCATCTTGGAGACTCTTACATATTTTTCTTGCATAGCTCAAATAGGTTGTCTTTCTTTGATAATTTCCCACCTTGGACATTGCTAGCATTTTTGGGCACCCTATTCATGTTGTAGAAAGAATGGTAGGTGGGGTGCCCATCTTTAATGGTGATCCACTCTCTACAATTGACCGTGTAAAAATATTTAATGCACATGATTCAACCGAGAAAGTGGTTCACTAAGATCTCCTTATGCTTTTTTTTAGGAGTTCTCTCGGTGGTCATAATTCATAGATACATGATCATGAACCTAAGAGTATCTCGTCTATTAAGGAGTTCATTGATGGTTTTCTTAGTATTTTTGAAGTATACCTTACATTAGATATAGATATTGAGAGAGAAGGGGAAGAGAGAGATAAGGGGAAGAGAGAGATAGGGAATGGAAAAAGGGAGATAGAGATAGATAGATAGATATGGAGAGAGAGTGTGTCTGTTTGGGTGGTGAGATAGAGTAATAAAGAAGGAGAGACAATGGGATATAGAAATATAGGAGGTGTTGGCAATATGATGCTGAGTGTTGTCCTTGATGGAAACCCACCTGTTGAAGATGATGGCAACCTACTTGATGAAGTTGTCCTTGATGGAATATGTCTTTATAAACTTGTTAAATGATGTAAATCTGATGTATCTACAATGAGTACAGGAGGTAATAATGGAAGGAATATCAATATGTGCTAGAACATGATGAAAAGAGTATGTCTCAAGGCATACGCGGGTTTGTCTAGACGAAGTAGCGTATGGACGCGGGAAATAACGTGCCAAGTCGTGTATGGTCAAAAGCACTCTAAATATGCAAAATCAGGAGTCACTATCATGGTATTGACCCATTTTATTGAGTGATGGTTCATCTATGAGATCCCATCCAGGAATACCATCGAAAGTAATGTGGTTTTGGCTCATGGTATTGATAAAGGGTAAACCTATATAAGGAGAAGAAAATCATTGTGAAAAGAGTGGGCAAGATGTCTGAGCTTGAATGAATACTTCTCTCTGAAGTATATCTGAATGGAAAGGGTAACAGTTGAAAGATAGATCTGAAAGCATGATGCACCTATGAAGAGATAATGAAGAAGGGAATCTAGATCTGAAATGTATGTGTATTTGCTAGATCTGTTTATGGAATGTTTAAATCTGAGATGAGGCGAACATCTATCTAAAGTGAAGAGTCAAATCTGAACTGAATATCTGATCCAAAGAAGTATGCTGCCCTGTAATGTTTTAAGATCTATATGCAAGTGTGTCGCAGCGGAAGCATGTATATACATGAGTTCGATGAAGAGAAAGCGCGTATGGGTTGTTCTGTAATGCGCAGATGTATACGCGGGTTGACGTGAATAGAAGTGCGTATATACGCAGTATCAGTGAAAGGAAAGTGCGTATGCAAACTAGGGTTTGCTGAAGTATGGGGTATGAAATGTCTGATCTGTTCTGCTGGTATACTGCTATCTATCAATGAGTTTCAGTTTGATGTATGATTTAGCTTAAATGTGTGGAGTGGGTCCAGTCTGAAAATATGATGAAAAGTGGCCTGCAGGTTGTGCTATAAAGAAAGCTATTGGATCCAGTGTGAAAATTGATGAAACATGGTCCATGGTGGTGCTGAGGGTTGTAGCCTTCAGCAGGGGGTCGTAGCTCCCTTCCAGGTGAGGCTGGTAAACAAGAGCAGGGGGTCGTAGCTCCCTTCCAGGTGAGGCTGGTAAATGAGAGCAAGGGGTCGTAGCTCCCTTCCAGGAGAGTCTAGTAAACGAGAGCAGGGGGTCATAGCTCCCTTCCAGGAGAGGCTGGTAAACGAGCGTAGGTGGGTGCCTGTGTATTGGTATGAGTCTGCACCAGTACATTGTTGTAAGATGCTTTCTCTATAATAAAATATTGAAGGCTGAGACAACGGCAGCGGTGGTTTTCTCCCGACTTAGGTTTCCACATAAAATCCTGGTGTTCATGTGTGTTGCTTATGTGTGATGACTTACTCTGTTCTTACTGTACATGTTTACTGTTTATTGAACATCTAATGAATGAATGATGGAATGATATAAGTGAAGAATTAATGGCATAATTAGATCTCTGTGTATACGCGAGTTTTATGAAGGATATCCGCGTGTATATGCTAGTTGGCTTCAGCAAAGTAGCGTATGGGTTTTAGAGCATGAAAAAGTAAAAAGTTTCAGTTTGCCCTAAATACTGATTCACCCCCCCCTCTCAGTATTTTTCCCAACAATTGGTATCAGAGCAGGTCCTTCTGCAGAAGCTTGATCGCTTGAAGGAGATCCGTCGAAATGGGAAGTCATGAAGGGTTAATGTCTATAAGGCCACCTCTATTCAATGGAAATAATCTGTTATTCTGGAAGATACGAAAAAAAGCATATCTGCAAAGTCTTGGTGCAGAAGTATGGGCAATCGTGGAAGGAGGTTATCAGTATCCGGCAAGTATTCCTACTGATGCAGCAGAAAGTAAGAAATATGAAATCAATGCCAAAGCCGTCAATGTCCTTTTAGGAAGCCTGTCTGAACCAGAATTTGCTAAAGTGATGCAGCTAAATTCAGCAAAAGAAATATGGGACAAAATGATTCTGAGCTATGAAGGAGATACAAAGGTAAAAGTGAAAAACTCCAAACTCTCAGAATTGAATATGAAAATTTTAGGATGCATAGTGATGAAAGTATTGCCAATTTCTTTTACGTCTAGATGATATTGTAAATCATATAAGAAGTTTGGGTGAAACCATAACCGATACTACTCTGGTGGAAAAAGTCTTAAGATCTTTAACTTCAAAATTTGAGTCAAAAGTATCAGCTATTGAAGAAAGGCAAGATCTGCAAACTCTTACTATTTTTCAACTACATGGTATTCTGACTGCTTATGAAATGAGACAAGGAGGTCCCTCTCAAATCAAAGAAGTTGCCTTTAAGGCATGTGCAAAAGGAAAAGAAAGGGAAGTTGTCAAGGAATCAACTTATATATCAGAAGAAGAAGAAGAAAATTTTGTGAGAAGACTCCAACAAGGTACTGGAAGATTCCGAGGTAAGCTTCCCTTCAAATGTTTTGATTGTGGAAGAGTGGGTCATTATGCTGCTAAATGTCCTTATAAACAATTTGAAAAGGGAAAGATTTATTATGCAAATGAAGATAATAATGAAATTTCAAGTGAAGATGAAGAAGATTTTGACCAAGATCTGCTAGTGCTCATGGCAAAGAAGCAAAAGAAGAAGGCTACTCAAGAAAAGAAGATATCTCAGAAAACATGTGCAGCAGAAAATGAAAAAGAGGAAACAGGTATTGATTGTTGTTCTTGTAATCCACTCACTTGTGCATGCAATGATGAAGATAGTGAAAGTAACAGTATAAGTCTAGAAGCAAATCTCAAGATCATTGATGAAAGTAATTTTTGGGATCAGTTTAAAAGGAGGGAATATATTCTCAAGGATGTGATCTCTAGATTGAATGAACAGATAGAAACAATGAAGGGACAGATAGAAATGTATCAAAGGCTGCAGGACAAAGTAACCAATCACAGTGAAGGACTTGAAGCAGAAATCATCTCTCTGAAAGCAGACCTTGAAGCATCAGATAAGAAGAATGAAGAACTTCTACAATCATTTGAAAAGGAAGGACGTGAAGCAGAAATCATCTCGCTCAAAACAGATCTGGAAAAATCAAATAAGAAGAATGAAGAACTTTTACAAATCTTTGAAGAGCAAGAAAATGGGTTGAAAGAAGAGATCTTAAATTTGAATGATCAAGTAGAAGAAGGAACAAGGGTTGAAGAAAGCATGATGAAGCAATGCCAAAAATTGGAGGTTGAGGTAAACATTCTCAAAGGTAAATTAGAAGAAAAGGATAAACTCTTGAGGTTTCAAGATACTACTAAGATTCTAGACAATATTCTTAGTAGTCAAAGGTCTCCTTCTATTAAAATTGGTCTTGGTTTTCATGAAACTATTAAAGGAGAATCTAGTTCACAAGGAAGTGCTAAAGATTCAAAGGATATCAATGCAAAGCCTGAAGTTTTGAAAGAAGAAAAAGGTCAACCGACAATCATGAACTCTCAAAAGAAATCATTCCCTCATTTTATCAACAATGTTGAATGCATTAAATGTCATAATTATGGGCATGTTCCAGAAAATTGCAGAAGCAGATTGTTTTAGTCACAAACAAATAGATTCTATACAGAAAGGTACTCTGATTTCTTTAAGGGATATTGTTTTTCATGCAACAAGTATGGTCATAAAGCAACTGATTGCAATAGAAGAAAGTATGGAAAAACACATTATGACCCATATGCTTACTTTTTTGGTCATGCAAGATGTTATGGACATGTAGAAAAAGAATGCAGGATGAACAGATCTGAGAAATTGAACAATTTCTAGCACACAATAAGAAACTTCAAGCAAAGCTGGAAAAGGAAGGAAGACCGGTCAGAAATGTAGGCAATATTGACCCTACTGCAGTCATCAGCTTCTGAAGCTTACTTCTCTTAATGACTGCAGAAGTGATGTGAGATACATTATGGAGCTTAGTAATGTATCGTCACAGGGGGAGCGATGTATGATGATTCTCATGGTTGATTTAGCAAATATGGTTATGATTATTGCTGACAGAGAATCTGACATGAAGAAGATAGGTACAGGAAGGACAACTTCAGGGGGAGATGAAGGAATGTGAAGCTTTCAATGTTTCACTTACCATACACGGGTTCAGTGAACTAAATCTGCGTATACACGTGAGTTACAGTGGAGACAGCCGCATATGCACTAATGATAAGAAAATTTGTATGACAGCTGAAGATCAAGAGCATAGGTTTAGGGGGAGCATCAGTCTGACTATTAATGATTGTATTATTGGCACTGTATCTATTTATTTCTCAGTTCTAAATGATGATGACATGTTACATGGTTTCTTATGATTGTGGATGAGCCCTGTTTGATTTTTGCTGAAGAGTTTTCGTTGCCTTCACACATGGATGAGATGGAAGTCTCATGATTCAAAGATAAGGATAGATCGTGCAGAAATTGTTGCTGATAACTTGCTACTGAAAGAGCTTCAGGATGCACAAAGATGCTTGGATGTACATTTTTCAGGGGGAGCATTAGACTTGCTGAGTATAATGCATTGTTGGCATTATGATGGTTCTGAAACATGATCTCTTTCGAGGTCTTTATGGTATTGGTCATAAAAATTCATATGTGTAATTTGATGAAAAGGTCTTGTTGAGACCCATGATGTAAAATTGTAATATTCAGTCATGTAAGGACTTGTCGAAATGTGTAAACCCACTTGGTTAGGTATTTGAGTCTCATATGTAAATCCAGTTGGTTGGATATTTTATGTAAGCATGAGTCCTTGGTGATAGGAAGGTCATAGAGTCATGTACTTCATTGAAAAATATGCTTGAAGTTTCAGCATGAACTCAGGGGGAGCATGGTCACTTCAGTGTACATCAGATCTGCCGAACGCTTCTTTCTACAAGAGGAGAAAAACCTGGTGTTGGTTTTGGTCCGCCCTTTGCCCTTGATGTCAAAGGGGGAGAGTGACATGGTGTTTGAATAAAGAGAAAGAATGGTGTCAAAGAATGGATTCATTGTATTCTTAATGTATCTATCTGTTTTGGTGATCAAACACCATCGTGATTGCCATCAAGTCCAAAGGGGGAGATTGTTGGCAATATGATGCTGAGTGTTGTCCTTGATGGCAACCCACCTGTTGAAGATGATGGCAACTTACTTCATGAAGTTGTCCTTGATGGAATATGTCTTGATAAACTTGTTAAATGATGTAAATATGATGTATCTACAATGAGTACAGGAGGTAATAATGGAAGGAATATCAGTATGTGCTAGAACATGATGAAAAGAGTATGTCTCAAGGCATACGTGGGTTTGTCTAGACGAAGTAGCGTATGCACATGGGAAATAACGTGCCAAGTAGCATATGGTCAAAAGGACTCTAAATATGCAAAACCAGGAGTCACTATCATGGTATTGACCCATTGTATTGAGTGATGGTTCATCTATGAGATCCCGTCCAGGAATACCATCGAAAGTAATGTGGTTTTGGCTCATGGTATTGATAAAGGGTAAACCTATATAAGGAGAAGAAAATCATTGTGAAAAGAGTGGGCAAGATGTCTGAGCTTGAATGAATACTTCTCTCTGAAGTATATCTGAATGGAAAGGGTAACAGTTGAATGATAGATCTAAAAGCATGATGCACCTATGAAGAAATAATGAAGAAGGGAATCTAGATCTGAAATGTATGTGTATTTGCTAGATCTGTTTATGGAATGTTTAAATCTGAGATGAGGAGAACATCTGTCTAAAGTGAAGAGTCAAATCTAAACTGAATATCTGATCTGAAGAAGTATGCTGCCCTGTAATGTTTGAAGATCTATACACAAGTGTGTCACAGCAGAAGCACGTATATACGCGAGTTCGATGAAGAGAAAGCGTGTATGGGTTGTTCTGTAATGTGCAGATGTATACGTGGGTTGACGTGAATAGAAGTGCGTATATACGCAATATCAATGAAAGGAAATCACGTATGCAAACTAGGGTTTGCTGAAGTATGGGGTATGAAATGTCTGATCTGTTCTGCTGGTATACTGCTATCTGTCATTGAGTTTCAGTTTGATGTATGATTTAGCTTAAATGTGTGGAGTGGGTCCAGTCTGAAAATATGATGAAAAGTGGCCTACAAGTTGTGCTATAAAGAAAGCTATTGGATCCAGTGTGAAAATTGATGAAACGTGGTCCATGGTGGTGCTGAGGGTTGTAGCCTTCAGTAGGGGGTCGTAGCTCCCTTCCAGGTGAGGCTGGTAAACGAGAGCAGGGGGTCATAGCTCCCTTCCAGGTGAGGCTGGTAAATGAGAGCAGGGGGTCATAGCTCCCTTCCAGGAGAGGCTGGTAAACGAGAGCAGGGGGTCGTAGCTCCCTTCCAGGAGAGGCTGGTAAACGTGCGCAGGTGGGTGCCTGCGTACTTGTATGACTCTGCGCTAGTACATTGTTGTAAGATGTTTTCTCTATAATAAAATATTGAAGGCTGAGACAACGGCAGTGGTGGTTTTCTCCCAACTTGGGTTTCCACCTAAAATCCTGGTGTTCATGTGTGGTGCTTATGTGTGATGACTTACTCTGTTGTTACTGTACATGTTTACTGTTTATTGAACATCTAATGAATGAATGATGGAATGATATAAGTGAATAATTAATGGCATAATTATATCTCTATGTATACGCGAGTTTTATGAAGGATATCCGCGTGTATACGCTAGTTGGCGTCAGCAAAGTATCGTATGGATTTTAGAGAGTGGAAAAGTAAAAATATTTGAGTGATGCCTAAATACTGATTCACCCCCCCTCTCAGTATTTTTCCCAACAATTGGTATCGGAGCAGGTTCTTCTGCAGAAGCTTGATCGCTTGAAGGAGATCCGACAAAATGGGAAATCATAAAGGGTTAATATCTATAAGGCCACCTCTATTCAATGGAAATAATCTGTTATTCTGCAAGATAAGAACAAAAGAATATCTGCAAAGTCTTGGTGTAGAAGTATGGGCAATCGTGGAAGGAGGTTATCAGTATCCGACAAGTATTCCTACTGATGCAACAGAAAGTAAGAAATATGAAATCAATGCCAAAGCCGTCAATTTCCTATTAGGAAGCCTGTCTGAACCATAATTTGCTAAAGTGATGTAGCTAAATTCAGCAAAAGAAATATGGGACAAAATCATTCTGAGCTATGAAGGAGACACAAAGGTAAAAAGTGAAAAACTCCAAACTCTCAGAATTGAATATGAAAATTTCAGGATGCATAGTGATGAGAATATTGCCAGTTTCTTTTTACGTCTAGATGATATTGTAAATCGTATGAGAAGTTTGGGTGAAACCATAACCGATACTACTCTGGTGAAAAAAGTCTTAAGATCTTTAACTTCAAAATTTGAGTCAAAAGTATCAGCTATTGAAGAAAGGCAAGATCTGCAAACTCTTACTATTGTTCAACTACATGGTATTCTGACTTCTTATGAAATGAGACAAGGAGGTACCTCTAAAATCAAAGAAGTTTCCTTTAAGGCGTGTGCAAAAGGAAAAGAAAAGGAAGTTGTCAAGGAATCAACTTATATATCAGAAGAAGAAGAAGAAAATTTTGTGAGAAGACTCTAACCAGGTACTGGAAGATTCACAGGTAAGCTTCCCTTCAAATGTTTTGATTATGGAAGAGTGGGTCATTATGCTGCTAAATGTCCTTATAAACAATTTGAAAAGGGAAAGAGTTATTATGAAAATGAAGATAATAATGAAATGTCAAGTGAAGATGAAGAAGATTCTAACCAAGATCTGCTAGTGCTCATGGCAAAGAAGCAAAAGAAGAAGGCTACTCAAGAAAAGAAGATATCTCAGAAAACATGTGCAGCAGAAAATGAAGAAGAGGAAACAAGTATTGATTGTTGTTCTTGTAATCCACTCACTTGTGCATGCAATGATGAAGATAGTGAAAGTAACAGTATAAGTCTAGAAGAAAATCTCAAGATCATTGATGAAAGTAATTTTTGGGATCAATTTAAAAGGAGGGAATATATTCTCAAGGATGTGATCTCTAGATTGAATGAACAGATAGAAACAATGAAGGGATAGATAGAAATGTATCAAAGACTTCAGGACAAAGTAACCATTCACAGTGAAGGACTTGAAGCAGAAATCATCTCTCTGAAAGCAGACCTTGAAGCATCAAATAAGAAGAATGAAGAACTTCTACAATCATTTGAAAAGGAAGGACGTGAAGCAAAAATCATCTTGCTAAAAACAGATCTGGAAAAATAAAATAAGAAGAATGAAGAACTTTTAAAAATCTTTGAAGAGCAAGAGAATGGGTTGAAAGAAGAGATCTTAAATTTGAATGATCAAGTAGAAGAAGGAAAAAGGGTTGAATAAAGCATGATGAAGCAATGCCAAAAATTGGAGGTTGAGGTAAACATTCTCAAAGGTAAATTAGAACAAAAGGATAAACTCTTGAGGTTTCAAGATAGTACTAAGATTTTAGACAATATTCTTAGTAGTCAAACGTCTCCTTCTGTTAAACTTTGTCTTGGTTTTCATGAAACTGTTAAAGGAGAATCTAGTTCACAAGGAAGTGCTAAAGATTCAAAGGATATCAATGCAAAGCTTGAAGTGTTGAAAGAAGAAAAAGGTCAACCGACAATCATGAACCCTAAAAATAAATCATTCCCTCCTTTGATCAACAATGTTGAATGCTTTAAATGTCATAATTATGGGCATGTTGTAGAAAATTGCAAAAGCAGATTGTTTCAGTCACAAACAAACAGATTCTATACAGAAAGGTACTCTGGGTTCTTTAAGGGATATTGTTTTTCATGCAACAAGTATGGTCATAAAGCAGCTGATTGCAATAGAAGAAAGTATAGAAAAACACATTATGACCCATATGCTTAATTTTTTGGTCATGCAAGATGTTATGGACATGTAGAAAAACAATGCAGGATGAATAGATCTGAGAAATTGAACAATTTCCAGCACACAATAAGAAACTTCAAGCAAAGCTGGAAAAGGAAGGAAGACCGGTCAGAAACGTAGGGAATATTGACCCTACTTCAGTCATTAGCTTCTGAAGCTTACTTCTCTTAATGACTGCAGAAGTGATGTGAGATACATTATGGAGCTTAGTAATGTATCGTCACAGGGGGAGCGATGTATGATGATTCTCATGGTTGATTTGGCAAATATGGTTATGATTATTGCTGACAGAGCATCTGAAATGAAGAAGACAGGTACAAGAAGGACAAATTCAGGGGGAGATGAAGGAATGTGAAGCTTTCAATGTTTCACTTACCATACGCAGGTTCAGTGAACTAAATCCGCATATACATGCGAGTTACAGTGGAGACAGTCACATATGCACTAATGATAAGAAAATTTGTATGACAGCTGAAGACCAGGAGCATAGGTTCAGGGGGAGCATCAGTCTGACTATTAATGATTGTATTACTAGCACTGTATCTGTTTATTTCTCAGTTCTTAATGATGATGACATGTTACATGGTTTCTTATGATTATGGATGAGCCCTGTTTGCTTTTGGCTGAAGAGTTTTCGTTGCCTTCACACATGGATGAGATGGAAGTCTCATGATTCAGAGATAAGGACAGATCGTGCAGAAATTTTTGCTGATAACTTGCTGTTGAAAGAGCTTCAGGATGCACAAGCTAAGGAGGAGCCTTGGTCATATGGAAAAGATGCTTGGATGTACATTTTTCAGGGGGAGCATTAGACTTGCTGAGTATAATGCATTGTTGGCATTATGATGGTTCTGAAAAATGATCTCTTTTGAGGTCTTTATGGTATTGGTCATAAAAATTCATACTTGTAATTTGATGAAAAGGTCTTGTTGAGACCCATGATGTAAAATTGTAATATTCAGTCATGTAAGGACTTGTCGAAATGTGTAAACCCACTTGGTTAGGTATTTGAGTCTCATATGTAAATCCACTTGGTTGGATATTTGATGTAAGCATGAGTCCTTGGTGATAGAAAGGTCATAGAGTCATGTACTTCATTGATCCATCCCTTATAAGTGACTTCCTAACTATCAGGTCACCTCTCGTTGATGAATTTTCGTAAAGAGAAGGGAGTCATTGATGAATATTAGTCGTTGATGGAATTCTTAGTCATTTTCAAGTATACCCTGCATTAAGCACCCAAGAGGAAGCCCTCATTGAGAATAATAAAGACATTGAGGATCTAAGTAGTGAGCAGGTAATCGAGTCCTTCTAGGGTCCACATGATGGAAATGATGATTTTGGGAACACATGTGTTGGGAGGGATAAATATATGGAAGGTGAGGTTGAGACTAACATTACCTTTATCGAAGATATTACTTTTGATGATTCTCCCCTTAGAGGATGACATTGGAGATTACTTCCACATTGAAAAGGGGATATGGGAAATTTTTGGTCCTCAATTAGATTTTTCTCCCATTTACAACATGGAAAAGAAGTATGAGGATGAGATTATTTGTTCCTTTCTCTCAAACAATATTCATGATGACATATCCATTGGTACTCTTGGTATGTGGAATCTGTTAAAAAAATTATATATGAAAGAGAAATGAAACACATAAAATATGCAAAAAACACAAGAACATAAAACCAAAGAGACAAAAATATTGTGGTTCACCCAGTTTGGGCTACACCCACCCCGAACATCCAATATTTCCTTTCTATTATCCAGCAAAATGAAGAGACACAACCTACAACAGATCTACTGTAATATCCTCTATTATCTCTCACAATCTCCCTATTTGTTTCTCTCTCTGCAAATACACATACAATACACAATCACAATACAATACCCTCATCCAAAATGAGGGGTTGCCTTCTAGGGAAAAAAACCCTAAATTAAACATAAATTCTACCGTTAGATCATCCGCCTAATGAAAGGCCCATATTGACTAGAAATTACTATAATTTTAAAAGGCAACTTTAGATACTTTTAGAAGGCAGCCACCCCCATTGGACCCCCCAGGCAACATTTAATTATGGGTGGAATTTCCGCCCCCTTTAGAATAGGGGTCCAACATTGTGATACAAAATAAAGAAGTTAATCAAGCTCCACACCCAACCAAATCTTTATTTTCCCTTGCATAAAGAGGAGTAGTTGGAAGTGATCAATTTTCCTTTTAGGAAAGACCCAATCTTTGATACTAAGGGAATTTATAATACTCCCACCTCTCCCAAGTATGATTCTATGTTCAAATCACTTGAGGCTTTATATTATGATGTTAGGGAAGAAAAACCCGTTTAATGCAATACTTCATCCTCCCTCTTGCTTATTGTTCATCATCTTGAGTGTTCTTCAAGTGATTCCATCACCTCCTGTGAGATGATCTCAATTGCCAATGAGCCCTTTCCCCCTTCCAAGAATAGTGTTAAGGATGAGCCCCTTATTGATTATAATTTATCTCCTTGGGAACCCCCTCAAGACCTTGACCAATGTATAATATCCCCTTTTCAATGTGATTATCATGGGAAACATATGTGTGTTCCTCCATCTCACAAGAGGCCATAAACATAACCTCGTGGAGGCCATGAATAGTGACAGAAATGATAAGGACTGTCATCAAAATAATATGCTTGAGATTTCCATCCATCAAAGTTTATGATCCTAATCATTGGCATCTTGTTGAAGCCCCGAAAATCGGGTCTACAGCAAAGGGGATACCCACCCGGTCTGGACCTTGGTTAGCAGCTCATTTTCCGTTTGGTGTAGTGGGTCTGACTGGGGATAATGCGACTAGTTTCCCAATTTGTGTGTGTGTGTTGAGAATATATATTTCCTTTCTAAAGAGGTTCCTAAGTGAAGTGCTTTTATTCTATTTCTAATCCAATCATATGCAAATTGCATTCTAATCTAAACAGAAATATCTAATTCTAAACTAAACCCGGGATAAGATCTTGTTTATGCGATCTAAAATGATTTCGAATAATAATAGGTAATAAAGATCATTCAATTTCTATAAGAAAAGAATTAAATAAAGATAAACCACTTCATATAAAAATTTAGATGAAACAGTTGTGAAAAACATATCGCATAATAGGCTATTCATACATTAAGCATAAACAAATAGTCATCACCGTACAAAAGTGTCAAATGATAATTGAAGCATTCAAGCATCAATATATAAATAACTAAACATAAATATCACTTTTAACACAGAAGCAGAAAAATTTAAGAGATAAAAGTACCATTTATAACTGGTTCTACTCATGAGCTAGAAGCAATAATGATTTATCTCTTCCTAATCCAACATCTACTAAGAGTACAAAAATGCAACACCAGTAGCATATATTAGACACAGATATCAATAAATCTCATTCCATTCATTCATCAAAACCTCCTCTGAGGGTGCAGAAGTGCATGTTCTGAGGATAATTTTTTGACAAATTTCTGGACCCTTCTTTAAATGCATGAAAAGGGTTTAAATACTACTAACTAAATCTAATTATATTTTAATACAGAAAATTAGGATTCGGTTTAAATGACCGTCCTTTTTATAGGAAAAAATAAAGTAAAACTAACACTAAATCTAAAACTAAAATTAACAACTAACTACTTGTGAATTTGGTCTTTGAATTTGCAAGCATCCAGCATTGACTTGAGAAGAGGGGGATGGCCGACTTCAGATTTAAATTTTCCCGAAAAGACGGAATCAGCAAGTGTGGGTGCAATCTTCTCAGCAGAATTAATGATGCAATTAAGAGTACTACATTGACTGTGTGGTTTTACTAGACAGGTCCAGTAAGAATCCCAGTTTAATTTTGTCAATTCTTGAATTGATTTTTCCTTCTCTTCCACTATCTGTTTCCACTCTGTTTGCAATTTTTGTGCTTGTGGTAGGTATCCTGGAATGGTTTCTGAAATTAAATTAACCTTATGCAAATTCTCATTTACACAATCTGTTGGAACACCTAATCCTACATGGGTAGGTGTGGAATACGAAAAGTCACAATGCAGTCCAAGTGACCTTGGAATGTGAAACCAAGAGTCACACCATTGTACTATAAATGTACATCTTTGTATAATGGAAAATAAGAAAGCCTCACGCTTATCCTTCATTGTGTGTTGAGTCTTGTGTGTGTGTGCTCATCTTCCTCATACACCATGTGTGTGCTTCAACATGGTGTTTAACATGGTATCAAAGAGAACGATTGATGGCCCTCCTCAATATTGAGTGAGCCATTTGTGTTTATGGCCTGTGCATATCTGCAAAAATTATCAACATTTTTGCAGCACTCAGAGTGTTTGTAGCTATGTTTTGAAGAGGAGCAGCATTCAGTGATTTTGCAGCATTCAGAATCCCAGCATTCAGAAATTGGCAGCATTGTGCATCTGAAGGTTTTCTCACTATTTTTTTCCTGCAATTTATGCCCATTAAATTCTATTTTGGAGAGCTGTTGGAAATTTTGTTTAAATTGGGATTCCTAAAGAAGTTTATGAGTTTTTACTGGAAATATTTCTGAGTTTTCATTGGAAGATTTCTGAGACTTCTGAATTCTATGCTGCTGAGATATTTCATTGCCTATAATTCTGCTATACATTTGTAAAATTTCTGCTGAAGACTCTACAATTTTTTTCTGAAGACTCTACTTCTCTGTTGTTTTTAAAAAAATAAATAAATAAATAAATAAATTACTGAACTAACTCACGCAATTCCCTACGCCCTACTCGGCCTCTCTGCAAAGTAAAGTCGCCCCCCTCATTTACCTCACCTATCCGCTCACCACCGGCTCTCTTCTACAGCCGCTCCCTCCTCCTACTATCCTCGCAGCTTTTACAACACACCCTTATTACTCCACGCATACTTTTCCCTTAGCTCTCCACCTCAACGCACAGTCCTTCCCACACGCATATTCCTTACACTTTGCACTGAAATATCGACCTTACGCCATCTCTTCTCCGCTCCAGCACTCGAGCTACATCCATCTGCAACTCCCATTACTCGCTCAACCATTCTGCAACTCACCTCCAACGCTCCGCCATCTCACACTCCCTCACACGAACCACCCGCTCAATATAATTAAAACTTACACTGCCTCACACCTACTCTACGACTTTACCCACTCTACGCCTGCTCACACCTGCACACAGGCCCTATTCCCCATGGCTACCGCCGCCCCCTCATCCCTACAACTGACCTATCTACTTCCATAAACCCCCCTCCCCGCGCTAACTCCTTCACACACATACACAACGCAACATCCAGTTCATAAACGACCCCACCAAACTACGTCCTTCCCACATACAGTTCGCTGCATTCTGCAACAACGCTCCTTCATCGCTATTTCTCCTGCAATACGCCCCAAATCCGCCTCTTCCCAACGCTCCAGCTCTCCCTCTTCCCAACCATCCCTACGCTCCAACGCATGTTCGCCTTCCATTGCAATACAACTCGGCCTTATCATTAATACCGCCCAGTTAATTTCTTTTAAAAACATATACAATACTGCCCTCCATTCTTTACCAATACCGCCCATCTCTTTTTAAATTCGTGTTTGAAAATTTATTATAATATCCTTCACATAATATCTCACATAAATTTCCCTACCCATATAATTAAATTCCCCCTCCCCTTTTTGAAATTGGTTCCCACATTCCCATTTTCATTTATAATCTATTTTTTAATTAATTTTTAATTAATTAAAAAAAAAAAAAAAAAAAAAACAACAGAGAGAGAGGAAAGAGCAGAAAGAGAGAAAGAGCAAAGAGGAGAAAATTTGAACAACAGAAATGAAGAGAAAATGACATATGAGCACATGACATAGAGAAAATTGCAGATTTACATTGTGATTTGTGGCATTGATTTGAAGGGTGTATTTTTTGAAGAATTTCACATTTGAAGACAAGTTTGCCATCATTGAAAACAACTTTTGAAGAAGATTCAAATCGCCATAAAAAGATTCCGGGATAGTGTTTACCACACACATAGTTTGCGTAAATATCGTGTTCCATATGATTGTTTTGTGAGTAGAAATCGCTTCTTCATATTGGGCAATCAAGACTTGAGTTGTTGGATTGTTGATTGCCCTCCATCATTTGAGGAGCACACTTTGTACTTTGAGAATTTTTTGAGTCATTTGTATTTCTTGTTGCATCACATTGTAAACGGGTGCATTTTCGGTTGAAGCCGACACCTTTTCATTTTTTAGCCTAAGTTATTGAAATGGCCAAAATCAATGAGGCATTAGTGTTGTTGAATGACCTCATTCATTCAAATGTTGATGATGTGATAAAAATGAGCAAGGATGCTCTTTGTAAAATTCACAGTTATTTGCTAGATGCACATGAAAAGATCGAGTTTTTGCAGTTGGAATCTCAGCTCCAACAAGACGAACTTCACCAAAAGAGTCACCATTCCGAACCTGTTTCTGTTCAAAACATTGTGAAAGACTCCCATCAGCAGCATGTCAGTAAAGTTGCAGTTGATCCTCATTCAGTTCATTGGACAAGAGCAGATGTACATGCAGATGCAGCAGCGCAGCCTGTACTTCTCAAGCCCATCATCAGACCTTTGGAAGAGCTTGTCCACAACAAGCACCGAACTGGTCTTGGATATGACAAGGATGTGTCCTTTCATATTGCAGACTACACAAAGCCCATCATATTTCAGAGTGTCGGATTCATGTATGACAGTTCACCTGCAACTGTTCCAGATCATGCTTCACTTCCACAACAGATTGTGAAATGCCAACACTGTGATCGAGTTGGCCATATGAAAGATCACTGTTTTGATCTTCATCCATGCAAGCACCGTGGTCATCACACTCATTCTTCAGACAGATGCTTCAGACATAAGCCTCCTGCAAGAACAAATATTCACCTTGGATGGATCGCTTCTTGGCAATGGGCATCAACAGCTAAGAAGATGTTTACGACACATGTTAGAACCTGTTCACGGATATTGAGTAAACTTGCAGTTGAGTTTTCACCATTATCTCACCTTGTCCCTGACGGGGGAAAATGGTGGTCATGTACAAGCTTCGACGTCAGATCAAGCGAGCCTGAGCCACAATCTCTCATTCCATGTTCAGAGTTGTAGCCAGAGACACAACAGTTCAAGCAAGCCTGAGCCACAATTCGTCATTCCAGATTCAGAGATGTAGCCAGAGACACGGATGCCCATGAGCATGCCTTCGGTTGGTGGACAACCTTAAACCATCATCTTTGATTGATGGACAACCTTAAACCATCATCTTTGGTTGGTGGATAACCTAAAACCATCATTTTCTGCTGGTGGATAACCTAAAACCATCATCTTTGGTTGGTGGACAACCTAAAACCACCACGGTCGTAGACCTCCCTTCTTTTAGGTCGAAGGTCTCCTTTTTTTATGAGGGACAATTCCTCTAGCAGAAGCCTTCAGCTTCTTGCCAGTTTTGGAAGAGTTACGGGAACTGCAACATGTTTTGCGTTCCAGTGTTTGTGGTCATCCTAAAACCACCTCTTTTTCCCGACATTTCAGAGAGTTGATTCAGCCCAAGTGCTGCCATGTATACTTTGCAGATTTGTATTACAAGGGCTTTGGATCACATTATACTCCACGGATTAAGGGGGAAGTTGAACACCTAATCCTACATGGGTAGGTGTGGAATACGAAAAGTCACAATGGAGTCCAAGTGACCTTGGAATGTGAAACCAAGAGTCACACCATTGTACTATAAATGTACATCTTTGTATAATGAAAAATAAGAAAGCCTCACGCTTATCCTTCATTGTGTGTTGAGTCTTGTGTGTGTGTGCTCATCTTCCTCATACACCATGTGTGTGCTTCAACATGGTGTTTAACACAATCATTAATGTTGCTCGCTGCTATAGCTGCTTCCTCTGCTGTTTTTTCTGCCTCTCTGATCTGTGCATCCCAAATGCTAAAGAGCATTTCTTTATGGCTGTCATTGATAATTGGCACTCCTACTCTTTTTCCTTCCTCTGTATTTTTCCATGTCAAATAATTAGTAACTCTTTCATTAGTTAAATCATAATCATGTTGTAATTCTACGACATGATTAGTGATTCTATCACTTTCTTGACAAAAAGAGTTCCACTGTGAAATATTTTGGCATAATATATCTTGTTGTTGTAGCAGTTGATTATTAAAAGAAATAAATTCTGAAATAAAATCTGTAAGCTTGGGGTCTTCTTTATGTGTTTCTTGCATAATATATATTTGTTTTTCTTTTTCAGCCAAGCTTTTCTCATACTCGATCTTCATTTGCTGAAACTCTTGCTGTAACTTTTCAAATTTCATCTGTGCTTCACTGTTGGCATGTGCTTGTTGCAATTTTTGTTGCAGAACTTGTAGATGATCCTCTTTTTCATTTAATAACAGCCTTTCCTCAGATGCTTTGTCAATAGTTGCAGAGGCATAAGCTCCTGTTATCTGAGATAATTTAGTAAGATTTTCAGTGGGATTTGTAGTAGGATCTTTCCATAAAACATCCAATTGTTCTGCATCAGTAGAGAGTGAACTTTCTAATTTTCTCTTCTTTCTTTGCTTCCTTACTACTGCTTTATGTTGTGGGCTATAGAAAATATCCAGAGGAGGAATTTCCTCTATTTTAAGTACAAGCTCGGCAGAGGGATTAATGGGTATATGTTATTTTTCTGTGACATTGCCACTTATTTTTGTAACCAAAACTTTTGTTGTTTGTACAGGAGTTTGTATGTTCTGTCCTTCAACTTTAATCAAGTCATTAAATGATTCCCATTCTTTATCTAACTGAGTGCTGATGGATGGTTGATGTACATTAAGAGGTGGAAGAATCAACTGTGGGGTAGTTGAAGTCTGTTGTTGTGAAAGCTCTTTTGATTGAGCTGTATCCTTGACTGAGCCTTCACTTTTATCCTGATCAGATTTTTTAGAATGTTCAAAAATTTCTTTGTCAGACTTCGACTTAGACATTTATGAATATGAGTTGCCACTGAGACTGACACTAGGATTTGGTTCCCTTGCGGGTTCCAAATGCAAATTATCCAAAGGAATAGTAGTCAATCTTCTTTCTCTGTATATTTTAAACTCTTGAAATTCTTCTGGGGAGAACCGTGCTTGAGCTAAATTCAAAATGTCTTTAAATGAACATTTTTCTTGAAACATATCGTCAAAAAGATCTTCTTCTCCAGAGAATACTCTTACTTTGACAACAGTGGTGAAATCCTTGACAATACCATATGGATCAAATAGCTTTCTCGGAAACTTAAACAATTTTAAACATGTAACATTTCTTACTTCCTTAAACGCGTGACCAACACCAAACAATGAAAATGCTCCGTAGGATACAGGAAATTGGGGCCAAATGGCTTTCTTTTTATCCTTTAATTATTTTGTCAAACCTCCATCTCCACAGGTTTGATATGCAATTTCCCGAGCTATGATTTTATCTGGAACATATAAGGGTGAAACATGAGGAGAAGCAAAGCTTCCAAAAACCCTCACATAAGTAAACAATTCTTCTCCAAACCATCTTACGACAGGGAGAATGTCTACTTCTGCTTCAGGGGACAACCTTGGGGCATCCTTATTATACAACACTCTGTACAGAGGCAACATTATGCCATGGAAAATTTTACAAAATTGAGGAATGAATTTTGATTCCCACAACTCTTTGTGATAGACATGAATGGGCAAGGGATCCTGAATTGTCCATTGCCAACCCATTAAAGGGAACTTAGAAACAAAGTAGATTGAATCCATAACATATGCAGATAGATAAAAAGGAGGATAAATCCTCTGAGAAACAGTCCGTTTAAACTGGTAATTGAAAATAGCCGTGGCTAAGTTATCAGACAATATTTTGGCCCAGTATACAATGGTGGCATTAACAACAACATTCAATAAGGGAAGCCATTTAGGCAAAATCTTATTAATGTCAGGCTTTCCAAGAAGCCTTCATAACATAGCAGTAGCAAAACAATATGGAGAGGTGAGTGAACCGGTACTGTACATACTGTGTTTATCTTTCTTCAGTGCTTCATCTCTTCTGGTCCACTCTTTAGTACATTCTGCCAAATTTGCATTTTCTTTTACAAATTTCTCCATAAATTGTTTGTTGTAAGTTGCCTGAGGCTCTGGAAAATGATACATAAGCCTCAAATCTTCTGGATTAAATGACCCGATGATCTCTTGACCTGGAGTTTTGAACTGTTTGTCTGTGATATCAGTGCTATCCAGCACCCATTTTACCATGTTTGTGTACAGAAGAATTATCGGTCTTCCTGCTATCCGGTGTAGAAATGAACAAGCCAGTTCTGTAAGAGATGCTTCAAAAGAATTACTTGAGCCAGTGGTAGCTGAAACATCCACTACCCTTGGGTTTTCTTCTTCAAGTAGATTAAACATACCCTCCCAAGTGGTGATGCCAACGTCCTTGTTGCAAGCAGTGTCTGCGTATAAGGAAGTCGTCTCTTTATTTTCAGAACTCGGAGCTTTCTCTTTCTTTCTAGAACTTGTATTTTTCTCTTTCTTTCCCATAATGCTCTGAAAATTTCTTTGTATAGTCTCCTGTTCTTCGTGCCTGCAGTTTTATGAATTAAGTGAGAATAATGACATGTGAAAGGTGACGTGATAGTTATAAATGTTGAAGGCATATGAAATATATTATTTAATCATGAAATAACCCTTCGATCAAAACAAAATCATTTTTCATTAATAATTGACAATCCATTCATTAACCTGACATTAAGGCACATAACGGGTCTCGATTTACGAAAAGATTTTCTTCTTACAATGAGCTTTTAGAATGTGCAATATTGCGATCTGCGATTCGCTTTGCAATATCACAAAATCGTAATATCACTAATCGCATTATCGCAAATCAGAAAACCCACGTCATCGCCATATCACAAATCAGAACTTTCTGAAATCGCAATCTATTAACATTGCGAAGTCGTAATATTGCAAAATTGGAATATTGCAAAATGTATCACATGAAAAATATCCGTTAATACGTTTTCTGCGATATGCGATTTGCGATAATTATTTTAGTGCGATTGTCATTTGGATCACGCTATCGCAATTTCGAAGATTCTGTTTTGCTTAAGATATATTCTACTTTTTGCGATGAATGTGATGTTTCCTTCAAAGAGAGATTTTATTCTAGTCTATCATAAACTTAAGTTTAGTTTAAATATTTTCCAAAGAAATTTCTTTAAGTCCATGATAGTAAGTTTTATTGAAAATGAAAACAAACACCAATAATTTTTTTTTTGGATTTTTAGACTAAAGGTCCCCACTTATTTAGTATTATTACTAATATTAAATAAGAAGGGGGGTTGTTGTTGGCCACAACAATTGGCGATTCACTTGGAAGAACCAGTTATCTATGCTTTTCTTTTGAATTTTCTAAACTTTTCAATACAGAAAATTTTCCAGAAAATCAAACTTTATTATAAAATGACAAAGTATATTATGCTTCAATTTATGAACGATATTTCATTTCTTCTATGATCAACTTTGACTATTCACTTCCTCAAGCTAGTTCTTGTATCTACATCAGTCATTACTTGGTTTTAAAGATAAAAACACAAGGCTTCTCTGTAAATTAGTTTTTAAATATGCTCATTTGTCGTAGGTAGAGCCACTGCTGCCAGCAAGCGTTTATAGCCTCGACAGGGTTACCTGTTACCCAGCAATGATCCTGTGTCCCACTTAGAAAAATATACAATTTTCAAAGAGAAATCCATATTCATACTTATTGCTTTTATTTTCTTTTTTATCCTTAAAGAAAAATGTCTTGGTTTGATAGCCAATTTATGACAGCGCCATTCACTTGATTTATAACTTTGCTGAACAAGCTGGCTGATGATGAGACCCCTTGCCTTTTGATTGCAATAATCTTAAGTCATTGCCCTATTGTGGTATGCAGTATTGGCAAAGTCAGTAGGCTATAATATCTATGATCATGATAAGTCGGCTCGTGATGAGACCTCTTACTCTTTAAGTTAAAAGTGTATCATTGGATTATTCCCTGAACTTTGTAATTTTATAGGTGGGGAGGAAGTCATTATTTCCTTAAGATATCTCTGGACGACAATAATATAGTTTTTTGAAAATAACTTTTCTACAGAGAATCTTCGTTTTGTTATTGATACCTTTCATTGGACTAATATAAAACAATCTTTCATCAAAATTTTCAAAGTTGAAATTAATATCATTTCTAGATTAAAAACTTTTAACTGTATCTTTGGATAATAATGGTCAATACTCTGAAAAGAATTCTATTTATATAAGTGAAGAAATAAAATCTAAAAAGAGAACTAGTATCTTTTTGATGAATTCCAAATGTAACCATTAACAACTGGTCTTATTATGATAAACAAAGAAAACTAATCTACAAAATAGAAGAATGATCTCCTATGGAAAATATTTTTTAAGGATGTGTCCATTAACAGGTAAAGATTCTCTTTTCCCTATTAAATCCTGTAATATAAAAGTTGATGGACCTATGATCTCTGCAATTTGGAAAGGACCAAGCCACATTCGTTGAAATTTCATATGTTTTCCTTTTTCCTCATGAGCCTTGTCCCATTTTAGAACTAAATATCGGGACAAAAGCATGCCATATTTGGGCGGAATGTCAGCCACGACTATGTCCATGACCAGGCTCTTAGTGGGGATTTGTGTCATATTGACACTTAAGTCCTTGATTAGGCCCAAGCATTTAACTCGGCTTGAATCGAAGGAATACAAATATTTATAGGGCCTTGTTATTTCTAGGCCCAATATTTCCATCATTACCTTCGGCATGAGGTTGTGGGAGGCACCAGAGTCTAGAATGGTATTATGTAGGATTTTGTTGTGTATGTTCAGGCTCACATAGAATGGAGGAATGGATTCTTCTTGGTATTTTCCATCTACTTCGGGTCCAAACAACAGCTCTGGTTTATCATATGTCAAATTTAGAGTATTGGTATCATTTCCTATGTTCAATACTTTCAAGACTTGGGAGCAGTAAATATCCTAAATTACCAGTTCAGTGAGAGGGATGGTTATTTTAATTTTTGGGATCTCTCCTTCAAAACTGGAAGGTACCTAAGTTTTAGACATATTTACATCAGTTTTATCAGCCATAAATTTCTCCACATTTTTAATTTGTTAATTTTTGTTCGGGGCTTTGGTCTTTAGAGTTTTCTCAGTGTCACTAGAAGAGGTGTTAGGACAACTTGTGTCAACTCCTAGTTGGCTAGTTTTATCCTTGTTGGGATTAGTTTTGCTATCCATGGTGTTGTTATTGTCTACTATTATTTTAAGAAAGTTTTTGGGAGTTTTCTTAACAGTAGTGTCTAAGTTGTTTTTCCTGGAGTATTCTTGGTTTTTCTAACTCCTAAGATAATATTTCCTATGGACTTCCATTATGGCATTTTATAATCCCAATTTGTGGTCTTCGAAATCTTCATAGCTTGTTTCATTTTGGTTTGAGGAGAAAAAATCTTCTTCTTCTTTTGTGAGAAAAAACTCACCCTCATTATCAGAGGCTATTAAGTTTAGATGATTCTCATCTGGTTTTTCAATATCTCTTTCCCCTTTGTCAACATAGTTATCTTGGAAGGGTGACCTGATTTGTTGATCATTCTCCCTTGGTCTATTTTGGGGTGGGTCTCTTCTAAAATTCTGATTTTGGTTTCTGTTTTGGGGATTTGTTTGGTTGTTCCTAGAAGGTGTTCTTTTGTTTATGTTTATTCTCTACATCATTATTTCCATGGTCCTAAGAAGGTTGTCCATCTCAGAACCAGATGAGGAGGTGGAGGGCGTGGTGTCATATTTGTATGTTACCCTCTTTTCTGATCTTAGCCTAGCTCTTTTTTCAATTAAGTTGACCTCTACACTTATAGCTCCTTTTTTCGTTTCTTCTAAAGTTAGGGGCTCTCTTTCTCTTAGTTGATAGGCCATATCAGAGTCAAAACCCTCTAGGAATTTAGCTAAGGCTAGGTCTAATGGGGGTTTCATGTTTGGTGGTAGTGCGTTGTAAACACTATTGAACCTAGTGCAATAGTCTAGGACACTTTCTCCCGTGTTTCTTTTGATATTTCTATATTCCGAAAGGATCTGAAGAGGGTTTTTCTTGATTTCCCATTTGTTTATGAAAGTTTGGTAAAGTGAAGGGAGATCATGTATGCTGTTGGGAGTTAGACTTTTGAACCATTTCTTAGTGTCTCCTCCTAGGCTTTGGTCAAACATCCTCATCTTCATGGATTCATCTTCTAATTCCATGTAGTAAAAAAAATCATTAATTCTATCTACATGTTGTTGGGCGGTAGTGGATTCAGCCCCGATGAAGTGTGGGATTCTAGATAGGTAATCATTTGGCAACAATGCTAATGGTTGTGGTAACACAAGGGGTGCATACAATGCTGCCATGGTGGGAGCTCATGGTGGATTTACAAGTGGAGGATTTGTGCTATGAGATGGAGTGGTTTGCACAGTGGTGGTGTGAATGGGTGTGGTAGAATTTCTTAGAACAGTAAACTAATTCTGAGCAGACTTCAGGTGAAAAGAGCGAAAGTGGTGAAGAAGTTGGAAATCAGGTGCTGTGGAAGGGGAAGCTTCTCTACTAAGACTTTGCTGCAAGTCGATGGGCTCAATATCGGTACGGTCGATTCTACTTTGTAACTTGGTTCTGAAAAAGTTTTTGGTATGCTGCAAGTCAAACTGGGGATCTTGCAAGGTTGTAAGTTGTTCAGGTACAAAGCTTGCTTTATGAATGGTCCTATCAGTAGGTAAGTTTCCATTTTTAGAATTTTTCCACAAAATATTCTCTGGGTCATCAACTATAGTAGGAGGGTTTTGGTCTAGATGAGATCTGGTATTGATTCTTAGCGGAGCCAAATTTCAAATTCAAAATTTAGAGAGGCTGAAAGTTTATGACTGCTTTTGGAAGGTTGACCTCTATAGGTGCTATCAAACTCACACAATGTGTGACTAGGTTTCTAGACTTCTTAGGGCTGGTTTGATGGAGTCCTAGAAGAGTCTACAGATACTTAGCAAAATTTAGAAGGCCTACTGGACACTAGTGGAGTCGCCAGGTGGATATTTTTAGTTGTTTTGAAGATATGTTGTCTATGGTCCACCACCAATACTAACAAAAAGCCAATCTAGAAATGTTTTTGCGTTTTCTGGGTTTCTATATGTAGCCCGAAGGTTTGTAAATGTGTATTATAGCTAAGTCATCAATTTTTTAAGATGGTGAAAAAGCTAGATTCTACTCTTAGGCTATCAGTTAAGTTTTCTATGATTCAACGAAGGTTTCTGAAGTCCTAAGGGATACATAGTTTTTCACTAACATCAGAGATTGCATCATAATCACCATTGTGTTAGTGATGGTGATGAGGTAGCTATAAATCATATGATATTGTTTGATGAAGGGATTCTGGATACCTAAGGGGTACTTAGATTGCTATGAACTCAGAAGGTCCCACTGTGATCGCCATTATGTTAGGGTCCCGTGATTTGGCATATTGGCTATACCAAATGAAAGGGTAACATCAAACCAATATTTGGAGTCCTAGGACCTAGCCTTCCTCGACTCAGAGAGGGCTCTCTCTATTATGCGAAGGATGTGGGCTTGTTCGCTTCAGATGATTGATTTTAGGCTAGTTGTTAAGTGTAATTTGTTTGTTTGTTTTGGGTTGGGGTTAGATGACTAAGTAGGATAGGTGGAATGAGAGATTATCAAATCAATAGGGCTATGGGGTCAGATGAAGTCAAGGGTATCTAAATGATGAAACTGAGTGTATTGCAGGGGCGATTTAGCAAGGTTAATGGATCCTTTAGGTGATGTATGAGGTTTAATGAACATTATGTTTGGGAAAAACTAAGAGGTCTTAAACATATATAGTTTGAAGCAATAAATCATGAGGTAGGGAAAACCATTAATCTCTATGAACAATAGTCAAACTAATAAAAATTTAAGATGAACATTCCGGTGAGACATAGAAGCATTAGAACTCCTAAGTTTATAAATTCACCTTCAGCTTTTTGAGAAATCACATAAGATAAAAAAAAAAAACTCAATACATGGAGAGGAAACTCCTAAACAGAATATATCAAATTATCAGGAACTCTGAAACAAGTTGGTAAGCGTGGGAAAAGGGTAAGATCGAAACGAGACCTCTTTGTCTTAACCTAATCAATCAGTATTCCATAGAAAAGCTTCAAAATAGGGTTTTGAAAACATTAAATAAGTAGGGAATACCATGAATCATATTTATAAGCTAACATACTAACCATTCATGAAACAAAAAAAAATTTTAGTGGGCCTAAGGAGCAGTCAAGAATTCCTTAAGATGACTAAGGGAAGAAAACATCAAAACTATCGCAAACAGGAAGTTTGAGGTGCTTCCATGAGCATATCTCAACCTATACTTTTATGATCTATAACAAACAAGTAGAATGAAAAAAAATGAGGACAATAAAAGATTAACAAGTTAGGAAAAAATCACCATTCACCAAGCTATGGAATCCTGCAAGCAAGCTTCTCCAATATCAAGCCACACAAGCCATTCATGCACTTCATAAAACCAATATCTTGCCCAAGCTCATAAAACCATGTATTGCTCTTAAAAAAATCAAGTCCCAACTCTTTACAATGAATACTCATGTCTTATATAAAAAATGAGGAGTGGAGAGCCTACTAGAGAAACTATAAGCCTATAGGCCAAAGAGAAATATCCTAACTTGTCCTTGAGGCTTTGCAAAGCCCAAGGCACAAAAATATCTAAATAGATATATTTTCCGACTATAAATTGAAATAAAATTGAATTTAAGGCCTGACATGCCTAAGAAAACTTTTCAAATGCACATTTTTCCCACTCAGCCACAGGAGCGGAGTGCATTGTATTAAACAATGAAAATTTTCCAGGTGCATAGCGCAGAAATAGGTCCTTTTGCAGCAGTCTTTTGGAGGTCTTCCCGACACCGGATTTGGCTCCGTGGAAAGGCTGATGAGTATAATTTCCAATTTATTTTTTATTTTTTCTGATTGGGTGGCATTTAGCTACTAAAAAATCAAATCTCCCAGCACCTCTCTATGCGTAACACTTGGTCTAAAAAGGAGGCAAAAAGGTCAAATTGTTGATGTTTTTTGACATTTTGAGGGGGTAAAAATGCTCCAAACGATATGAAAATTGGTGAGTAGACTATTGGTGTTATGGAAAATCCAAAAATGTAAAATTTTAGAGATGAATATGCACCATATTTGTGTGTAGCGCCTAGGGTCTTGTGCTCCTCGGGGTCAAGATTTGGAAAAAAACAAAAAATTGTCCAATTTGCCTGAAAATTGGTAGGTAGGTGTCTCATGGGTACTTGGAGACCTGTAGAGAAAATTGGGCCAAAATTCCAAGCCAAGCTTGGTATTTTTCATCATTTGGTGCTAGGCCCTTTTTTTTTGTAGTTTTGAGCTTCTTCCTTGCAAAGTGGTTTCTTTTTTTATAGTTCTTAGTCATTCTCGTTTCCAAGCTCAGGGATTTTTTGGCCTTCTCTAGTTTGGCCTTTAGATGCATGTTGTCCCTTTCAAACCATGATTCCCTATCATGATAAATTTCCATGGAAAGGAGTTTGGTGAGAGGAAATTATTGTGGTTGGGCTGATTCTTCCTCCCTTCATTGCGCCAACGCTTTCCTAAGACCCATAGTCCTAGGTCTCTTTCTAGTTTGGCCTTCTTCACCACTATCCTCCTCATAAGCACCCATGTATTCCTCCAACTTTACTTGTGATATTTAAGCCCCTCTCCGATATTTGAGCGAACTTGCTTCATAGATGGCAAACTGGCCACTCATTTGTTTGTTTTGCATTTGCAAAAAGTGAATGAGATCCTTTGACCTTTCTAACTCAAATTCCAAGTCTTTGATCTGTGCATTCTAGTCTTGTAGAAGAGAGTTCACTATTTCTGTCTCATTTTCCTCATCAATGTCTATGTGAATGAGCTCAAATGTTCTTTCTTCCTCATGATTGTCCCTTTCTTCTTTCACTTATTGTTTACCTTTGTATTTCTTTGGAGTTGAGAAGGAGTGCATGGCCCCTTGCCCTTTGGAGGCAGCAAACACATGCCTCTCTCCTCTTTGATAGGTAATGGTGAAAGGTGCAGCAAGTTTTATTTGCAAGCTATGATCATTAGTGACCTTTGGACTGTTTCCCTCCTCATAAATGATTTCTCTTTGTGCATCTTCCTTATCTTGTTCTTGGTTTCCATTTTGATCAATATCCTTACTATCTTTTATGACATTACCACTGTCGAGATCCTTAGGACTGCCCTCCTCTATTTTTGAATTGTTAGAGGCACCTTGATCTGTGTTGGGCACATCTTCATTTCCATGACTGTCTTCTTCCTCATCTTTTGACCCACTGTATTCACTGTCAAATTGATCCTTTGTAGCAATGTTTGCATTCTTTGTAGGTTCACTGTCTTGGATATCTTCATTAGTCTTCCCAACACTATGAGGGTCATTTCCTTCTTCATTAGGTGAGTTCTTTTGGCTGATCTATTCTTCACTACCCTCCTCTTTATCTTTGTTACTTGGCCTATTGTTATCATTTTATTGCCTACTGAAAACAACTTGAAACTTTGTTTCCGGACTACCTTTGACATTCTTTTCACTGTCATCTTTTTTTTCTTTATTGCTTTCATATGCCTCCTCCTCACGGCTATTTGTTTTCTCTTCATAGTGACTACCCTCATCATTTCCTTCAATACTGTTGTCTTCTTCTTTGTTTTACTCATCCATCTCAGTTTCTACCTCATTGTCCTATTCCTCATCTTTGTCATCTGTTTAATTTTCATTAGAGTCACTGTTACCTTCTTCACTTGGTGCGTTAGGAGAAGATATAGGAGGTGAATTCGTTTTTGGAGAAGGCATAGGTAGAGATGATGGAGGAGTGGAAGTAGGTGGTTGTGAAGTGGAAGGTAAATTATGTTAAATGAAGGCTTGGGGGTTTGTAAACACATCATTTGAGATGAAGACTTCCCAAGGGATTCCTTGCTGCTCCAGCTGGTGTAAGACAATCATTTTGAGCAAGGAGTGGTGGAAAAGTCTCGGCATTTGGTGGTCATAGCTTCTTTTCTTGACAAGTGAGGCCATCTTGTCAATGCTCTGGAAAAGGTAGTATGGTAGGCTCATTATTTTCACTTTGGTGAAGTGAATTAGTAACCTTATATGATATGAATAAATCATGGAGTATCTTTCCTTACAAGTGAAATATCTGATAATTTTCTTCATCAGCAAGGCATACCACTCTAGCAAGTGTGAAAAAGGAAAACAAATGTTGCGGCCTTGTTGACAACGTGGTTTTAGGTAGGGCTTATAGTAGCTCAAATCCAACGTCTTTTGTTTAAAACATATCTCACCATTGTCTGGTATACCTATTGCTTTGGAAATGGACTTAGATGAGAGTTCAAATTTCACTCCGGCTAGGTTAACTTGGTGATTTTGTAAGCCAATGACAAACAAGCAAGTCAAAAGCCACTCCGACTTGACTAGATTGTTCATCATTGTCTTGGATATCTTTTGTTTAAAACATATCTCACCGTTGTCTGGTATACCTGTTGCTTTGGAAATGGACTCAGATGAGAGTTCAAATTTCACTCCGGCTAGGTTAACTTCGTGATTTTGTAAGCCAATGATGAACAATCTAGTGAACTTGGAGTGGCTTTTGACTTGCTTGAGATTTTCATCAAATTGATAACACCCAACATCCTCAAAAATATGAAAGGATCATGGGAGAGGAGGTAATTTGAATGGTGTCTAAGGGCTCAAACCTATTGGCCCTTCCTCCCTTGTGCTGAGGCTTGGTAGGTCTTTAAATTTCATCATTGCTGGTGTGAATCTCTACTTTAGACATGGTGGTTGTTTCTTTAGCACAAAAGGCTTTTTGAAAATTGTTTGAGGGCCTTTAGGTCAAAATCCTGCAATGAGCGAGGTGATGGGAGAATTTTGCAAATGGGAGCCACGATGAAACTCTCCGAGGGTGCACTCGATGTTTAGAGGTTTGTTTGATGTCACTTATCCTCCTCTGGCAAATATAACAATTTTCTCCTTCAAACCCTAAACAAAGGTATTTAAAATTGATTTCTTAGGTAGCCAAGGGTTTGGTTTAATTAAGCTTTTAAATATCTCTTTACTTAGGAAAATGAAAGCTTTAGAGGCAATAAATCAAATCACCAACCTTATGTCTTGACTTTTTTAGAAGCTTTGAAGGTGAAAAACCGAAATTTTGCCTCCTTTTAGTAGTTTTATACAAACTCTATATGTGCATAACACTGGTGCGTAGCGCCTTTGCATAGTGCCGATGCATAGAGCCGGTGCATAATAGGCAGAAGATGGGCTATTCAAGCCTTCAAAAACATAGCACAGGTGCATAACAGGCTGGATACGGGCTAGTCGGGCTTTCAGGAGCGTAGCGCAGGTGCGTAACAGGTAGTTAGTAGGCACTCTGCTATGTCTGTGTGTAACACTGGCCCAAGTGCGTAGCAATAGGCTTTGGGTGCACAACGCAGTGTTAAATAACACTGTAGCTTCCTCTCCTCTGCGTAGCACCAAATGCCAGGTGCGTAGCGCCGGCCTCGATGCCTAACGTCTGGAGGTTTTTCACTGATTTGCACAGAAAATTTAAAGTCTCTTCTCAAGGGATTTCTTTGGCTTGGAGATGACAAATGATGTGGGGGAACACCCAAAAAGGATTTTATAACCCTTTTGAAAATAAATTTGAATTCAAAACCCACTTTTGTAATGTTCTTTCTTTTTTTACTTTTTCTCACTCTGTCTTTGAAGTTTTTGGTGTTGTAGGTGGCATATTTGATTAAAAAAGTTATTTTTATTCATTGATGGAGGCCTATTAAGGCTCTTTTTATTTGAAACCCCTCCCAAAGGAACCAAGCCTATGCCTCTGAACCCTTTCTTGGAAAAATAATTGGTTTTTGACTTTAACATTTACAAACAACAAACTCATCCCTTTTTTGCCATTTCTCCTTTTGACTGATATCCTCTATTTGAAATATTCTTTCCTTTGACCTCGAAACCATCTGCTGTGATGAAGGAGTTTTATTTGCCGCTATTTTGACCATTTTTGTCTATCTTCCCAAGATTTTGAGTCTTTAGGGATGTTTAGAAAAAGGCAAATAGGGTTGTCTCCTAAGTTCTGAAAGAGACACTTATCAAACTTACTTATTTATGCCTAAAAGCCTTCAATGATCATTTGAAGGGGTTTCGGGGTCCTTTTCCTTAGTAACCTTAGCATTGCTCTATTTTTTGGTCAAAATAGTCATGAACCTTCATTTCACTTAAAAAAATACCTATTGTTTTCTTTTTGCTATAAATGGTCCTCTTATGATGATCCTCCTCTTTTACCTTATCTCATGGCTAATATGATAACTTTTTGGTCCTTTTGGAAAGAATATAGGCAAAGGGAAGCTATCCCTCTATTATTTTTATGCTTGATGCCAAACAACCTTTAATGATCTTTTTGATTGATGTACAATGTTTCTTATGTGCCACTATATTTCAGGACTTGCATGGACCTTTTTATGGGCAACACCTCATAACAATTTCTTATGAGATCATGATATTCCTTGTAAACTTAAACCTTATATATTATTACTATCAGCTGTGAATTCCTTTATATGCTTTTTAGGCCTCCTTCTTCGACTCTATTCTGCTATTGACCATTTACAAAACATTTCTGCAGAAATGCTTGGACATGGTAAATTGCTCCTTTGCAGGCTTACTGCTTGATCAAGAGGATACCTTTGGAGGTCTTTTGATGTTATTTGGATAATGACAAGCCTCATCCTTGTGTTATATTGACTTCACCTTTTAATACTTGTGGAAAAAGTGCATTTATGACCATGATAGTGCATAACCTAGGTGACCCTATTTGACTTATGGTAATGTCCTTGGCATAGTTTTTTTGAATGAAAACTTTGAATCAAGGTTTGGATGAGGAGATAGGGTTTTTGACACTCTATTATGCACTATCATCCTAGATAACTAGAAAAAAAAATTTACTTTTAGAAGGCTTTAGAAAGGGAGTTTTGAAATCACCATTGCTTGAGGTGCTTGGTGAATAGCGGAAAAGTTTGGTTTACTTGGCGAAACGAGGTGTGAAAGTAGAGGGCTTAGGGTAACAAAGATATATTTTTATAGGAAGAGGTGGAAAACATAATGAGAGTGAGGGACATTGGTATTGCCTGGGCAATAGATTGGCCATGCTTTGACAGGGAAGTGGGATAATGAAAAAAAATTCTCTTTGAGGAGATTTCTAGAACTCACATGCTTCTTGCATTCTGTTTCTAGAAATCTTGGACAAAGCATTTAGTCATCTAAACAGGTGAAAATTACTGATGTCTAATAGACCTATCAGACAGGCAACAAGCATGTGTTTACTTTACTTGAGGTGAAATGGGCCATGCCTTCTTCATTAGTAAAACAGGTTGATAAAGGAAAGGAAAAGGTTATAGAGCATATCATTGTTTAGGAGGAAGACAGACATGAAACTAAGTAGGAGTTTCAGTTGATCGATCTTGAATATGAGGATGAGGAGAGAATCACCAATATGTTGATCAAGAGCAAGGATGCCAATATTAGTGATCTTCAAGCTAATATTGGTAGGGAAAAGAATGTGATTAACGTTTTTTGAGCTAGAGAATCAATAGTTGAAGAAAAATAAAGCCATGAGTGAGGTGAGGGAAATCAGAGCTCAGAAAGAGGCCGAAAAGGCCAAGGCTTTGGTAGATGAGACCTTGGGAAATTTCTATGACAGTGAGGATGGGGAAAATCAGCTTCCTAGGTAAAGGCCAAAGACCATTGGGCTGAAGAGGGCTCTAGCCTGAGAAAGGGAGAAAGAGGTAGAACTGGTAGAACAACTCACTCTAACTGAGCTTCTTGTCATAGAAATTAGCAAGGATAGAGAGTCTTGGCTAGAGAGATCCAATTTGCACCAAGAGGGTCAACTAGAGAAGGAGAAGAGAGACACTAACATGCACAGGAAGATGGAAAGACATTATGCCATGAAAAACAGGATTGCAAGGGCCAAGATCAAACGAGCCCATGCAAAGATTCGATATTTGAACAAGGAAAAAGAGAAAGAGAAACTCAATATCCTTGCTGATGTGTCCCTCCAAGACTCTAAATCTCAATCAACAAGTTGAATTCCAATTTTGGCATCTTTTTGCACATTTTGAATTTTTGACAGTTTGACTTGCAGAAATTAGGCCAAACGTGCAGTGCCAATAGGGAACTCAAATGAAACATTTTCAACATCCTGATGTTACTAGTGATAATTACATCAACCTCAAAAATTTTCAGAACATTTGAAGCAAAACTGGTCCCTCAAAATGGCTAAAAACTACCAAAAAATCACCTTTTTGCCCTCTTTTTCGCACTAGTGTTGCGCATTTAGGAGCCTTGGGAGAAGTGGTTTTTGACAAGAAAAATGGGCACCATTTTGGAAAGTGGAAGCATATTAGGAAGCTAGACTCATATACCTTTTGAATGAGCCATCATGGAGATCATTTGGATACTAGGAAATCCTCCAAAAGTTAGCTACAAAACATACCATTTTCTCAGTCTTAGCGCTGCGCATTTGAACTGGCATTGCACCGCTATACCTTGGAGTTGTGCCCTTACCAGAAGTTATTGCAAAAGATATTTTGAAGCCTTAAAGTAAAAAAATTCCAAAATGAGCTCAAATAGTTATGTTAGAAGTTATTTTTGCAGTAAATGAGTTTTAGATATTTTTCCTTGGGCCTTACATGGTCTCAAAGGTCAAAATGCATTAAATATGTAATGAATGACATTTGAAACCATTTATAGTGTTTGCCTCCTCATTTTTCAGATAAATACTGTATGTATGCTTCATAGTTTTAGTTGGCTGATTGTTGAGCTGAATACCTCATAAACTTTGAGTTGTGAAAGAAGTTTGGCTTTGGAGCTTTGTAAATGTTTTGGACTGAATATCAATGGAGCAAGCATATTCATGAGATTCATGGACTTGGTTAAATTCTAATTTTATTTTGATCTTGTAATTGTCTTCTTTATGTTTTCCATTTTTTTCATCAATTTCTCTTGTAATAGAGCATAAAATCTGGGTTAAGATATGTTATTAGAGGCACCTTAAGTATGTCTTCTTTCTGTTGCTCAAATGTTTTCCTCTACTAGTTCTGATTAGAGAATTCTTAATTGCTCTCTAATTCCACCTAGTTTGTTTTCTTCAAAATGATCTAATAAGACTCAAACCGAAGAAGTTTATGGTATGCCATGTCCTTTGGTGTAGCTTGAAACATTGTTTTTTAAGGCCTTTCTTTGAAGTTTACTTATTAGGGTATGGCTAAAGAAGTTTATGGTTTTCCATGTCGTTTGGTCCATCTTGAATAGTAACTTTGAAGGTATTTTATAGTATGATTGAAGAATTTAGGAGTTCCCTGCTCTTTAATCATCACTTACTTGTCATCTTGAATGTGTTCTTTCTCTGAATTAAATAGATAGATAATTTATGAGTTCCCTTCTCTCTAGGGTTTGCTGGATTGTTCTCTCAAAGTTTTCTTGATAATTTTTTTCCAAATAAGTTTATGGTGTGCCCTTTCCTTTGGTTCTTTTTTAAGAATATTGATCTTAAAGACTCTTCTTGTTCGAGTATATGTTAAATGATTCTTAATTGCCCAATCTTAAACCGACTAAAATCACAACTTAATGTTCATTTCACAGCCACATAAGCTATTAATATCCATTTAGCTTTGTTAACTTGCCCTGTGGAACATCCTTGATTTTTTGTTGTATTCTTCACACCTTTCACAGAACCCATAGCCCAATGTTTTGAATTTCTCTTACTCTATCTGTTCTTCTTAACAAGCAACCAAACTAAACAAAACAAAACAAACAAGCCCTATCATTTTAACTAGCCTAAAATTGGCATCCTAAATCCATCAAGTCATACATTTTATACAAATATAAAGAGAGCCATCTCTGGGTCTAGGAAGTATAGGTCCTAGGACACTAAAGTTGGTTTGATGTTACCCTTGTTCATTTGGTCTTGCGAATCTGAAAAATTATAGGGACCTAACACTTCCCTCCCTCTCTGCCCCTCTAAATCCATCTCTCTATCCCTCCCTTTCTCCTCCTCTCTCTCAAGTCCTCTCTCTCGTCCTTCCTCTCTCCCTCTTTCTCTCCTACTCCCTCTCTCTTCCTACATCACTCTCTCTCTCCCTCTCCCTCTCTATCTATCTATCTCTATCTCTCTCTCTCTCTCTCTCTCATTGCCCTCCAATTCTCTCTCTTCCCCCGTCACTCTCCTCCTCTCAATAAAGTCATCTATCTCATCCTTCCACTCTCTCCATTTCTCTACTACCTCCCTCTCTCTTCCCCCATTGCTCTCTCTCTCTCTCTCTCTCTCTCTCTCTCTCTCTCTCTCTCACTCCAATCCTATTTATCTCTCTCTCTTTATTTTCCTTCTCTTTCTCTCTCCCTCTTTTCCCTCCAATCCTCTCTCTTCCCCCATCACTCTCTCTCTCCCTCTATCTCCAACTATGTTACCATATCCTTCCCTCTCTCCTTCTCTCTCCTTATCTCCCCCCTTCTCTCCATCTCTCCTTGTTTGTATCTTTATCTCACCCCTAAAAATACACACACTCTCTCCATCTCTCCCTTGCCACTCCTCCTCTCTCTCCACTTCTAACTCTCTATGTCCTTCTTCTTCCCCCCTCAAAATCCATCTCTCTATCCCTCCATCTCTCTTCCTTTGTCTCAATTCATATCTCTCATCCTTCCTCTCTCTTCCTTTCTCTCCCACCTCCCTCTCTCTTTCCCCATCTCTCTCTATCTCTACCCTCTAATCCTCTCACTATCTCCCTCCCTCTCTTACCCTATCCTTTAGTTTATCTCCATCTATCACTTGTGACTCCTCATATATCTCCACCTCTATGACTCCATATATTTGTTCTCCCCTTCCATATATATCTAGAGTTAATATATATCGTGATATATTAATGTAAAAAAATTACTATTGTACTAATCCAAATTTATTAAATTTGATAATATTAATATTATAACAAATTAATATGAATATTTGATCAGCTGTTCAAAATTATGCTAAAAAATGAAAGTTTTCGGAATGGTCTAGAACCTAAACAACCACGTAAATATCTTCGTTCTGAAATGGGTGAAACTAGTTTTGTAGAAAACCAACACCGTATCCTCCCATAAACGTGTTATGTTAGTTTTTCCAAATAGGTAAATTTTGGAAAAAAAAATGTGCAGGTTTCCCAGTCATCAGTTCATACAATTGACTACGCATGGTTGACTAGTGAAAGGGTAATTGTGCATAAAGGGCCAATCCTGGAGCACCACTTGTCCGAGTTTGATTAGTGCTGGGTTGCATATTATTATTGGTTTGGAGGGTGGCCAACCACATGATGCCACGTGGCCCAATCAGAGGCTTCCACATGGTAGCATTAGAGGCCACCAAAATTGTATTAAGTCGAAACTACACGCTGCCAAAATCGAACTCTGGACCTATGTCATAAGAGCATATGCTTTAACTGTTATGCCATGTGTGTTCCTTGTTAATACATAGGTTAAAAACCTTATTTAAGTTATATGGGCATTGGGTTCAAAGGTTGAGGCCAGGGCTTAGCCCCAGCCCCCCCATATAACATGCCATATGACCATTCCACCAAGATTGGGGTTGCGGCGTAGAGCACTAACCGCCACCATAACCTTCCATGAAATCACCAAATGTGACCATCTGTGCCTAATCGACAGTGGTTATCAAACCATCTGATAATTTTTCTATTAAAAAAAATTATTTTAATGCACCCAACCATATAATTAAAATTTTAGAATTTAGGCATTATTGGGCATTTTAATGCTCCAACAATTTCACTCGAATTTCCAGAAAATTGTCACTCTCTTAGTGAAAATGGGGCGAATTTATAGGACTAGTCTAGGTTTTGGGGAAATTGTGGTGTGGTTAGTAGGAAAACTAGGGAGGCTCATAACCTCTTTAGTTTTTGACCAATTTCGGATCAGGAAGAGGCTAGAAAATAATATTTGGGTATTATGAAGCTGATGGAACAAGTTTTGAAGCCATTTGAGCAATGTAAATATACAAAATCACAATTTTGAGAATAATTAAAGAGGGACAAGCCATTAGAAGTTGGACCAAGGAGATGTATCCCAAGAGGGGTGAACTCCTTGCATCATTTGCTATGTTGGGGTTATTATTATGGTGCATTCTTATATTGTTTTTGTATATTTAAAAGTTTATTTACATGCTTTATGTGTTTAAAAATTAACATAAAACCTCTCAAAAACTGAATTTAATCATTTCAATTTACAAACCCTTAAGCCCAATTTCATTAATATCTCATACAGATCAAATTTGGTATCAGATTTTTGGTTTTATTTTCTACTGTGAGGATTTACTTATTTGTAGGTGTATGTGATTCTTACAAGGTTTAAGCTTAAGAGAGTAGAAGGAAAGCTTATGGTTTCAAGTCCTCAAGTTAATTCAAGGACAAGGAGAGAAATTTTCCCTCAAGGTCCACCACAAATTCTTCCTCAAATTGTAGTTGAAGCTTTAGCAAGCATGTGTCATCAAGTGGGAGTTGATAACATGTTAGATGAAGAAAATAATTTTAGGAAATATTTCTTTGACATAACTGAAATGGTGAAGGTTCTCTATGAAGAGAGGACCTCAATATTGCAGGGTGAAACTTCCAAGCCTTCAAAAGGAGAGGGTTCTTACGGAGGAAAAGGAGGAGATGATGAAAAGAAATCAAAGAGAAATGGTGAAAAACCACCCTCTTCTCCATCATCATCTTCATCTCCATCCTGGCCGTCATCTTCTTAATCTTCCACAACCACTGTTACTAAAACACCCCCACATACCCCAAGGGTGCACGATATAACTCCATTATTCAAAATTGATATGAAATTCGAACAGCCCATGTATAATGATGAAGTAAATGCTGAAAGACTTGAAAATTGGGTTCGTCAACTTCAAGTTTATTGCAGGATCCAAAACATCAAAAATGATGAAACAAAGATTCAGTTGGCTTCATTGAGGTTGGAAAGTGCTGCTTTGATTTGGTGGGAAGAGAAAATAAAAGAGGATATGAAAAATTATGCTAATGTCTCCAACTCTTCGATAGATTTTATTGCTACACTTAGAAGACAATTTTATCCATTAGCTTATATGCAAAAGGCTATTATGGATTGGCATATTTTTGGACAACCAAAGGGTCAAAGTGTGCAAAGCTACACTCAAGAATTTAGAAGAATATGCTTGATATTAGGTGTAGACTTGAATTCACAAGACACTTTGTTGAAATATAATGAGGGTTTACATATTTATTTCTAACATACTTTGTTCAAATTTATTAAGTGATTTCCCAGAAGATTTATTTTAATACTATCCTTATGTTTAATCCTACAAATTTAGATGAGGTTTGTGTTGAGGCCACATATGTTTAATAAATGGTGAAAAATATTCCACAAGGGGATAGTAATAAGCCATTCACAAGTGGAGACAAGGGTAAGAACAAGTTCAAAGGGAAAGGAAAGAAGAATGCATTTGTCAAAAAGGAAGGAGAAAAACTAACATGCAAACATTGTTCCAAAGAGGGTCATAATGAAGCTCATTATTAGAAGCTTCATGTTGAGATGAAACAAATAAGTTTAACAAAAAAGGGAAGCAAAAGACAGATGCAACTACACAAAATGACTTAGGCTCTGATTCAGGAGATGAAACAAATATCACAACAATGTGAATGAAAGGTAAGGATACTAAATATGAGAAAACTAGAATTGAACTTTTCCATATCCGAGTTATTTCAAAGCACACCAAAATTGATACATTATTTGATAGCGGTTCACAATAAAATTTGATTTTCGGAGATTTAATCAAGAAACTAAACTTAGAGACCATTCCTGATCCGAGAACTTATCCTTTAGGCTCAATATGCAAGAATGAAAATTTACAAGTTACGAGGAAATGGAACTTTAAATTTTCAATTACAACAACATTTTTTCGTGAAATTGAACATGATGTAGTTCCACTTGATATTTCCGAAATTGTTTTGGGAAGCCCATATTTGAATGATAGAAAAGTTATTTTTCATTGCCATGAAAAAAAGTATCACTTGTTCAAATATGGCATAGAGTAAATTTTTATAGCACATCGACATAAATTAAATATTTCACTTGTAAATGTGAGACAAATGAAGAGACTCATTATCTCTAGAAAGAATTTTGTGCTTCTAATGGTCAAGAAAAATAATGATGTTGAAAATGAAGCTTTTCAAGATTGTGATTCAAGGTTAAAATTTGATTTGTTTGAGGTTTTTAACCAATATGATGAGATGTTTTAGGAGCAAAAATGATTTCCTCCCAAGAGGGGAATCCAACATGAAATACAATTGCAGCAAGATTGTCCTCTTCCTAACATTGGCATGTACATGATGTCACTCATGGAAAGTGCATAAATTAAAAAGCAAATTCAAGCATTGTTGGACAAAGGGACCATCAAACCAGGTACTTCACCATGTGGGTGACCTATGTTTTTGGTGCCAAACAAGGGTGGAACATGGCACATGTGTGTGGACTTCTGTACATTGAACAAAATTACAGTAAAGAACCATTACCGACTTCCTAAAATTGATGATTTACATGATCAATTGAAATATGAAAAGTATTTTCCTAAGATGGAATTATCGAGTGGATATCATCAAATTATAACTTTTGAAGGTTACATATGGAAGACAACATTAAAAAATAAAAAATAAAATTTGTTTGAATGGCTTCTTATTCCTTTTGTTATTTTCAATGCTCCAACCACCTTTCTTTGTGTGATGAATGATGTATTGAGGCCATTTCTAGATGATTTTGTGATAGTCTGCTTAGATTCCATCTTTATTTTAGTAAATCTTGTGAAGAACATGTCATCCATTTCAAAAATGTACTTGATGTCTTGAAGATTTTTTTTTTTTTTTAAGATGTCAAAGTGTGAGTTTGGAAAAACTTATTTAGTGTATTTGGGTCACATTGTTGGAGGAGATGAATTGAAAATAGATCCCTCCAAGGTTGATGTAATTTTCAATTGACCAAAGCTCGACAAAGTTACTAAGGTTAGAATATTTTTGGGAGGAGCCCAATATTGGAGGAATTTTATCTCTAACTTCTCTTCTATCACAGCTCCATTGCATGCATTGACAAGTGTGAAGCATTTTTTCGAATGGGGAGGTAAACAAAAAAATAATTTTGATGAATTGAAAGAAAATATTAGTTCTACCACAGTGCTTGCACTTCTAGACTTGAGACAATGATCTGTGATTCAGACTAATGCTAGTGATTACGCCATGGATGCAGTCCTCAAGAAACATGGTAAGCCTATGTGTTTTCATTCGGAAACTTTTAATGGTTCAATGATTAATTATCCTACATATGAAAAGGAGATGTATGCATTGGTTAACAATGTTAAAAAGTGGAAACACTACTTTATGGGTATGGAAACAAGGATTTACACTAATCATAAACCATCGCAATAATTGCAATAAAAAACAAAGTTGCAGCAGTCAAGGCCCTTCCGATGGATGGGTTCTCTTCAATTGTTCCACTTGGTAATAAGGTATAATAGATGTATCTACAATAAATTTGTTGTTATTATTTCTAGGATTATTGTTAGTGCTACTACTATTCTTAAGAATAATTTTATTTTGCATGAGAGATATGTTGAAAAATATGATTTATATAGTGATTTTCAAGATGTATATGCAACTTTAAGTCAAGGGAACAAAGTAAAGGAATTGCATTATCACATGCATGATAACTTATTGTACCATCTTGGTAAGCTTTTTATTCCACAGGGAGAAAGAGTCAACATCATAAGAGAGGCACATACTTATCTCATTGCTGGTCATTTTTGTGTAAGTAAGACGATGGCACGTCTACAAAGGTATTGTTATTGGCATCGTATGCTTGAAAGTGTGTCACTTTTTATTAGAGGTTTCTCTTTATGTGATTTTAGTAAGCCCAACAATATAAATTTAGGATTGTACACTCCACTTCTAGTACCTTCTCGTCCATGGGAGAGTGTTTCTATGGAATTTGTTGAAGGTATTAATATGTCAAAGAGGAATCATGACTATCTTTTTGTAGTTCCGAATAGGTTCAGAAAAATTCTATTTTTATGCTATGTAAAAAGAAATTTACAGCTGAAAAAACTACATAGTTATTCGTTCAGAATGTATGGGTGCATTTTAGATTTCCCACATCCATTTTTAGTGATCTAGATTATCGCTTTGTTGGGAATGTTTGGTCAATCTTATGAGGATTCATGGAAAACAAGTTGAAAAAGAGTATAACATTTCATCTGCAAATAGATGGTCAAACAGAGGTGGTGAAAAGGATAGCGATACATCTTTGTGGTTATTGCAAGAAAAATCCTACATTGTGGGATGAAAATTTTCATTATATCCAACATGATTACAACCGAGCCAAGCACTCTTCAAATAAGGCATGTTTGGATACTTTCCTATATATCCTTTGGATTTAATTTTTGGAAAGGATTTTTCTATTGATAGTCATAGTGACATAGACAAAGTTAAAAGGTTCATTGAAAAAATACAATTGGTGCATCAAGCAGTTCAAGAACAACTGGAAAAGAGAAAAAAAAGGCACGATAAGCATCATGTAGGCCACAAATTCCAAGTTGGTGATGATGTTTGGCTTCACATTAGCAAAGACAGGCTTCATGGAGAAGGTAAAAAAATGAAACCAATTCGATATGGTCCATTCCAAATTTTAGAAAATATTGGTGATAATGCCTTCAAGTTGGATTTTCCTTCAATATGGAAATTTATTTAGATGTTAATGTTTAGAACTTAAGGTTGTATGAGCTGTCTTTGATTGAATATCAAGGAGAAAATGTTTATATTCCTTCCATTGAGAATTTTTCTCTTGAATACCTTGATGAACTACAACAACACACCATTCCTGATCGAAGAAAAAGGTCTTCAAAACAAGGGAATGTGGAGTATCTTCATGTGGGGCTCAAAGGCACAAATCCAAGAAAATCCAAATGGATCGAGATTGGAAAGGTGAGGGAACTGTACCCTCATATGCTGAATAGATAAAAGTGATATTTTGGAGGAGAAAATCTTCCAGTGGGGAGGAGTGATCAGGTGCTCAAAATTATGCTCAAAACTGAAAGTTGTCGGAATGGTGTGGAACATAAACGACCAAGTATATCTCATTTTTATGGATCCGGATCAAATCGTTTCATGGAAAACAAACACTGTATGCTCCCAGAAACATGTTCTGTCTGTTTTCCCAAACAGGTAAAATTTGGAAAAATAATGTGCAGGTTGCCCAGTCAGTAGTCCTGTTGGGTTAGAGTCCCAGAGGGACGAGTTTTGAGTACATTTTTGGTTAATCTCTATTAAAATTAATTGTTTGCAGAACGTGAAGGATATTTGGGGTGGGACATAGTTCCTTTATGATTGTAATGACTTAAAATGAAACATGAGGCTCAAACCACGCTTTGAGACCATTGAATTTTCCCATGTTAGTCCTATAAATATGTATGAGTCGAGGCAAGTTTAATATATCATATCAAGTATCAGAAATACCCCATGTGAATGTAATGTAATTTTTGGAAAATTTTATGTTAGTCGGGGTTGGATAGGCTCTTTCTGGATGTGTGCGTGAAGACTTGGTCCTAAGTTGTGTGCAAGGACCTTGCTACTATGTGTGCAGGATAATATTACTGTGATGATTAAGGATATATTAATAAAGAGACAAGTTTGATGCATTTCGATCTAGTTTTGTGATTTCCATGTTTATGTGTTAATGCATTGATTTAATTATAGATATGCTACTATTATTGAATGCGTATTTAGCTGAAGTTATGATTACTGTATTAGTGAAAGTATTGCATGATTAGTTAGGATTTTTGTTAAAGTATATATCTTTGTGGTTGCGCAAGGGTTATTCCAGTTTCTATTAAGTTAGATCTGAATAAGGATAGTTGTCTATTTTGTATAAGAGTGTATTAAGATTATGGTTTTCATGTGTTAGATCTAAATTGGGTTAAGGAAGTCATAGTGCAGCGAAGTAATCATTAGATTTGTTAAGAATGGATAAGGTCCACATAATACGCTCCCTCAACGTGCGGAAACTAGTTTCCCCCCATAGTGATTCGTGGGATACTTTGGTCTGCATAAGAAGATCGTGAATGCCGAAAGGGTTAGTAGCTAGAGGGTTTTTTTGGTTGTGTAGAACACTCTGAACCTGGGTAACGACCCCTCAAGCCAACGAATGGTTCCATTTCCAAGACAAGGATCTATTTGAGGGAAGTTTAATGTGGCATCCAACAAAGAACAAATTGCAAGAGTGTCTCGATAAAAATGTGAACGAGTTCACAATCCAAGAAAACTGAAATACGAAGTTATCTGTTGAATATTGGGATTAAAATTATATCTATACAGAAGTCCACATAGCCTTGTTTTCTTCCTTTGCCACAAAATTACAAGAGTGCTTATCTTAGATTGCTGAGTTTTAGACCTTTGGGAAGGATGATGTGATTACCAAGTGGACTCCTGAGTTGATCCAACAATTGGAGAAATCTAGCAATACAATTACCCACATGGTAGATTATTATATTGATGCCATTCTGGGTTGGTTTCTTACTAAATTTTTTGTTGACGCATTTGTGCCATATTCTGAAGCTGAAAGGATATTTTTTAAGGGCCCTAGAGGTAAGTTCTTGCTCTCTTTAAAGTTGAGGATTAAGATGCTATTGTGTGAAAAGGGTACAATGTGCACCCACATTGAGCGAATGTTCAAAAGGGGTCTACCCAACTCTACTCGCACCAGAAAAACTTACAGAGAAAAAATAAAGGAATATTTTGTGTATAGCCCCTTGAAAGGTAGACCTGAGAGTGACGATGAATCTGAAACAAGTAGTTATGGTGAATCAACGCAATCAAAAGAAAACATCCCAATTTTAGTTCAGATTTTTTCCACCTCACTTCTACATTCATCTCAAACTATCAACTCATCAACCCCACCTCCACCTCCAACACCACTATCTGATATGGATAACTCCATGAAGGTATAGAGCTTTAGGGGCATTATAATTGAAGACATTGAACAATTCTGGCTTGTCACAGAAGCTATGTTGACAACACAACAATTCAATGATAATAATGATAAGAAAGCACATCTCTATACTACATTTTAGGAACGTGCGGTGGACTGGTATATGAGGTATGCAGCTACAAACCCTGATGTGAAGATCGATGAGCTCAAAGGCCCATTGAAGGATTAGTTCATAAAGTCATATTCATATAGGCAATGTGTTACTGAATTGAAGGACATCTACCAAGAATTAAATGAAACCATATGGGAGGTAAACCAACGGTTGAAACATACCATTAGAGTATGAGTTTTTTCTATTGATGATCAGAAGGACACACAATGGTTGATTTTAATGCTACTAAAACATTTGTTTCTACTTCTATCTTAGCATAATATTGCGATGCAGGCCGAAGCTGTGGAAATCATAGTGAAATTAGAAGCCTCAATTGTGTAGAATACGTAGTTCGGGGTTCAGCAAATCCAGAGTCAGTTGGCTACCTTACATTTAGAACTACAATTTTTTTGAAAATAAAAAGAAAAGGACATGTGCGCGGAGGTATGATGCATATGATGCAAGGCCGAAGGACACTACAAGGAGAAATCCCCTCTATTTGGTGATTACCTAGCAATTGGAGGACCAAGTCCAATTAAGAATGCAGCAGGGCCTAGTGAGAACCATAAATTGTGGTGCACAATATGTCAAGTAACTAGATAGGATGCAAAATACTTTTATCCTAGAATTGGTAAATATATTCCTGGTCTCGAACAATTTTATTGCACATTTTATTGATCTCATGGCTAAACAGGAAACTTCTTATAGAGTGCAACCCGAAGGTAGAGGAACGGATTCACCTACATTGCCATCTAGGTGAGGTGGATTTGACGATAGGGGAAGAGGAAGAGGAGTAGGAGCTGGTCATGGAAGAGGCTAGCTCATTTTTTATAACTGTGGAGATGCTAGACATTATGCGTGTGAATATATGAACCCGACACAACAATCGTGCACCTATTGTTGACAATTCAATCATGTTATTGAATATTTTCCTATTCTGTTTGCACGATGAAAAACCTAGAGTGAATATTGTAACCATAAGTGGTGCAAAAACTCACAAAGATAAATCATAAGGTAAGAAACTTGCTACCGATTTTTGGGTCTGAAAATATCCTAAGAAAAAGGAGGGGTTTAGCTTACAAATGGAGAAGGAAACATTTTTTGAAGCAAAGAAGGATTTCACAGATTGTAACGCATCGACATCGGAGGTACCGAGCAAGCCTACCATAAATTCCTTCGAAGGGTCCAAGATTTCTAAGATAAAACCATTTTTGTAGGCTTGTATCAATATTCTACACAATAAAATGCAGTTGAGAATATTCAAGCTTTGATTGATAGTTTCACCGATAAATATTAGCCTCAGATGAAGCAAAGGGTTTTCAATAAAATTTACAGGAAAAAGAGAAGGATTGGCTAAGAGATGTGTTTAACTTCTCAAATAGGTGAGTTCGAGATGGATCAGGTCATTTTGGATCTAGGCTCTGATGAAAATGTACTACCAATGGAGACATGGCAGAAAATGGGATAACTTAAGCTGGAATGGTCCACAATTCAGCTACACATGGAAAATCAGGAGAAGATTATCCCAATGGGTAGACATTCTGGGGTGGTAGTTGACATTGAAGGAGTTAAGGCTTTTGCAAACCTTGAATTTATTCAAACTATTGATGATACATATCCATACCCTTGCATTCTCGGGTCTATATTGGGCTATTGATATGGATGATATTATCAACCTCTAGCGTAGAAGTATGGGATTTGAAAATAATTAGAGAAGAGTTATGGTCTCTCTAGACCTTGGAAAATGAGAAATATACATAGAGACAATGCGAAAGTGATATGTAGATGAAGATGTCGATCATATCTACAAACTAACTACAGGGGATGAGAATTGGATCAATCCTACAATAGATGGTAGAATTAATTAGGAGAAGGATAGTTCATGCTTGTTAGACTGATATGAGGAATTAGATAATTGGAAAAGCTGGTTGATGAAGTCTCTACAATGCATTGTAATTGAGTAACCAGATATGTTTTTTGTATATCCTCTCAGGTATGTGTATGAATATTTTGTTCCAGAGGAATAGTGGTTCCATGTGCTCGATTTAGTTCTGTGCTCAACCCCACATTAGGGGAATTTTGAGGTATAAAATGGGCCTCCTAAGGAAATTATAAAAGAATAGTGATAATAATAAGATAATATTAAATTAGGTCATCAAATTTTAGAGGGAAAAAGAAAACAACTACTTTTTCAACTCATATTTTCAACTTATCTCCCTATGGGTTTACACAAATTTAGAGTGGGAGAACTCGTTAGATGCATAATTTGATTCCTCATCCAATTTTTACCCATGTTGCATGACTTTTATGGACCTTGCTACATGAAAACTGATAAATACATAAAAAATGTCATTGAAATCATGCCTTTTCATGTATTTCTCATTTTTTGTGTAGTAGGGTCCATCAAAAGTATACAATATGGGTACTATTGGGATGAGGAATTAAATTATGCATACGATGAGTAGTTCCACTTAAAATTTGAGTAAAACCTTAGGGAGATACATTGAAAATACAAGTTGAAAACATAGTTTTATTATTTTATTATTTTTAATATTTTTACTTTCTTACCCCAAAAATGGCGAATCATCCCCCATGGTTGACATCATCAGCTTGAATCCTATTAGTTCTTATAAATTTTATTTTGGTTGTGCATTTTTCTTAGGATGCCCATTCTAAACCTCAACAGTTCTCTAATGGCATGCTCGTGGGGGACGCACAAGGAAAATTTTGTTGATTAGGAAGAATGTAACCATATGATGCGACAGCGATTCATAAACCCTAATACCCAGATGGAAGGTACCTGTACATGTGAAGAGGATCCACGCATTCATTTAGCCAAGCAGACCGAAATTTGGGGAGAGGAGCATAAGCCAGAATGGGTTCATATATTTATTCATACTTTAAGCAAGATAGCCACGAAGTGGTATCTGGAGGTTGAGCTACGATGTGGCACTACTGAATGGGCTGTCCTAAATGAAAGCTTCATCTTAAACTTAAGTTTTGAAGGTGGATTACAAGGGCTTGATGAGGTATTACAAGTGATTCAAGATGTTATATTTCACATGATAGAGGAATCAGAAGAACGAGCCTTACTGGAATGGGATTTGCAGATGAGGGATGCAGTTGAATGTCGGAATGTGAAAACTGAAGATACTAAGGAGGACCAAAGAATCATCAATATCCTTGATTTTGAAGGATAGTGCGTAATCACTCGACTTTAGCTGGAATTTCCAGATGTGACTAAACCTGTGAAGACTAGGCAAGTCAATATTTGAATAGAGGAATAACCTAAGTTTTCCAAAACAAGAGATTATTTGGATGAAGGTATGATGGGTAAGTTTAAAGAGCTACTAACTGAATATGAGGAATTGTTTCCTAGGATGTTTTCAGAGTTAAAAGGGATTAATGGAGATCTTGGTGTGATGAAGATAACTTTGAAACCAAATTTTCTCCCTATGAAGCAACACCCTTACAGATTGAATCCAATATATAAGGAAAAGGTCAAAGAGAAGTTGGAGAATCTGGTTGTTGTAGGAATTATTGAACCAATGGAAGAATTAGATTGGGTAAGCCCTTTTGTAATCTAAGAAAATAAGATCAAAGGTGAAATCATAATTTGTGTTGATCTATGAAGATTGGATGATGCTTCTGTACATGATCCTTTTCCAACTCCATTTTCCAATCAAGTCTTGGACAATGTCGGAGGGAAGGAGGCCTACTCATTCACTGATGGATTTTTAGGGTATCATTAGATAATTATTTCACCTAAAGACCGAAGTAAAAAAAAATTTCCGACGGAATGGGGATCATTCCAATACACAGTGATGCCATTCGGGTTGAAGAGTGCACCAACTATGTTTTCGCGCGTAGTAGTTGCTACTTTTAAAGACTATATCCATAATTTTTTAGAAGTGTATTTTGATGATTGGATTGTCTTTGGATTAGGGAAGAAAGATGTTTCCACCCTATGCTTAATGCTGAATTCATGTGGAAAGTACCATATCTCGCTAAATTTGAAGAAATGTATGTTCTCTATCGCTTTTGATAATTTTCTAGGCCATATTGTCTATCAATAGGGATTGATGGTTGATCCCACCAAGATTGTTGTTATCGTTAACCTAGAGGCTCAAATGAATGGGAAGTAGTTGCGTTCAATCTTGGGACATATTGGCTATTATTGGAATTTTATTCCGACATATGCGCTGATCACTACGTCGATGGATAAACTGTTGAAAAAGGATGCAAATTTCTCTTGGGATGAGGATTGCCATAACAATTTGGATATGCTTAAGGAGAAAATGGTAACTACACATATCTTCGTATTCCCAGATTAGTCAAAATAATTGCATGTACAAGATGATGCATCCTATATCGCACTATGAGTTGTATTAGCATAGCTAGAAGTTGGATATATTTATCATCTGATTGCATTTTCAAGGTGGAAGCTATCAAGTGTTGAGTGAAATTATTCCATAATATGACGAGAAGGGTTAGCTATGGTATATGCACTACAAAATTTCCCTCACTATTTTCTTGGAGGTCACTTTAAGATGTTCACTGATCATTTTGATTTGAAATAATTGGTGAACAAGCCTGTGTTAGGAGGGAAGATCTGTAGATGCCTCTTATTATTCCAAGAATGCAATTTTGAAGTAATTTTGAAGCCAGGAATATTGAAATCTAGACCACAACATTTATCACACATTTTGTTTTTGCTAAGTTGGGTTATTCTATTAATTTTGAAAACATAAAGTTACATATGCTACAGGCTGGGACAGCAAGCTGTGCTTAACCAACCCCAGCCTTTGTTACACTATTTCTGGTCTTCCTTGGGGGAGGAAACCAACGCAAAAAAAACTCAAAACCAAGAAATACATTATGCACAATGGTGATGACATATCTAATAAACACAAAGTAAACTATAGCACAAAGGCACTAAGGGCGAGCATGAAAAAAAACATAGGAGAACTGTGCAACTGCGTAGACTTTACTTATCATCTTCATTATCACTGTTGGGGTTCTCCTCCTCACTGGGGCAAGCAGGAGCCTATGCGCAAAATGCCTCCACATCTACCACGGTATGCCTGGGAATGCCCAGAGCGCAGACGATGGGGGAATCTTGGTGTACGTCATCGAGAAAATAGGTCCAGATGTCATCGGAGTCCATGAGAGATATGTTCTTGTCATCATCTTCCTTATCTAGATCTGTCAGAGGGACATAATTGCATTTCTGGGAGTGCATCTGGGGAGATATGGTGGACTTCCTCGAAACCTCGACTTCCTCTCTATGCAACATGCCTAGAGTCTTTTGCACATTGCTCAGGATCGGGACTCGAATGCGCAAACATGCTAGAAGAGGAGCCTTCTATCGACTCGACACGATTATCCTCTCCACGATGATAATGTCCCGAGAGAGCCCCTCTTTGACCTCCGCGGATAGTGCGTTGGAAAAGTATTGGAGCCATTGTGCACCTAGACCGGGGAGAGCAGTTCAGGAGAAAAAGTGACACACAAGGGCGACCAACACTGGGGCTATAGGGGAAGAAATATCTAGGGGAAAAATGCGTAGGAAGGAGTGCAACAATCCAAAGGAGACTACACAACTCCATGCTAGGACCTGGGCTTCGCAGCCTTTTGAAGTCGGTGAGAAACCAGAGCAGAGTGAGAGGGGCGAAAGGCCAAGGTAATAGGCTGAGTAATGATACAGGTAGGTAGCTCATCTTTATAAAGGGGAGGGGATGAGTGCCACGAGGATAACGATGAGTGGGCTTTGAACATATCTGTGTGATATGATTAAGAACCTGAGCAGGCTCAGGGGAAGGGGCATGGCTGCGATACTGGTTAATCATGATGGACATTAATGGTGACATATGCGAGGTGATGCTCAAGGCATGGTGACATAGTTCCCATCCTCTTGTAATCATTTATGGTTTTGCGAGTCTCATGCGAGTGGCTAACGGTATGAGGATCCACAATAGATGAAGCTCTGTGTGGGATATATCTATTATCTGGGTAGAGTGGGATGTGATCGAAAAGTGTGTTAGCTCTATCACCTGCATCTGGGGAGAATTTATCGCACATTGAAAGTGGGGAGGAACCAACTAATTTGGAGGAAGGATTAGCAAATGCACAAATGTTTTCTGTTAAGGTAGCTGACGAAATTTTTTAAGATTTATCCATTTTATAACCATTGGAAGTACACCTATGGATTATAAAATTAAGAATAAGAAATATTTGGTTTCCCGCACAACAAATTTTACCTTGATTGTAGGCCAATTATACAAGCTGGGAATCGATGAAGTGTTGAGGAGATATGTTCCTAAATTCCAAAGATGTACTATACTAGCAGAAGAACATGGAGGTGTTACATGAGGTCATTACTTTGGAATACCCATTCCATAGAAAATCTTTAGAGTTGGATAGTGGTCGCCCACGGTGCACACCCATTCTGAGGAATATTGTCACGCTTGTGATGTATGTCAGGGGACTCGGATACCCTTGCGTAGAGATGAAATGCCATAACAGCCCTAAGTAACTTTGCAGGCCTTTGAAAACGTGAAATCAATTTTGTAGGGCCAATTAACCCTCCTAGGAAGAAGAATGGAGTACGCTATATCATCATTGGTACGTAATATTTGACTAGATGGGAAAAGGCTAAACCTGTGAAGGATTGCAGTGTAGAGACGAATGCAAAATTCATCTTTGAAAATATCTTGATAAGGTTTGGATGCCCTAACATTATAATGAGTGTCTACGGTACACATATTCTAAATGATACCATTCAAGCATTGATTGTCGAATTCAAGATACACCATCAAAAGAGTACACCATATCATCCACAGGAAAATGGGATGGTAGAGGCCTTCAATAAGATCCTGGATAATGTGCTCATGAGGATATGTAATGCTAACCATAATGATTGATATGTGTGCATACCTTTTGTTCTATGGGAATACAGGACCACATGCAAGAAGCTAACAAGTACAAACTCCTTTCAGGATGGTCTATGGATAGTATTTTTATGCAGATGGAATATATTATTCCTAGTCTCCGCATCGTTGCAATAACTAACATGACCGATTAAGAAATTATGGAAGAAAGGTTGTCACAGGTGGTTTCATAGGAAGAATATAGATTCATTTCTTTTTTTCATCAATAGGTGTAGAAAGCGCACGTAAAGGTTTGGCATGATCGACATATCAAACATAATATTTTTAAGAAGTAGGATTTGGTTTTGATGTATGAAATTAAGTTTGTGTGATTTCCAGAGAAGTTCAAAATGAACTGGCTCATGCCTTATATTATCAAGGAAATCACTGAAGGAGTTTTGGTTCATTTTGCTACATTAAAATTTTTTGGATATGTGAATTGTAGTTATTTAGAACTTACAAGGATGACCCTGTCCCTTCACATGCTTAATCAATATATGGTCGGAGGAATGTCTTAGTGCCCTGGAAAATGGCAAGAGGGTGCATGAATCTAAATAAGTTTGTTAGAAGCCGTGAAATTTCTTTTGCGTGAAAAAGTTTGAGGAAACACATGTATTTGCGAAGCCTGTGCAAAGACTCCATTAGGAGGATGTTGTCATCTTAGAATAACTAGAAACTAGCCATTGGATCAGTAAATATGGACAAGAAAACTTGGTTACCATTTGGAAGGGCAGATAACTTGCATTTATGGAGGGGATTATGTTATATTTGGAGTTGTTTTAGCATTTATGAAGCCGCATCAATAGACACAAGGCTGTTTGAGCCATGCCATTCCTATAAATATGGCATGAAAGGTCGCATTCGATACCCTTCCTTCCTGAGGACCCTAAGTACACTAAAGTCTCTCCTCCATCTTCCTATATTTATTTTTATGTATGAGCCTATTGAAACATTTGAAATTTTTTTGTGAAAACGAGCATTAGGTCACTTAATTACCGAAGGTATGACTGTCACGGAGCCTACTCCCTCTGCACCACAAGTTGTTGAGACTCCACAACCACCGAAACAGAATAAGGGACAGTCATCAGGAACTAGAAAGTCCCCTGAAAAGCTAAATCTAAAGCCAAATCCCTCCTGCACAGATCACCAGAAGCGACCAATTGCAGAAGAACCAGAGATGATGGTGGAAGAGGATGTTGTTGAGGAATTTGACCTAATATCGCGGCTGCCCAAGTACATTGCGCTGCACAAACCAAAAGTTGAGGTAAAAAAGGACCTGGATAAGGTCAAGCCACACGTAAATACACCCTTTCTTACAGAGAATGTGTCGTTTAAAAGAGAGATTTTGGTGAAGATCCCGCTGCTGAAGTTGGAGGATTGGGAGTTCATGGATCACACAAAATTTCTAGAGTTTGTGTCGTCAGAATATTTGGAGCTGGTGCCTTATGATGAGGTGTTGTTAAATTTGAACCAATGCAATGACCCTTAGATTTCAGCAGTATGAGTTCTTGAAACTTTTGATGATTCCACACTTCGGGTGTAGCCATATCAATGATATATGTCTGCACTAGTTGATGGCCATGGTGCACGAAAATTTACTTTGGCTAGAAATTCCTTTCCCCATCGATGAAGTGCTTATTCATCACATTAGTAACTTTCCCTATCAAGGAGCAAACCCTAAAATGGCCTTTGGAGGAAATTTCCAGGTGAAAAAGGTCGTAGAGGATGCCAAGAAGAAGTATGGGGTAAAAAGAAACAGTTGGGGGTTTACAGTGATTGAAATAAACATCCTTGCGGTAAAATTTGGTACATTGATCATATCATGAAAAATGATGAGGAAGTGCCATGCTAAGGAAGTACGGGTGCTAGTTATTATGTTGGTTGTGCAATGAACAAAAGGGGTTCAATATAATTGGGCTAAATACCTCTGCAAGGAATTCTTAAAGAACACCAAGGAAGCACAAGAAGACGAAAAGCTATATCATTTTGTCTACTTGTTGATGCTTGTTGTATTGATTGGATGGAAGCCACCAGTGCAATATCAACTGTCGAATATTGAGCCAGAGTTGTGTAGAGTCCTGTGCTATGCATCGTTGTGGGTAACGAAGATTCCAGCAAGAGAGATAGAGAAAAAAATATTTTCGGTTCTCTTCAAGACAAAGCTTTATCAAGTGGTTCAGTCCAAACCATGCCAATCACCAACCATGGACGATCAATACAAGCATATAATAGATTTCAAGGCTACGTTCTACAACGTAATCCTTTGCGCGAAGGAGGACATGGCATGAGTGTGGTCAGGGAAAATTTTAGGGGTGAATCTTAGCCCATGGGAAAAATTTAAGGGATTTCCTATTTTTAAGGGGCAAATTTTTTAAATTACACCCATTTTCAATAGTTAAAATAATTAGCCCAACAAATATTTAATAAATAAATTATTATTATATTTTAGCCCATAAAAATATAGGGCGGATAAACCTTTCTATTCTGATTCGCATGGTTTGTTTGGAAATTTTTATTTCGATTGCCCAATTTCTAGAAATGGGACTGGTTATGTTGGACTGGTTTCGCCCTCTCAATTTCTTGAAAATCAAGCCCAACCTCGAATTCACCCTGTATTTCAGAGTGGAAAGGTTGGCAGTTTGTTCTTCTAGGATTAGTTTGTGTTGCATTTCAGGGTAGAATTTCAGGGTAGAACAAGGTACATAAACTAGTTTGGGTAAATTGGGATCTCTGTAGTAGGGTTTTCAAAATCCAATTTATTATTTGTTGGCCTTACCGGTCCAACCAGTTTATTGTTTATCATTTATCGGCTAGGTCGCTAAAGGGCCATGGAGTCTACTTGACAAATTCTATGACATGTAACGATACTGTAGGTGGTGATCAATTTGCCACCCATTAACAGATATTGAGATCAGAAAAATGAGAAGGGGCAGTTCTATGCTCAGCTTTTCATATTATGTTACTTCGAGAATGAAAGAATACCTCAATGTTATTGGGTATGTTCTGATAAATAAGATATATTCACTGAGAGAATCGGCTGCAAAACAGATAAATAAAATTGGTATACACTTTCAAATAGGTTGGTGGAATGCGTCAATGGAATCAAGGGCCCTTTCCATTTTGAGTTGCTTAGAGAAAGCAATAAATATATGCTATCTATCTTTCCTAGTAGAACACCTTAGTTTTGGATTTTTACCCGAGGTACGAACATGACGATGAGCTCTACACGAAAATTCCATGAATCTATTAGGAGGAAAGCTTCTGGGAATTTTTTTTTATTGTGTGTCACAGCCTGTGGAAAATTGCTTTGTAAGAATTTGATGGAACTTATTTTGTTGATGTTTTTCTAGACTAATCAGGTTGGGGTAATAGGAGAATAGCATCCATACTACTGCAGATTTATCGTTGGTGTCCATGCCTTCACATGAGCGTTTTTATTCAACGTACTTATTTTATGGTTATATGACGTCCAGTTACAAGCTATTTCCTTCCATGATTTACTTATGCTCTACAAAGTTTGTGTTCAATTCTGGATGAAATATCTGGTATTCCGTTGCTCTCACTGTCGTTCATCTCTTTTTTATTAATACTCTTTCAAATATTAAATATCTTGCAGCAGTTGTTACCTTTTTATTTTTCATATTTTGGATCGTTGTAGCTTTCTGATCTTCAGATACAGTTCTGGATTTTAAATTACAGAAATTTCTTTTCAGATATCAATTATGATAGTATAATTCTTGGTCGGCTCATAATAGTGGTATCGTAGCCCTAATTGATTAGATTTTCAGTCACAGTTTACATTATAGACTAGGCTCATATCATATCACTGGTCTTAGAGCCACTTTCTTGGTCTTTTGGGAGAAACACCAAAAATGACAGATTTCCCTAAAGAGAGGTAGAGTAATAAATATCCAGGTTTATGTGAATTTACTAATGAAAAATATCATGAAGAATATTTTCCAAAATATCCAGGTTTATGTGAATTTTATAACCAAAAATCTAAGATTTTTTTTTTTCCAAAATATGTCAGATTTATGAAGAAGGTTATAGGAGATTGCTTGTAGAAATTGAAGATGTTATGAAGGCTAATAGTGAGGATGAAAATTTTTCATTGAATGGAAAAGATATCAAAGATACTTACCTTAGGAATAATTCTTCCTACATGGGGTACATGTTTTTGGAAAATCAATGGTTACAGTTCACTCTCGACAATGCATTACTTAATTTTGGTATCAACTGAAAGGAGCAGAGTATTGAAGGTTCAGCATGGATTTTGGGTGTCAATAGTCTTGAGACAGTCCCCTAGAAAACATCAAATTAATTTTTCCCTTTGGAAGATATTATGAAAAGAACAACTTAACATCAAATTCTGAAGAACTCTCAACAATAATATCATTTAAATTGTTAATAAATTATTAGCCTGCTATCCCTTTTCACCAACATGCTATTCATTCTTGGATTTCATAGAACAACTGATTATTCATAGAAAGTATTGCATGTGCTTCAATGATGGTTTTCTAACATATTTTGGTTTAGCAGAGGGATTTTTTATAATTTAAAACTATTGATTTTTGTAGTTTGGGCAGGTACTTGCAAAAGCCTTGTGTCTAGGAGTGAAAAAGTCATCCAAAGTCTCCATAGAACACTTGATCTAGTGTGAGGAAGTTGCTGCTGTAACTTAGTCTGAGTTTAACTTAGAAAAAAAATTATATTAGTTTGTTGGCTTACTGAGCTAAAAGAAACTGAGGAAAAGTAAATTAATTTACTTTAGTAAGTTTTAATATTAACCATTGATCTCAAGTGAGGCGAGATCTAATCTTGTCCTTCAATCACTTTTAGATTAGGGTTAAGGTTAGGGTTTTAGCTCAATGTAAAGTTATAGAAACAAACTAGGGAGAGGGAGAAGACACGCTATACAACGACACTAGCTTTAGGAGGAGGAGTGTGATACTCTAGTGTGTTGGGCTAGAGGAAGGTGCAAGGAGCATTGAGGGAGATAGATCTAGATCAATTGAGGAAGGGCTTGATCAAGTGGATAACTCTAGGTTTATTGTTGTATATGTAATTCCTCAGTTGGGCAATTATCCCAAGACGAGAGCCCAAGTAGGTTCAGATTAATTTATTAAAGAGGAACTGTGATTAAGCAAAAATCTATGTCATATGTGATTGATATTGGTTGTGTAATTGTGCTTTGTGTGTTTATTCACTAAATTTTATGTTAGCAATTAAATGTCAAGGTGTTGGGTTCATAAACTAACATGTTTGCATTCTCACACGTGTAGTAAGTGCACTTAAATATGTCCATCGTCTTAATTTCTGAAGATATCTTTTGATCAAATTCTCATGTCATTTATTATATATTGGATATCTTAAATCTTTCAAATTTGTTTGAAACATTTTCACTAACCAAGCTTTTGCACCTAGAATCTCATCCCTAATCTATACAATTGAAACCTCCCAAATAAGAAAAGATGAGATGATTTTAGTAATGTTCAAAAAATAACCATGAATGGGTCAATGGAATTTTAGGAACAAATATGTGAGATACAAAGAGGAGCGTAGAGGTTGCTCCTAGAAAAACATGACATAAGCAAAACTACCCTATTCTGTAAAAGACCTAGTCTACAACATAAAAGCATGGAAAGGAGAAACAAATCAACAACATTATCAAGGGGATGTCTCGTGTAGGGGGTAATCCACCTCTCTTGATGAAGTCTCTTCTATCCTTCGAAGTCATATGAAAGAAACTCGTGAGAAACCTCTAGCCAAAGAAACTAGTATAGTGAGAACTGGTCTAAGATATCTCATTGTCAAGGTGTTGCACCTTGTGCCCAAGATCTGGGGAGGTGTATTTGATGTTGGTGTAGTATAAGCTATCCTATGATCCAAGGAAACATGTCCACAATGGTTTAGTTGGTCAAGTGTAGATGGCCTCCCAAGGTATCACAACTCTTATGGTTGACATATGCCTATAAAATAGTAGCCCTAGCTATTGGAGACATGAAAAATAAGCTATAATTTACAAAATAGGGTCCAATCTACATTGCGGTGGGAAAAATGAACAAGATCCAAGTCTGAAGGCCTCCCTCCTGTAAAGTGCCAAACATCTCTAGTTCTAGAAGGTAGAAGAAAGTGGATAGGGAGTTCGAGGACTCCCGAAAGATAATAATATTGTCCTTTGATCTCATTGCAGAGGAACCCTTGAAGATGAAGTGCTCCTCTATCTCAGTGTCATGAGGATCAAGTTGGAAAATCCTCTTCCTAGAATATGGTAGCCAGTTTCAATGCAAAGACAATGAGAACCAACCTAAAACTGCTCGAAGGGGATACAAATATTATGCATCTGATGCCGACGTATGTGTAAAGGAGTCAAACGATAAAGTTACCTCTCAACTGAAAAAGTGCTTTACATAGAAGGCCATCTTGGAGTTTGCATATTTGATGCCAGCAAGGCATCCACATTTCTTCCCACAAATTTTCTCTTTCCTTGGGATTGCTGCAACATAATTATACAAGATTGTACACAAATAATTGTAGCATTGTAATTCTATTGCTAATCATGCTTTCGTTTGTGATATATCTTACATACTTTAAGGGGATTAGTTTCCTTCCATGTATCTGACATTCTGCTGCATCTGCTCCAACAAACCTTATTTTGCTCAATAACCACATTCAATGTATTGTTCTATCTAGATTTTCCTTGCCCAAGCATTCAGTAAACTACTATAATAAGGATTCCAAGCTCTAGTCAATCTTCTGAATTTTTCTGTAAGCTGTTGAAAGGCCTCTAGAGTTCCATTCTAAAATTCTATTAATCCATAGCATTTAAAATGTAAAATGGAATAGCTAACTCCAGGGGCCCATGATTATCCCTCATTACTATGCCATGGTTTGCTTCTTGGACCACAAACGAGTTTCCTACTAGGTCCATATCCTTACTCTATACCCACTAACAATTTATGCATTGCGGAAGATTTTTTATCTTTCCTCTCTGCACCTTGTATGCCCATTGTGAAAAAAATGTCTTCTACAACCCTATCTGAGTCTGTGCTTTGTCCAGTTGTAGGTCACAATGATTCAACTGATTACCCATGTTTCTTTTCTTATAAGACAATTTGATTATAATAAATATCTTAATGGCCTCAAAATTCAACTAGTAGATTCTCTTTTCATAGGGAATACATTCCACCCCATTTCATTGATCAACTTGGAGGGACTTATTGAAAGCCTAACTGACTACTGTTATCATCTCGTGTTTGAGCCCCTTGAAATTTATCTTCACTCCATGTTCATGGATCAAAATTTTGCTACTACACCAAGTGATATACATATCTTTGCTTCAAAGAAAGTAGGCAAATGACTTATCATTTTAACAAGCCTTGTTTATGTTTAAATCTTCAGATTACTCAATCTATTGACAACTTTACATGTATGATTCAGAATCTTTGTAACTTATAAAGTGTTCAAATAATGATATACATCTAGTACGTAATTAAACTGCAAGTGGAAGAACTGCATTTACTGTGTCAAAATATATGTGCTAGAGAAGAGAATCTAGTTTAACAAAAAGAAAAAATTCTACATTCAAAAAGCGTCAACCACAACAACGCAGGTACACTTAAACAAAGCTGAGGGGCAGCATTTATTTCCAGAAGTATGCTTCCCACCTCTGTTTTGAATTCAACATTTTGAATATGTTTTTTTTCGAGAGGAAAATGCAATAATTTAGTGCACAGGCATCATCCCTGCACATTTACCTGTTTTGAGTAATTGTTGTATAAAAGGTATATGCATGACAGGATTCCCTCTTTTCCTTTAAACCTTCAAAAAATGATTCCTTCCTTGATTTGAAAACACGGCGAACGTCCATACTGCCACCTTGAAATTAACATCAAAAATGCTTCCTGTGACCTTCTAACACTTCCTGGAAAAATATATTTTTTCTATGTTACACTAAAGAAAACAACTTGAAGGCCACTGTTCTAAAGTACAAGATTTGATGTAGAAGTACAACTTCGTGTGACACTTTCATTTTTAATATTTACTCCACAAAGCAGTTGGAAAGTATTAAGAACTCTGCAACATTCTCAATTCAGGTCATTTGTAGATCAAATACAAAACCCAATATATAGATGAAGAATCACTTTTCTCATTCACATCATGGAATAAGTGGGTGGGATCCATCTAGCTAATTCTCTAGAAAATATGTATCGGAAGCTGAAATTGTAAGGCAGCCATTCAATGCTTTTATGAGGCTTCTTTTGTGAAAATTTTCTTATAGAATTTATTTGTGCTTCAGGTAGAGACTGGCATGCCACATCCACAAGCTTGGATAAAATCAGAGATGATTCACGAGAAAAGCCTTCCAAAACTCTTCGAAGCAGAATTTTTTTTTCCTTCCAAATATCAATGCTTGCTTGAAGTTACTCTTCTTTTTTAACTTCAATCTCTTGGTAGACATTCTTTGCTGTGTAAAAACGTACCTGCAAGAGCCATCGATATCAAATAAATGATTACAGACACAAAATCCTCGCAAAACAAAAAGACTAGCACACTAATATCCTCATGACTGTGAAAAAGGAAAAACTTTAAAATAGCAAGACGGCCTTTCTCTGGAGAAGAAAGGCTAAAGTGATTTGTAAAGTACACAGCAACCTAAAGCCTCTTAACAATTTATATATTCCATGTGATATTTCATGGCCTTCTGAAGACTCAGAGCTCCATGACATCAGCAGCAATGGGGCTATAATAACTCATGAAAATAAAAAAATTTAAGCTTTTCATTCACATTTTCTCACCATTTCTTCACAGACTCAAAAAGTTGAAATAATGTATGCAACGACAGCATTGGCATGATAATCTTGTCAAAGAGATAAAAAATTATGGACGCAGTAAAGTTCACAAAAAGTTCCTCAAATTTCAGATCAACCACATCTATTCTGGAATTGAATAAGAATCAACTATTCTGAAGAGCATAGTTCAAACTTCAAATAAGCGGTGGGCCTACATGAATATTTAAACACATAATGCAATAAAAACCAATAGCTCAAGTATACAACTCCAACTTCTAGTTTCCATTACCCTGACAAAGCCTTTGTAATTCAAACAAATGGTCAGCATGTCCTACTCAAACCATACATTATGCAAGAAAATAAATTTCACAAGGAGATGATACCAATTTCAAGTTTCAACAACCCTTACAAAGACCATGCAGGGTTCCAAGTTCCAACACAACCAATTCCAAAATCTGATATCACTGCAATATAGCAGGTCAAGAAGATAGGTTTTATTTGACTGGAAACACATCTATAAGATTTGAGCATGTTCACATACTTATTTTTTCAGTAGGCAACAAAACTTGTCAGCGTGAAACCTTGCTGAAGCTATTGCAAGTATCTTAAACAGTTGGTGCCTCAAGTAAAACCTGCTAGAGATTCCCTCTCAAGTATTCTTGTGTTACAACAGAATCTCAGCAATATCTTAATAAATCCAAATATTTCCAAGGGGGAACCAGGCTTCTACTCTGCCAGATAGCTCTTGGTTTTCAGGTACTTCCCTTATGCCTTCAAGCTTTTGGTATTCAGGTACTTCCCTTGTGCCTTCAAATCCAGGCAAGTTGCAGTCAATCAACCAGAAGCAGTTTAACCTCATACTCCAGGAGGAAGCATGTTAGCATGATTACCAAGCAAACTGTATAGTTTTCACTGAAATTTTACATTTTCTTCTCTTATCTAACTATTAGCTAAGGGTTTGGCTTTCTTCAGAGCAACAATCTGCAAAAGTCCTAGAAACAAGCTATGTAATTTCAACGCAAATGTGCACTTATATTTCTGGGATCAAGGAAATAAAGACTCAGCTTCTTATTACTTGAGACTACAAAAAGACTAGAGCCAATTTGCTTCCATGATAAACATGTTTATTAATTCTAGAACTAAAGATTGGGATTGATCATTTTAGAGCCCAATTTACTCAAAATCAAACTAAAAATCCTGGCATAACAATATTTGAAATGGTTTGCAAAACGCAATTTTTCAATCAATTCATTCAGCTCTTTCAAAAAAGACAACTCAAGAAGAGTCAATTTTAATAAATTAAAAGGAATTTGTTTTTGGTTCCCCAGGTCTTTGTCTTAGCCCTTCTAGACATCCCATCCCACAAGTAAATATATAAAACAAAGAAAAAGGGAAAATGAAAAATCAGTTATTGCACTATTAGCTAAAGAGTTTACAAAATATACAAAAAATTCCTAGGATATAGTGAAATTGTGTATCAAAATGCAAATATGGCATATGAGTAATAAAATCAATTCTAAGAATGACCATTTATTGGGTTTCCTGATTGTACCGCTGGATCGGAGGAACTCCTGGAGAAATGTGAAAAACACACAAGAGTTATGATGAATGCACATCTAGTGCTATATTACTTGGTTCTGTTACTCTGGGAGCACTATTGAATCTAAATACATGGCTTATTATTGTGAAGCCTATTGGTTGTTGAAGCTCTTTGAGCACGTTCTTATTAACTCAGATGCAATAATTGTATAGAATTGACCTTGAATGACAGACAATAACACTAGTATTATCTCTTGACAAGAATAGGGTGATAATCTCACCTTAATCAACCGTAAACCTTGCTTGGAATTAATATCTTTTCAAAGATGGGTTCTTGGTATAATTAAATTTGGTATCTATGCATCAGACAATAATGCATATGTCAATCAATCCTTTGATACATGTGCAACCAAAATCCTGGTATGTAAGTGACATTTAGACAACATGTATGTGACAATTTGACAATAAATGTATGCAATAGATATGATTGGACAAAAGTGGAACAGTGGTATGATGAAGGAAGAATGCCAGTAAGAGAATTAGCAGAAGTCGATGTTGAAAAATGATAGTATTGGCAGAAACAATGGATTGAAAAAAGCCACTGGTAGCAATGATATGATTTAGAATGCAATCCTGTGACATATGGTAGAAAATGGAACAACAATACATATACCTTATCAGTTATATATGACATTAATTCTAATGGCTTCTCAGCATATTCAATTTTTTTTTTGTCCTGCACTATGTATAAGATCATTACAGTACAGTAGCAGTATGTTGTAGCCTCAATAAATTGGTGACAATTTATATAGAGCTTTGTTCAGAAATGAATTTGTGAAGAAGACAGATGTAACCTTTGGATAGATTATATACTATGAATAAGCTACAAAGATCTGCTAGTAAAATAAATTATAGGGGTGTAGCACACTTGAAGCTTTCATGCTTGAAGAGCTCCGAGAAGAATAAGAGCATGACCCTTTGGATCAGTTCTTTATAATAACCCTTATCAGCATGAAAGAGGTACCATGAAGAAAGTGCATGAAAAAATATATTTCTTGACAAGAAGAAATCCTTGACTCTGACATCTTGACTGCATTGAGCCAAGATCTCATGAAGAATGGTTTTATAGATATGGATGCTCAAAGAAATTCACCTCATGGATTGGATAATTTGATGTATAGCAAGGCTTCAGAGGGAGCTATAAAATCCATCATGACTCTTCTTGCTCAATATTTTTTTTTATGACAACCGAGTATGATGGCTCATATCCGTGTTACCTTAGAGGCTGCAAAGAAGGTAGAAGTTAAAGATCTGAAGACCTAGCCCTAATGCACTTAAAGATATGATGAGATGGAGAAGCTGTTGATCCCTCGCGCTCTTGATAAACACCTATCATATGTCTCTGTGTGGATCTATACATAGGGGATAGTTGCTTGTTGATATATCTCTATGATGCTATTACTTATGGTCAAAAATTCACTGTCGGGATATAATATTCCATGGATATTCTAATACTAGCTCAGTTGGCAGTATGATGAATGCACACCTAATGTTATATTACTTGGTTCTGTTACTTCGGGAGCACTATTGAATCTGAAACATGGCTTATTATTGTGAAGCCTATTGGTTGTTGAAGCTCTTTGAGCACGTGCTAGTGTAGTAGAGGTTTTGTTACCATCATCATCAAACTGCTATACATCCACATGAACAATATCATCTCAAAGTTGGGCATCACTACATTTTGGAAGGAGAAGCATTGCTAGGTTGTAAACCTCAAGATTAAGTACCAACAATGATGACCTCATATAGTAAGGGAAGGATGGAAGAAACATCCAAAGGATAGGATGTACTAGTTGATGAAGTAATCCCTTTAGTCTTGACTCCCCATAGACTATTAAATAACTACAAAGGATGAACTTAGAGGAGTTTGACATTTGTATAGGTGGACGAACCCAAGATGGAGATGTGGAAAGGTTCACTACAACCAGCTGCAAGTCATCAACAAGGAAGCCAACAAGAGAAGAATAGGTATGTTCCATGGATACATGTTGAGAGTCATCACCAGAAAGGAGCTATAAAAGAGATCCTAGCAGTCACCATGAAAGGGCTCATCAAAGATAGCATCAGGATGCTTAGTCACTTGGTGAGAGGTGGGGTCATAAAGACGATACCCCTGAAACGTTTCATAGTAGCAAACCAAATTACTATGAGGATTCTAACAGACATGTGATATATGTCATGTCTTTCATGATACAAGTGTGTCCATCCAAATAACCTAAAATGTGAGATAGAGGACTTCCACCCATGCAACCAATACGTTTCTGACCTTAATTTTGCATCAAGGAATAATTTGGGCTGGTCATGGAGATAGTATTATCTACAAAATATTTAATGTTGTAGATCGTCACACCATTTTAACTACCATGGGGAGAGAACTGTTATTTCCGAAGTAGTGAGCCTTGAATGTAGTGAGCTATGAAATTACTAGTTAGAGATTTGATGTCTCAAACAATTATAGGAACATATGATTTTAATTTTTGGTTTAATATGGTTGTTGGTAATCCAAATATTTTAATGAGATATTGAACTTAGGTGTTGGTCAAAAATCCTATTTCACTGATCTCAAATACCACTAATCTCAAATACTAGGCTATCAATTGGGTCTAGTATGGAGGAGGTCAAGGAATATATCAGTGCTATCCCAAGGATACAATCACACACTGAAATTTGGATGGAAAATTACAGTCAACAGTTTGATTATCATTTCAGGAAAAGGCTCAGATAAGGGTACACAGAATCTCGGTGTAATTGCTGATATTATAATGCATACTAGAGTAGAGAACTTAGGAAAATTTTTTGTGATGCCACAGTGACATTCCCTCACTATCTTGGTACTATATCACAGTAAGGATCTCGGTGTAATTCGGTGCCACCATGGTTAATTGATATCATAGTTTGGTGACTATCTCAGTCATGATGATTCTAGAGTCTTGGGCCTTGGCACCATGATGCCATAGATCTCGGTTCTATCCAATTCATGGTGTTTCTGCAATCTCAGCGTTATCCCAAGGATAAGATCTCAATGCTATCTCAGTGCTATCCCAAGGATAAAATCTCAGTGTTATATCAGTGCTATCCAATGATAAGATCTCAGTGTTATCTAAATGTTATCCAAAGTGATGTCTCAAACAATTATAGGAACCCATGATTTCACTTTTTGGTTTAATATGGTTGTTGGTAATCCAAATATTTTAATGAGATATTGAACTTAGGTGTTGGTCAAAAATCCTATTTCTCTGATCTCAAATACTATGCATTCAATTGGGTCTATTATGGAGGAGGTCAAGGAATATGAGATTGTTCATCATCAACAACAAGATGTGGAAATGTCGGTTCTAGATCAGATACCTATGGGTATTTTGGAAAGGGTTGAAGTTAGCGGTTATGATAGATTTTTATCATTGAGCAGTGATAAGGGGTTTTATAGGTCTTATCTAGTGGCTTTATAATGGACCAAGATCATCCTAGGAAATGGCCATTATGTGAGACCATTAACATTCACAGAGCTTAAGGAGGCAAGAAGATTTCATCGCTAATAATAGGAATAATTTTTTTCTAATACTGATAGAATGCATTCCGAGGAATTATTGTTTCTAGAAGAATCTAGAAACACTGAGTATGGCTTCATTTTGACCTCATATTGAGGAGTAGGTCATGGAAGATGATATTGTTCATCATCAATAGCAAGATGTGGAAATTTCGGTTGTAGATCAGATACCTAAGGGGATTTTGGAAAGGGGTGAAGTTAGTGGTTATGATAGATTGTTATCATTGAGTGATACGGGGTTTTATAGGTGTTATCTATTGGCTTTATAATGGACCATGGTCATCTTACGAAATGCCCATTATGTGAGACAATTAACATTCACAAATCTCTAAGGAGGCAAGAAGTTTTCCTGGTATGCAATGTAAATCTTCTTTTACAAACATTACCTACCACCTCCATATATGCTCAGCCAATATTGGAAAATTTTCATAAAATTCCTCAAATTGAAGGTGTTAATTTAACTCCCACAATGACTTTGTATACACTATCATTTAACTCCACCAAACTGCAACTCATTGTCATTTGAAATACAATGCCTTTTAACTCTTCTCACTTTTCTTGCATTATCCCACCTGCCATCTGCAACATGAATGCTTAATAGAAGTTCATAAAATTCAGAATATCCAGGCTCTAAGTTGCAAAGGTGTTCCACTTTAACTCACCTACATAAAAAATTCAATGAATTCAGGATGCATCAAATAAGGAGCTACATAGCAGGATCAGGTTATAATGTCATATTTCTTATTAAAGTCTTGAGTCTATCTAAAATAATATGCGTGACCAAGATGATCAACTATGCAAAAATAATATTTCTGGCACAACACATCTGAATTTTGTTGTATCAATTTTTTCTAGCTCTCTTCATCGAGTCTTGGATGACTGTGAGTACACAAAAGTAAAAGATAATTGGTAAAAGAGAGAAATATTTACATCCTTATACTCGTTACAATAGATATAAATTCAACATCAAGTCTAAGAAACTTCTAAATCCATGTTAATGTTAATGTGGTATTAGCACCAACTACAGTCAATACTCTGAATTAAATTAATTCTTTGTTAGAAAGGAAAGAGGGAAGTGTTGTTAAGATTCTGAAATAAATTAAGAGCACAATAAAAATGTATCTAAAAAGGTGGCATATCCTTCAAAAACAAAATTTGTTATCTAGGTTGAAGCGCAAACACCTAGCTATAGAACTCCCTAAAGGAGGTCGTTGAAGATTCCGAAATACATTAAAAGAAAAATTAAAATTAACTGAAAAGTAGACATATCCTTCAAATACAAAATTATCTATCTAGGTTGAAGCACAAACACCGAACTATATAACAACACAAAGGAGACCGTTGAAGTATGTCAATTGGAGGGATGTAATATTGGGAGAAAAAGATCAGATTAATGAAACATATAAAAGTTTTATGTTGCGCAATCGATCATATTTCTTATGGTTTCTTAAAAAGTAGCCAAATGGTGTTATAACAAGTGGATATGTTGATGAAAGATAAATAATTAACTAGAAGAGCTTGAATGTTTGTTATTTAATTGTAACCGGCCTCCAAGTTCAAAATGGGTAAGAACTAGAATTTTTTCATGCTATATTTATTCTTTGCGCCAATGGAAGAAAGGTGCTTAATAGTCCAGGGTGGGGGAGTTCCCCATGTGTGGTTGTGTCAATAATAATAAAAAATGAAAAGAAAAAAAGATTCGGCGTATTATTTATTTAAACACTTCACCATAAAATAAAAATGAAATGACATCATATTTATTTAAATTTCTATATTTAAATTTTATGCAACTATAAACTAACATAAATCCGTCTTATCCTTGGATTTATTAAACATCGATAGGGTTAAAAAGGGCAAGGTGAAAACATCAAACATTTTTTCTCGCACTAATGGATATTGTTTGAACTAAAATTAGGGGATTGTAGTTGTACCTATTGAGCATGCCTTCGGTTGGTGGATAACCTAAAACCACCTCTTTTTCCCAACATTTCATAGAGTTGATTCAGCCCAAGTGCTGCCATGTATACTTTGCATATTTGTATTACAACTCTTTTCTTGGACTCACACATACCCCTTCGGATTAAGGGGGGATGTTGGAACACCTAATCCTACATGGGTAGGTGTGGAATGCAAAAAGTCACAATGGAGTTTAAGTGACCTTGGAATGTGAAACCAAGAGTCACACCATTGTACTATAAATGTACATCTTTGTATAATGGAAAATAAGAAAGCCTCACGCTTATCCTTCATTGTGTTGAGTCTCTTGTGTGTGTGTTATTCTTCCTCATACACCATGTGTGTGCTTCAACATGGTGTTTAACAGTTACCACAAAAAAATGGGAGAATTATATCAGCAATACTCATATCCGTCCATCTCCATCTCAAGATGGGCAGGACGGTGAATTTGTTTTTCACAAAATCCATCCTCTAAGTTCTAACATAGCTACTTGGAAACTATTTTACAAACTAATTAGATAACAAGATACATAGATAGATCAAACCTAAATTTTCAATAGGCCTCAAAGGAAGTATCCAAACTTGGTGAGCAAGGACTGTAATCCCAATGCTTTGTTCCATTTAGATTCTCGTTCTTGCATTTATTTCCCATATTTCCTCCCTCTCATGATTGGTATAGAGCTTAATGTTTATTTAACTACACATTCATAAGTGATAGTTCTAATGTCTTCCTTTGTTACCCCTAGGCTAAGGGAAAATCTTCCCTCGCTATCTCTAATCAGTGTTCCTGCCATGGATTATAAATTCGTTGTTTCACCATTTTTCCCTTGTATTTCTTCTCAGTTTTTTCTTTTTTTACCTTTTTTTATTTTTGCACATATCTTCTTCCTATCAATATTCTAAGGACTTCTCGTGGCTCATTTCCCACTCGCTCATATCTTTATATGCCAATACATTATAAAAATATTTATATTTCATATGAGGAATATACATATTTCAGTCCGAGGGATTGCTTGGAAAAAAAGGCTCATAGCCATTACAAGAAATACTCATTATGAGTTCATCACTTCATAGGATTTCTACCTACCACTTGTGCTAAACCTAATTGGCTTTATATTCCTCATATTCCATATAAGGAATATACTTATAAGGAATACGTTGTTTTTGGTTCTTGATGGATTGGTTAGCAAGGCGTCAAGTCACTACATGAAATAATCATTATAAAATTTGCTAGCCCTTTACAAAGCCTTTATTATTTAGTGAAAGATTCACTAAGATCTTACAAGATTTTATAATTCAGTAAAAAATTCGCCATGATTTTACAAGATAATATAATTTGGTGAGAGATTCGCCAAAAACATATATATATATCTATATATATATATATATATATATATATATATATATATATTATTGATAAAATCGCCTTCCATTTTTCCTATGTATCATGGGGATTCGCCCATTTATTATACTTATAAATTTAGGGGGGTTCTTAAAATTTTCCCTGAGTGTGGTATGACCTCCCATACCTCATTACAGAAGAAGACCTTACATGGGTCACAACAGGATGGCTTCTTGTTTGGCTGAACATGGTGATAGATGCTAGTGCGACCTCCTCTGCCCCTCCCAAACCATCTACATAAAATTCATGCTTAAAGCCTCGAAGTCAAAGATAGCCACATTGCACGCCAAATTGGAGCAAAAAATTGCCAATATATAGACAAAATTGCAGCCTGAGATGCCACCAGAAGTCAGAGCACAATGTGCTGCAGTCATTCAGGAAGCCACTCCAAGAATCACTGCAGTTGTGGAACCATGCAACACTCTCTTTGAGGGAGCCATGGGAATTTGGACCTCCATCTAGGATGACCCCATGGTTGAGATGTTGAGGATGGATTTACGAGCTAAGGAGTAGCAGTTCAATGAAATTCAGGTTGCTGCACTGACCCTGGTACCAACTCAAGGATTATCCCGCCTACAGTAAGGTCCTACGTTGCACCGACGAGAGCGATTAATAGAAGCCAGAATGCAGCCTTGGGCTGAGGAAGCACTATAGTTGTCGCAAGCCATTGACATTTCACTTAAAGGGATATAGCAGACGCAATAGAGCATCAGTTTAGCAGTAGAAGGAACTACCACAAAGAAGCTCGTTGGAGAGACACAGAGTGCTGCAACACAAAGATCCAAGATCATCCAGCCACTCAAGCAATCCATCTAGGTGCTTCAGGCTAAGATGTAGGAAGTTGAACTAGAGTGACTCGAGGACGAGTCAGTAGATTGTGTTGGGGACTTGTTGTGTTAGGGTCCCCCATTGGCATGTTTTGAGCACATTTTTGCTTAAGCTTTGTTAAAACGCACTACGCGCAAAAATTCAAGGAGCTTCAAGGCGGTTCAAAGTTCCTTTACAATTGTAATGGTTAAAAGGGAAACATGGGGCTCAAACCATGGTTCGAGACCATGGTATTTGTCCGTGTTAGTCTGATAAATATGTATGAGTCGAGTCAAGTTGAATATATCATATCAATTATCGAAAATATCTCATGTGAATGTTATCTGATGTTGGGAAAAGTCTCTGTTAGTCAGGGTTGGATGAGCTCCTGCTGACTGTGTGCGTAGAGATCTAGTTCTGAGATGTGCGAAAGGACTGTGTTGTTGTGTGCACACGATAATATTATTATATTGATTGAAGATATATTAATAAAGAGAAGAGTCTGATGCATTTTGATCTACTTGTGTGATTTCCATGTTGATGTGTTAATGCATTGATTTACTTATAGATCTACAACATTTATTTAATGCATATTTATCTGAAGTTACGATTCTTGTATTCTCACAAGTATTGCATGATTGGTTAGGATTTCTATTAAAGGATTGATTTCTATAGTTATGCAAGGGTTATTCCAGTTTCTGTTGAGCTAACTCTGAATAAGGATAATTGGCAGTTTTGTGCAAGACTGTATTAAGGTTAAGGGTTTCCTATGTTAGATCTGAATTGGGTTAAGGAAGTCATAGAACAAGGCAGTAACAATTCAATATGTTAATAATGGATAAAATCCATATCATACACTCCCTTAGGGTGCGAAAACCTGGTTCCAGCACCCCCATACTACTTCGGGTGAGACTTTGGCCTGCACAAGCTGATCACTACCGAAACGCCTAGTAGTTGGAGGATTTTGTTGGTTGCGCCAAACATTATGAACCTAGGTAAGGACCCCTCAAGCCAACAAGTCTGTACAACTAATTGGGCATGTTTGACTGGTTAAAGGGTGACTATACATAGTGGGTCAATCGTGGTGCACCAATCATCCAAGTTTGATTGGTGCCAGGTGGCAAATTATTATTGTTTGGGAAGGTGGCCAACAACATGTGCCATGCGGCCCAACCAGAGGTCTCCATGTGGCAACACAAGAGGCCACAAAAATTGTGTTAAGTCCAAACTACACGTTTTCGGAATCAAACTCTGGACCTCCGTCGTAATAAAGCCCACTCTAGCCACTAGGCCATAGGCGTTCCTTATTAATACATAGGTTAAAAACCTTATTTAATCTATATGGTCATTGTGTTCAGGGATTGGGGCCAGGGCTTAGCCCCCACCCCCCATATAACATGCCATATGACAATTCCAGCAAGGCTGACGACACAACGCGTAGGAGTAACTTCCACCATACCCTGCCACGAAATCACAAAATGTGACCACCTAACCACCAACGGTTATCAAACCGTCTAGTAATTTTTATATTAAAAAAAATTATTTTAATGCACGCAACCATATAATTCAAATTTCATAATTTAGGCATTATTGAGAATTTTAATCCTTCAAAAATTTGACCTGAATTTCCTGAAAATTGTCTCTCCGTTAGCCGAGAATGGGGAAAATTTGTAGAACCGGTCTGGATTTTGGGGAAATTGTGGTGCGGTTTGGAGGAAAACTAGGGAGGCTCATAACTTCTTCAGTTTTTAACAATTTCTGATCAAAAAGAGGCTAGACATGCATTTTTGGGTATTTTCAATTTGATGGAACAAGTTTTGAAGCCATTTGAGCACTGTAAATGTATGTAATAACTATTTTGAGCTTAATGAAAGAGGGCCAAGCCATTAGAAGCTGGACCAAGGAGATGTAGCCCAGGGGAGTGAAGTCCTTCATCATTTGTTATATTGTGGTTATTATTATGGTGCATTTCTCTGTTGTTTATGTATGTTTCAAAGTTTATTTACATGCTTTATGTGTTTAAAAATTAACATAAAAACTTTCAAAAACTCAATTTAATCACTTGAAATTTACAAACCCTCAAGCACAATTTCGTTAAGATCTCATACCAATAAATATTAGATTTAATAAAAATAATAATATTAATCTTTGAATATTAATATTAGAGTTAATGATATTTTTTTTGCATGGTATTAATAAAAATTTGTCCCATGGTATTTGGCTCATAGGCTTTACCTAAATACATTTTTTTTTGAGTGCTTGTAAATATAAAGAGGATTATGGAATAAAGACAAAAATAGGTTTTATTTATTTACCATACATCAATTACATATATATATATATATATATATATATATATATATATATATATATATATATACACACCATACCTCTTTTATTTACATGGTGTTTGGCCCATAGGCTTGGTATATAATTAGATGTTGATTTCTAATCCTATTTTATTTATTTACCATCTTTTATAAATATGTTATTTGGCACATAGACTTCATCTTCTTCTTTTTTTTGGTTTTTATAAATATAAAGAGGTTTATGGAGTAAATATAAAACTATGTTCTATTTATTTAAAAGTACCTTTAAATTATTTATAGTTTTATTTATTTACCATACCTATGGAGTAAGTATAGAAAATGTTTTATTTATTTACCATATATGCTAAACATTAGATTTAGATTTAGGTTTAGGTTTACATATTTACTGATTTAAGTGAAATCAACCCCATAAAAGCTATAGAGTGCCTCGTGTCTTATTTAATATATATTAATATATTAATATTTAAATTAATATTTATTAATATAGCATTTTCTAAATACATAATTAATATATTAATATTTAGCATTAAGGTTTATAATTAAAGCTTATAATATTGTCTTTGATATTATGATTCATAATATAATATATATTAATTCCATAATTAAAACATATATGTCAACCTTATTAATATGATTATATACCACCTTTCATTTAACATTCCATAGATATTCCGTCATACAAATTAGATTGTTATTATATAGATGATATTTGAGCTATAATATCTCCTTAATGATAAGTTTCAGATTATTATATGTAGCTATGAAGGTTATGCTCATGGAGATATTACGCTTCTCTGAATTATTTTGGCAGGTACACACTATCGCATACCCACAAGGTCGATATTACTTTGATATGATACATATGATTATCCGAGCTATAATATCTATTTAATGGTAAGTTTCAAATAATTATATGCAACTATAGAGGCTCTGATCTTGAAGATATTAAGTTTCTTTCTGTACTTGAACACTATCACATACCTATTGACAAGAATTGAAAAACCGAAAATAAACTGGAGCAGAGAGTTTTCTCTTCACAATATTATGAATAGATTAAATAGATTACATTGGAAACATAAGCAATAAATTACTGGAGATAAACTCGACTAAACAAGACTGACTGAAACTAAACAAAGACACTTGGATTGACAGATTCGACACCTAGCATGTGGTTGAGATTACATTCTTTAACACTCCCCTTTAATTTCAACCACATAAAAAAAATTAATTAAGATACTTACTGGTCTATGTCTCAGCGAGGCTTACAATTTAAAAAAATTTGACTTCAACTAGATTTGGTTTTCTTCTTCTTTTCTGATGCAACAAATGCTGAAAGTCGACCCCAGGGAGAGTTGGTCAATCGTCGTCATGGTTCTGTCAAAATTTTCCCTTTCTCCTCTGGTCTATTTCTTTTTATTAATTATCAAATTTGTAGAATTTGATAAATAATACTTTCCACAATGTTTGAACTTTATATTATATCCCCGGCATATATCTATTATCTCTGCGCCTTATAACCAATGCTTAAACCGTCACACTCAATATAAACCAACGCACTATTTGAATAAATAACTGTGTAATAAACCTTTTAGTCCTGGACTGCACCTCTACGGTCAATGGACCAATCAACGCATGCACCGTTCCTTGTTTAACCCTCACGCATCTCCGTTAGATGACCACCGTCCGATGACTCTGCGCCAGATCGACGACACTCGACAATATCGCTCGAATTCTCGGTATGAACGTTAACGTGCAATAAGAATACAGAAAGGCGGGTTTGTACTCCCGTCCGGTGCCACGTGTCAATGGCTCTATGGAATCGCTCCGTGACTGAGGAAACCACTTGCACACCAAAAGCGGTGCGATATGGGGAATCCGTCTTTGCAAATCTGCTTGTGGTTTTTGTACAGTATTTAACCATGGTTCACGCCGGTTGCATGATATTCCTCTTCCATTAACTCACGTCTAGACCACGGTTCTGGGTTAGAAAGCAACAACTCTATTTCTTTACAAAGTGGGAAATCTTCCAATTAAATGGCGTTCACGACCACAATTCCTTTGCACAGACCTCACCTGCGGGTAGTATTGATTTAATAGGGTTTATTTGGATAAATTACAGAGAAACAACAGACAGAGATATGTGGAATTAATACAAGCATTCAATTACACATGCACAGCGTTCATCACTTCGCAATTAAACAATCTCCTCACAATTAAGGATTCGAACCATCTTTATGGCAAATGCACACAGAAATTATTTAATTGGAAGAAATCGACAACACACAGAGTCTTATTGCAGAAATCCCTCGCTCTCTCCTCTCTCTCTCTCTTCTTCTCCATCCATAGAATACAATTTATACATCAACATATGTCCTTTCGGTTCCTCTGTGAGGACTGTTATGGTAATTCAAGAGCCTAATTACAATTATTAGAAAACTAAAAACATGACAGACGGACTAACTATTCGACTTCTACAACTCTAACTGATCTAATAATACAATCAGCTAAGGTATTGACACCTAGCTATAACAATTCAAATGTTTTCAAACCCTCCTAGCCACAACATGTGGACAAAACTCCTACATTGTTGGCTAGTGTCTAATGCCCCTGCATCATCTTCTTCCAAATTCTATAGCCTCTAAATTGTTTTAGATTTTTCGCTTTGTTGTATCCTTGAGAAATCTGTTTCTTCATTTGCTCATGCAGGTCTTCTATTGTTCCAGACTATCTAAGCATGTCCTAGACTTCTTCAAGAAATGTGGGCTGCTGCTACATATTGTCTTCTATAGTGCGTTTTTCATCATCAATCTGCTGCAACATAAGATTAGAATAAGATCTTATCTCTTCAAAACTCCAATGCATGAAAATTTCAATGACATGTTCGTCATGCATGTCGTCTTCAACATTCATATCTACAGCTTCTGTGTAGACCTCAACTAGACATGGTGTTGCAAGCCATGTTTCAATAAACTTTAGCTCTTCTTCAGAATCAATCTGTGTACCTGCACACTTGAAATCAATGTTAGAATTAAAAATATCTTCAAAACGACATTGGTTTTGGTATTTTTACTCTATAATGAGAGATTTCTTCAGTTGTGTTTCCTCTTCTACTTCTACCTCTATCTATCTTTCTTCTTTCTCTTTGCAGACAACTTTCTTTTCTTCTTTCTCCGCTACTTTCTCTATTTCTTCCTTCTACTCTGCAATGAGAGCTTTCTGTTGTTGCACTTCCTTTGCTGCATCTTCCTCTGTCTCTGTCTCTATCTTTGTCTCTGTCTCTGTCTTTTCATCACTAACCTGTGTTGCTGCAAACATGTTGTCTTCTACTAACTAAAGTGGATTTTTCTCACCAAATAGCATGATGTCGATATCATATTTTTGTTGCATCATCTGCAACCAATCATCATTAGCCAAAATATCATAATCAAAGTTTACATGAGCCATATCAATCATTGGATTTACCATTTCATCAACAAGCTCTATTCATGGTATCATTAAAACTTCGTCAGCAATCTCTGTTGCTAGAATCTTTAGATCTTTGTCAGCAAGCTTTGTTGCTGGATTCTCTTCATCCACTTGTGGCCGTGCACATAGGCATCTTTTTGCCTCTTTATTTCCAGATCTAGAAAGATTTCAAACATAATCTACTTTTTCTTTATCCTCTTGGCTTTTCCCATGACTTCGTTGCTTGGCTTCCACAAACATACGAGTCTATTTGTGCATCAAATACTTTGTTTCTTCAAAAAATTTGCTACTCTTCAATGAGTCTTAAGCAACCTCACTTCTCCTTCTATTTTTAAAAAATTATCTTTCCCAAAAAATTTCTTGTAAAATTTCACTTTCATCTCACATCACAACTTTAATTTTTTTATTTTTTTTTTAAACTCCAAAAAAAAATTTACACATGCTCTTAGAAAAAAACTTTTTCTTTATTTAAAAAACCTTAAAACTACTTTTCAGATTTTAAGTTTTTTTTTTTTTTTTTTTTAATATAAAACTTTAAAAAAAAAACCTTTCACTTAACACTTCGAAACCTTCAAACCTTCGAATAAAGGTTTTAAAATCCTTTGCCGGCCCTTTTTCGTTTGATAAAGCTTTTCCAACTTGTGAAGTTTGGGTTTTTTTTTTTTTTTTTTTAACTTTTGAAAAAAGTTCATTCATAAGATAAAACCTTTAAAAAGCACCGCTTAATGCTCACGTTGAATTCTATTGAATTAAAAAATGCCTTCATGCATTTAACCTTTTTGTAAATCCTTTGAATGTGTTTGATTTTGATTGGAGATTCCTAGAGCATAAATTTTTTTTTAAGCCAATTGCACTGTCAACCTTTAAAAAAATTACCTTAACGCATTCGCTCCAACGCATATAATTTTTCGACGCGGGTATGGCCTGTACTCTCGCTCCAATTCTTTGTTTTGGCGAGTTGGCGTGTGTATGGGCTTCACAGTCGCTGTTTCTCTATTTTGCTCCTTCGTGGCTCTATTGCTACTTTCAAGGAAGATTTATGCAAGTTCACTCTGATACCATGACAAGAATTGAAAAACTGAAAATGTACTAGAGCAAAGAGTTTTCTCTTCACAACATTACTAATAAATTAAATAGATTACATTGGAAACATCAGCAATAAATAACTGGAGATAAACTCCACTAAACTCCACTAAACTGAACTCACTGAACTCACTGAAACTAAATTAGGACACTTGGATTGATGAAATCGACACTTTGCAAGTGGCTGAAATTACTTTCTTTAACACCTACTAGCTCAATATTGCTTTGTAATCAAATAAGAATTTCGAATAAAGCAGGTATTCGGTTTTTACCTTCATTTCAACATTTGTTTACGAATTATTTGTTGGGAAATTTTCTACGGTCTAACGTTCAACTTGTTATAAGCATTTTCCATATAATCTTTAGTTGTTGATGTTTTTGCAGGATATAATTTGATCCCGTATTTTCAGATTTCTATGGGCTAACCCACACTTTAAATGTTTGAGGAGAGTTATTGGTGTAGTTGTTTTGACCCTATTTGAAGCTTTCTAACTTTACATATAATTGTTTTATAATTTAAATGTATGGCTGTAGATGTTTCAACCCTATTTGAATATCATATCATGTATCTGCAAACAGTGTAATGTTTCAATTGTTTTATTTTAACTATCAATTTTAGTTAAATATATATATATAGTTTGCCATTGTTATTGTTATTGTCATGAACAAAGTTTTACAGTTTTATATGTAAGATTGTTGTAAATTTATTATGTATAAAAATGAAGTATAACCTTTGACTTAATATATATGCAAATACATTTTATATATATATATATATATATATATATATATATATATTTTTTGAATAATTTGATTATTAAGAATATATATATATATATATATAATATTTTTTGTTATTAATATATTTTTATATGTATTTGTTAGTACTATATTAATCACCAAATTAAATTTATTTTATTTAGAGATTTAGTTAAGATGGATGAAATATTTTTGGGCTAGAACCTCTTGTAAAGTAAAGTGAAATTACATTCCTCTAGTATATTTGAAATACTTATTAAATTTTACTTATAATGTTTACTAATATTTTTATTTTATTTTATTTGGATAAAATCTATCTCACACAAATACATTTTAACTATGATATTAATTTAATTTCACTTGAATAAAACACACACAAAACATTTTGACTATAATATCACTTTACATAACCTATATATCCCATATACTTATTATTTTTACTACATCACACAAAATAATTTTAACTATCATATCAATTTAAGTGATATGTATTTCAAAATTTTTTACTTTAAGAACAAAAACATTTCTAGCTATTATATAAATTTACTTAATTTATATATTTGAAATAATAATTATTTTTTACTTTGAAAACACAAACATATTTTGCCTATGATGTCAATAATGTCAATTTACATAATCTTTGTAGGCACCATTTTAGTTTTGTAAGTATTCCAATTTCATGTAACATCTCACACATAATACGAGTTGACTCTGTTTGTGTTTGTTCATTGTCATGTTTTGACAAAGAATATCATATGATTTTTTTATATCACACATAAATATAATTTAATATACTTCTAGGAATTTGTTAGTTTTATAGCTAGGTGAGTTTTTTTCCCAATATGAAGTAAGACATAATTAATAGAGCTATAATTTTATTTTGTCATTATAAGTTACACATTATATAGTTTAATAATTTTTGAATAACAAACATATTTTAATTGGAAATTGCGGCACCTATTCTCCTTCTCTAAATGATTTTGATGTTAAAAAGTGGAAGAAACCAAATATATTCTGAAACTAGTAGCTCATAGGTCAGCCAACTGCACTTGGAGACTGCTTCAAGCAAAAATATCTATCGATTGATCATTAATAATCAAGAATATATAGGTTTACATGAGAATGGGAGAGTTTGACCTAACATTTAGAAAATAGGAACTAATTCCTAAACTCGGACACATGCACAACTAATTAACAAACTCTCTCCAATAATGCATTCTCCATTAATTACAACACTTCGGCTTAATGGAGAAAGGGTTCACTAGTACTCCTAATATCTCCCTAAATAATTCAATTTAATTCTCTGAAGCGGCTTGGTAAAAATACCCGCTGTATTATCAGAAGTATTACAATATTGAATATAAATTTATTTTGACTGAACCTTCTCTCTAAGAAAGTGAAACTTCGTATGAACATGCTTTGTGTTTTTATGAAACACATGATTTTTTTCAAGTTTGATTGAGATACAGTTGTCACATATAATTTTTGCATATTTTTGTTCTTCTTGGACATCATGGAGAAGTCTCCTCAACCAAACTGCCTCCCACATTGTTGCACACATTTCTTTATACTCCGCTTCTGCATATGATAAGGATACATTATTTTTCTTCTTACTGCTCCATGCAATGACCCTATACCCAATGTTGAATGCATAACCTGTTATGGATCGTTTGTCATCCATATTTCCCACCTAATCTGAATCTGAAAAACCTGTCAATCTAACATCAAAAGAATTAGTATATTTAATACCAAAGTCTAAGGTTCCTTGGAGATACATTAAGATGCCTTCCACTACCACCCAATGACTCTCAAGAGGTTTTTACATAAATTGGCTCAAAAAACTGGCTACAAAAGCTAAATCGGGTCTAGTTGTAGTTAGATAAATCAAACTCCCAACTAGTTCTCTCTACAGTGTTTCCTCTACCTCCTTAGAACCATCATCATTATGAAGTTTGAAATTCTTTTTTAAAGGCACTAAGGTAACTTTGCACTGATCCATTATAAAAAATTTCAATAAGCTCCTGACATACTTTCCTTGAGACAGAAAATTCTAGCCATAATCCCTCCAAACTTCAAGACCCAAATAATAGTGTAGTTGTCCAAGGTATTTCATCTCAAAAACCTGTGACATCTTCACTTTGATTTCTTTAATGATCTCATCAGCATTTCTTGTAATAATAAGATCATCTATATATAAATAAATCAAAACAATTTTCCCCTTTTCATCAAACAAAGTATACATATTTGGGTCGTTCTTGCTCCTCTTATAACTATGCCCTGAGAAAAATAAGTCAATTTTTTCATACCATGACCTGGGTGTCTATTTTAATCCATAGATTTTTTTTCCTTAATCTACATATTGAATATTCCTGCCCCTGTTGACAAACCCTTCAGGTTGTGTTAAATACACCTCCTCTTTCAATTCACCATTTAATAAAAAATATTTCACATCTAGCTGGTGTATTTTTCAATGATGTTTCGTAGCTAAGGTTATTAACATTATAATGGTGGTTAAATAAGCTACATAGGTGAAGGTTTCTTCTTAATCAATACCTTCTTTCTGTGAATACCCTTTAGCCACCAACCTAGCTCTAAATTTATCTATACTACCATCTGATTTAAACTTAGAATTGTATAACCATTTGCAACCTATGGTTTGTTTACCTTCGGGAAGTTCAACTAAATCCTAGGTTTTTTTTTTAAGTATTGACTCATATTCCTCTTCCACGGCTTCCATCCTTTCATCATATTCACTTGCTTCTTTATATTTTAAAGGCTCAACAACATTCAAGATATTTTTCATGAGGGCATAGTCTTTATACTTGGCATGTGAGCAAGTGTTCCTACATGATATTCTTGGTATTGGAGTGGCCTCAAATCCATTTTTATCACCCGTTAATGGAATTGTACTGCTCACAACATCTATACCATATGATTCTTCCTTTTTCTACTATTTTTGCTGCTCATGGTTTCCCCTTTTTCCATCAGTTCCATATTCCACCAACAATGGAATGTCCCACTCTTCATTACCTTTATCATAGTTTCCATCATCAACCTACTCAAGGAATACTACATCTCTACTTGCTAACACTTTGTGAGTAGAAGGATTAAACAATTGATATGCTTTAAACTCTATACAGTACCCGAAAAAATGCATTTGATGGCCTTAAAATCCAGTTTATTCCTATCCTCTTTCGGAACATGAGCAAAAGATTTCGATACAAAAAATATTAAATGATTAACCATAGGTTTAAAACATAATAAATCTTCGAATGGAGTTTTAGGATCAAGGATTTTGTTGGGCTCCTATTCTTTAAATACACTGCAGTATTTATTTATTTTTCCCAAAAACAATTAAATATGTTCTTACCTTTTAACATAGTGCGTGCACACGCCACCAAGGTTATGTTCTTCCTCTCTGCAACGCCTTTCTATTGAGGAGTGTGAGGTACAGTGAATTGCTAAACTATCCCATGGACCTTCCAATTTTTAATGAAGCCACTCTTCTTGTATTCTACCCCTTGATATGAGCGGAGAATTTTGATGAACTTCCCTGTCTATTTTTAAACCATGATCTTGAATTATTTAACGTATTCGAAAGTATGATTCTCATTTTTGGGAAAATATACCCAGGTAAATCTTGAGCAATAATAAAAAAAATATATATAAAATAATATGCACCTCCTAATGACCTTGTTTGCATCATCCCATATAAATCAGTATGCACAAGCTCTAATATATCTCTTTTCTTTCTATCTAGACTTGAGGGAAAATCATCCCTATGCATCTTCCCAAAGGAACTTCCTTCCCAATGAACATTATTATTATTTTTTAAATAGGGATACCATTGACCATACCTTATTTCTCAAATAGAATTAGGTCATGAAAATTAATATGACCGAATCTTTGATGCCACAATTGTTTGCAGTCATAAATACTGAATTCTAGGTTTGGTGTGGTGCGCTTCTTGCATTCAATTTGTAGAGACCTACAACTCGAATACCTAATGCAATTGGCTTCATATGATCCAACAAATATTTAATAACACAACAATACTTAAACCAATCCACCTTAATATTATGATCTGTTATCATAGAGACAAATATCATATTCTTTTAATTCCTGGTACATACATCACATTTTGAATATGCCTAATATTACCATTAGGTAAGACCATAGGAATATCTCTATACCCCTTAATCTGGTAACCTCTGTCATCACCAAGGTCAATATTAGCATCATATTTGGCATCTTTAAAATTTTCAAACCATCGTTTATTACATGTCATGTGAGTCGAAGCTTCAGAATCCACAAACCATGTGTCCACTTCATCATTCTTATCAGAGAGAATAGAGTCAAACATAAGTAGTGTGAGGTCCTGATTCTGATCTTCATCAGAAAAGTGCGGTGCATGCTTCTTATGCCTATGTTTATTTTCATCAAGCTTCTTCTTATGGAAATTCAAAGAAATGTGACCATATTTACCACAGTAAAATAATTTTATCCTTGAATCATTCCTAGTCAAAGACATACCTTGAGGTGTATTTCTCTTTGGTGTGTCTCTGCATTTTTTTCCTACACTTTATGTTCCTCTGGGAGGCCTTTTCTTCACCATTAATGCAATATCTAAATTCTGGAGCTTAAGAGTCATCCACCTCTCTTCCTCTTGTATCAAGATCCCTGTCAATTATTCGAAATCAGGGGCTTTCTCCCTTGTGTTCATGCCTATAAAAAACATCTGATAATGATAAATCATACCATTCATGATAGCCATGATGATATCAATGCCCAATACCATCTCTCCTATATCGGCCAACTTATTTTTCATCTCCGTGATCCAAGAGATGAATGCAACAGCTAATTCACTCTCCTCCATTTTGATGGAAAGAATATTTATCATGAGGAACAATAAAATATTTGCATTCTTTATCTGATACAAATACTTTAGAGTTTTCCAAATATCATTTTTTGAGTTACACTCTCTGACGTGAGGGATAATGCGATATTTCACCAACAATTTCAACAATACTTTCTCTTTGTTCTCCCTCTTCTCCCAATCCCTATTTTTTGTAGTTGTTTAACCTACATCTGTAATCAGATTCAATTAATATCCATTTGAAATTGCCTATGTACTTTGACCCTCAAGTAGGGTTTGCAACTTGAATTTATAATTAGAATAATTAGACCCATCGAGCTTATTTATGTCATTCAAGTACATCTCTACCATCTGATTATTCATCGTGATCTATGGATCTGCCCCAAGATCCTCAACCTCCAACAATCAATTCTTTCAATAAAAAACACAGGAAAAATTAAAACAATCCTCATCAACAAAATAAAATTACACCGACATAACAAATAATCAATCTAGTGCCACAAAAATTGAACTGATAGAGTGATCATGATCTAAGAACACATGACCTACATCATCATAAACACAATTATCTTGAAAAGAGATCTCGTTGCAATCAAATACCATGATCTTGGCAAATAAACTCACACACCAAATGTGTGATCGTGACCACCAGATATGTGATCTAAGCTACAACAATCAACACACTTCCAGAAGGTTGACACAATCTACCACTATCCCTGATTTACACTAATTTTCCACACACTTCGGGAAATCAAGAAAAATTATAGAGCCACCAATATAAATTCCAAGGCTTGGGCCTTCATAAAAAAACTCACCAAATAGGATCAACACACACCGATGCCCTTTCACTGTACTCCTAGTCGGGCTATCAATTTTTTTTAAAGTTTGTGGTCAAAAATGCGTGTTTTACCCCTAAAATTAGTGTTGGTCAGCATGGATTTGGAACCTAAAAGTAGAATTGATCACCATGTTTTTGGCCGCCAAAACTAGTTTTGATCAGGCTTCCTCAAAATTTTAGTGATATGTCACAAAATAAATTGAACCAACCACCAAGGATCTTCGATTTTCTATCAACAAAGGCTTATGACACAACCATCTACCAGGGCTCTTGAACTAGCCACCAAGGCTCAACACATTTTCGCCAATTTCACCACCAAGGCTCCAAACTACCACAAAGGCACTCTAGCCACCCAGGGCCACAAATATACCTCTAAGGCACACCAACCACTAAGGCTCACCAGCTACTAAGGCTCACCAGCAATTGAGGCTCACCAACTTTGATACCAAGGTAAAAAATGGAAGGAACCAAATATATTCTCAAACTAGCATCTCACACGTGAGCAAGTTATACTTGGAGACTACCTCAAGCAGAACTCTCTACTCATTGATCATTAATCATCAAGAATAAATAGATTTACAAGAAAATAAGAAAGTTAGAACTAACACCTAGAAAATAGGAACTAATCCTAAACTAGTATACACACAACTAATAAATAGACTCTCTCCAATAATACATTTTTCATTAATTCGAGCAAATTATGCTCCCTTAATTATGCTCCCTTTTTATGTAAATTATTATGTATGCATTTTTATATTATTCATTAGTTTTTGTTAATTAACCAACACGTATTTCTAATTTTTTTTAATATAATCTTACATGAGAACGTCTCCATAACATACTACTTAGTAGACCACATCTCTCCCAATTAAAAGAATTATATATATGATAAAGTTATACATATATCCATCATACCAAATTGTCAAAAGCCTCGTGAGACTAAGTTGTCAAAAGTTGCAATAAGTTTTAAAGAAACAAAAAAAACAATCTCACATAAATCATTTTTAACCTCCCACTAATAATTATACAAAATATAATGATAATAGAAATGAAAAGATGAATCATTTGAAGAGTATAACTAAGAATCGTGCACTATTATATGAGATTCAATGTACTAGATACTTCAAATAATTAAATAATAAATGAAATCATTAAATCAAGATTAAAGTTAAAATTATGATTTTAGAAAAATTGCAAATTGAAATAGAAAGCAAAAAAATAATTTCCTACTAAAGGATGAAGACTTGTAGATTTTTTTCGTGGGTAGTAACAACTAGTAAGAATAGATATTTATATTTTACTCCTACTTGTTAAAGTCTTGAAAAACATATAAATAATAGTGGGAAGTACTCTTAGTAATAATCTTTATTTACATATTTTCCCTATCAATATTTTACATAAATATCCGAGTTCGATGAAATATTGGGAGAATGAAAGAAAACTAGTTGTTTTTATAACAACTATTTGGCCATCTCTACATCTATATAATTTTAATGACTGATCGGATCTCTCATCTTGTCCTGAAGATGAACCACCACCCTCGTTGGTTCGAAAAGCATCGACAATTTTCTGTCTAATGTGATGACATTCAAAAGATATATTCGGAATAATTACTATGGATCACAGATGCATGAATTCTAATATAGAGTATAAATCGTCAAAATATTGAATTGGCCTAGTGTGTTTCCCTTTACCACTTCCTAAGGAAATATAATGAATAGCGGTATTGTCAACAGATGATAGTAAATATGTTATTACGAGTATGATCTATTTTCAAGTATTTTAATGTAGTTTTCATATAAAGCTTAACAATTAAAAAGAAATTGAAAAAATATCTAAAAATGATGGCATAAATATTGTAACTAAATCCATAAATTGTGGAAGAAAAAAATTATGAGGAAATTATCTACATTCAAAGGTTGAAATAATGTCCAATTAAGCGCTTAAAATATTTTCATCAATAATATTGAAAAGAAAATATTTTATTTTCAAAATTAAACATTATAACTTGCATTGGTAAGTGTTATATCTATTCAAATGAATCTCACATATTATTTTATAGATATGAGATCAAACAGAATAATGTCTCATATACTCTAACTAAATCTAATTATAATTTTATACTAATAGTGAATGATTTCTAATACTATGATTTGATATTAAATAATTCTATCTAAATGTAATTATTATTTTATACCAATAATGAATAATTTGAAAATGGTTCTCCCAATAATAATAACATTTTCTAAATAAAAATGTAATAAAAATATTAAATCAAATATATTTTACTTTTCTTTCCTTCATACAAGTACAAATATTTTTTCTACTTGAAATCATAATATATGTATCATATTTTGAAACATATAACTTATAAACATAAAAAAAAAAACATAATAAATTCAATTATTAAAAGTAAAATTATATATTGTGAAGCGAGTAGGTAACTCCACTAATTGAACTGTGAGATTTGATTGATGGAGCTCATGAATATATATATGGAGGTGAGATAGTTGGCATTCATTTCCCAATGTTTCTTAGACTTAACTTTTTTACTATTTTACACTAATGTACAATTTCTCCCAATCCATTAGGATTAGGTGTCAACATTCCCCCTCTTTATCTGAAGGGATGTTGGTGAGTCCAAGCATTGTTCTGAATTTTTCAAAATTTTCCCTTCGAAGTGTTTTGGTGAAGATGTCTGCAGTTTTCTCATTTGTGTAAAAATGACGTAGATGGATATTTTTGGCCTCAACATGATGTCGAATAAAATAAAATTTTGTATTGATGGGCTTCATTCAATCATGAAAATTTGGGTTCTTGGCCAACTTTATTGGAGAATTGTTGTTGACCATGAGTGGAGTTGAATGCATTTGTTTCATCTGCAAATCTTCTAGGATTTTCATGAGCCACATAATTTCCTTTGTCACTTCAGTTGTTGTGACATATTCTGCCTCAGTTGTAGAATCTGCTGGAACTCACTATTTGATTGATCTCCACGAGACAAATCCTGATCCAAGACTCATAGTATAACCTGAGGTACATACCCGAGTTCTTTGTCTCCATGAAAGTCTGAATCAGAGTATCCAATTAAGCTGAAGTCGACTAGCTGTGTATATTCGAGTCCAAAGTATTGAGTCCCTTTTAAATACTTTAGAACTCTGTTTGTAGAAGACCAATGTCCTTCACAAGGTTTGCGCATAAACCTGGAGAGGATTCCAACAAAAAATGAGATGTTTGGTCTGGTAGTAGTTAGGTAGATGAGACTTCATAAAAGCTGTCTATACTTTGTTGCATCCTCAAATTCCTTCCCTTCAATGAATGCGAGCTTCAAGTTTTGTTCCTTTGGAGTGGTCAAAGGATTTCATTCAGCCATGCCAAAATTATTCAATAGATATCCAATGTAATTCTTCTGAGAAAGGAATATAAATTTAGGATGTTGAGTTACCTCAATACCAAGATAGTAGTCAACATACCCCAAATCAATCATTTCAAAATATTTTTTGAATTCCTTCTTTATGGAGGAAATATAACTCTTATTGTTCCCTATCATCAAAATATCATCTACATACACCACAAGATAGACAAATTCTTTTCCAATTTTCTTAACAAACAAATCTACATCATCAAGATCAAATTGTTTGAAGTTAAGTTTCAGAAGATGCTCAGTTAATTTCTTATACCAGGCTCACAGTGCTTGATTGAGGCCATACAAGGATTTTATAAGCTTGCATAATTTTTGTTCTTGGCCCTTCACAAAAAATCATTTTGGTTGGGACATAAAAATATTCTCCTTCAGATCTCCATTCAAAAAGGTGTTTCTTACCTCCATCTAATGGAGTTTCCAACCATTTTGAGATGCTAAGGAAAATAGTGTCTGGATGGTGGCCCATTTTCTCGTGGGGGAAAAAGTTTCCTCATAACCTACCCCTTCTTTCTATGCAAAACATTTTTCCACAAGTTTGGCTTTGTGCTTGTAAAGTGAGCCATTAGCTGTACACTTGTTATTGTAGACCCACTTGTAGCTAGTTGGTTTGGTTCCCATTGGAGGATCAACTAGTTTCCAAGTGCCATTCTTTATCAAGGCATCATACTCCTTTTCCATAGCTTCATTCCATTAATCATGAGAAGTGGATTCTTTGAAGGAAGTTGGCTCAATACATGTAAACAAAATCAATTCAAAATTATAACCAACATCCATATCAATATGTGAATCAGAATCAACTATATCACCTCCATTTTTTTGCATGGAACTTCTTCTTCATGTGTGTCCAACCTCATGAGGACGAAAATTTTCCAGTGTCTTTGTCAGCCATTTTGGGGGACCTTTCTGAGATGGCTAAGGCTGCTCATTGGACTGAGTTGATATTGAATCACGATTCAATATCCCAATTCTGTCAATCACATCATTCAAGGTGTCATCTGTGGTTGGTTCTTCATGTTGGGGAGAGAGTTATTCAAAATATGATTCCATAGATTGATTCATTATAGGAATCCCCCCTTAAAGATGTAGAATCTGATTATCAAAATCTTGAAAGGATTTTGCATGTGTGAATCTGTCCAAGCGATCAAGTTGTCGCTCAAAAACATCGCCAGTATTGGAAGATTGAAGGAATATGACATCTCTAGATACTACAAAATTCTTATTGACTTCATCATAGAGACGATATCCTTTGGCGGTATTGGAATACCCCAACAGGATATATTTTCAACTTCTAGCACCAAGTTTATTTCTTTGTACCTTAGGTATCAAAGCATAACAGGTGGAACCAAAGACCTTGAAATGATTTACTGAAGCAATGTGGCCATGCCACATTTCATAAGGAGTTTTATTTCTGATTTTTTTATAAAGACAACTATTCTTTATGCACACATCAAATAGAACTGCATCAGCCCAAAACATCAATTTTACATTCTTGGAAAACATCATGGAGTGAACCATATTTAAATTTTTCATGTTCATTCTTGCATCTACACCATTATGTTGAGGATTATAGGGCACAATTTTTTTATTCTTGATCCCATGTTGGCGAAGATAGTTTTCAAATTCGTTTAAAGTGTATTCTTTTCCATTATTAGTGCACAAAGAGCCAATATGAGTTTGTGCATCATTTTCAATCCATGCATGAAAATTCTTAAATGTTTGAAAAGCATCAGATTTTTTATTCAATAAGTAAACCCAATACATTCTAGTGTAATCATCAATAAATGTCATCATATATTTATTTGCATTTGCAAAAGCAATAGGCATGGGTCCTCATAAATCTAAATGAATAAGATAAAGTTCTCTATGTGCTCTGGAATGTGAATCATGAAAGGAGTATTTCCTATGCTTTCCTAGAATACAAACATCACATCTCTTAACTTTCCTAGGAATTATAGGCAATCTAGTAACACCATTCTTCTTCAAAAATCGATGGTTTCCATAGTTTAAGTCTCCAAATCTAGCATTCCATAAAAGACTTCATGGGAGTGTACCTTCATCATAGTGAGAAATAAATAAAAACTTTTGTGCATGAGCAGAGGTACCTTGAAGCTTTAGGAGTCTTCCTTCTTCTATTCCTCTCATGACGAGTGAGCGATCTTATGCTTTTATGACCTCAAAATTTCCATTAAAAATGTGAATGGAGTTCCCTTTCTCGTGGATGTGGACCAAGGACAACATGTTTCTCCTCAACTTAGGGAGGTATAGAACCTCATGTACAAGATGGTCTGGAATACCACGCAACTTAAGACTGATTGTACCAAGCCTTGATAGCTTCAGTTTAGATTTGTCTAAAAAGTATACTGCTCCATCAACCTTGTCAATCAATTCTTCAAAAAAATATTTTCTAAAGGTCATGTGACATATTGCTCCATAATCTAGCAACCAATCATTTCTCCAAGAAGTAAGTGAATCATTAAATAAGTCTTTAGTTACTCCAATGTTACAATGTGCTACAACATATTGAGTGGATTCATGTGCCTTACCTTTGTCTGTGTCATGAGTTTTACCTTTTTTCTTGATTTCTTTTCTTCTCAATTCCGTCCCAAGCTAGCTTATATGTAGATGCATCATGCCAACATTTATTGCAACATATGCATTGAAAATCAGATTTTTCACTTTGAGCTTGTATGCCTCCCCTTCCTCTGAAATTTCTTCTTCCTCTTTCTCTTCGGCCACCTCTTCCCCTAGAATAATCTTGAGCATGATTCTTCTCTCTATGTGTGAAACATACAACTTCTTCACATGAAAAAGGGGTTGTCTTCTTTCCAAAAGCCTTCTCTCTTTATGAAATTTTTTTCTCAAGGGAATCAAAGGTGATCTTCATGAGGTTTCCACTTGCTTGCAATGACTCAAGGTAGTGCGAGTAAGTGGGATACAATTCCTTAACATAATCTACGAGAGGTATGTCAACTTCTACACCATTATTTTTAATGTCATGCATGATAGATTTTACTTATGATGTTAAAGCAAGAGGATCATCATTTTTCAATACAACGTTGAATAACTTAATCATTAATTGAACAATTTCAAGTTTCGAATGTGGTTCATAGAGTTCTTTTAATTTCCTCAAGATGTCATAGGCATTTGAAAATGGTATAATATGGAAACTGACCACTTCATTTACAAAAGCTGTAATCAAGACATAGGCCTTCACATTCTTGTTTTCCCAAATGGCGATATCTTTGTCTCAGGTGGGCTTTATCGCTGTATTTTCTCCTCCTACTTCACAAATTTCTCTACATAACTCATTAGAAATGTGACTGTGCTTGATTTTTCAAGACCACTCAGGATAGTTCTCCTTTCCACAGAGAAGTACTCCCATAATAGATATCAGAGAATGCATTGTAAAAATGTACTATAAAAAGACATAGTCTGCTGGAAAAAAACTCAGTTATGGTGTAAAAAAAAATGCATGTTGTTGCAAAAAACTCAATTCTGGTGTAAATTTTGTTTTATTGTAAAAAAAAATATATTTTTTTTGTAGAGGTTTTATCAGGGGGGGGTCAGAGCTCGGGGAGTTCGTACCTATGGGAGGTCAGAACTAGGGGAGTTGGGGGAGTTCGTACCTAGGGGAGGTCAGAAATAGGGGAGCTGGGACCTTAGGGAGCTGAGACCTAGGGTGGTTGGATAAGGGGAGGTGGAATAGGGGGAGGTGACAACAGAGGGAGGATGGTGGAGGGAGGGCACAGGAGGGAGCGAGCGGAGGGCAGAGGAGGAGAGCCCATAGTTCGGCTAAGGGAGGGGAGCTAGTAGGCTAGTGGAGCGATGTGGGAGCATGAGTAGAACGTTGTGGGAGGTGGGAGGAGGGGGTTGTGGGAGCATGGAGGAGAGTGCTGCAGGAGGAGGGAGCAATGATGGGAGGTAGGAGGGAGAAGCGACGGGAGGGAGGAGGGCATTGTGGGAGGGAGAAGAGCTGTGGGAGGAGAGTAGCGATGGGAGGGAGGAGGGCGTTGCGAGAGGGAGAAGAGCCGTAGGAGGAGATCAACGAGCTGTGTGAGGGAGCCAGAGCGTTGTGGAGGGCGGAGGGAGGACTGAAACAATTTCTCAATGCAGAACAATTTATCAACGCAAAAAAACAATTTCTCAACACAATAACAATGCACATGATTTTACAGGAATATGACAGAGTTGTGAGTCTCCAAAGAAAATGCAGAACAAAGATAGTTTTGCAGAATAAAGGGAGTTACAAGGGCATGGTAGCCAAAAAAGAGTTGTCTCTGATACCATGTCAAGCCATGAGGTAACTCCACAAAATGAATTGTTAGATTTGATTGATGGTGCTCATGAATATATACATGGAGGTGAGACTCTTGAGATTCATTTCCCAATATCTTTTAGACTTCCTTATTTCCTATTTTACAATAATTAAAATTTCGCCCAATCCCTTAGGATTTGGTGTCAACATATATATATATAAATAATTGTACAAATAAAAATAATATGAAACAATATTTTGTAACACACTAACCTAAATCATCTATAAAAAATACAACATCATAAAAAAAACTTATGAATAATTAATGAAAACCAAAACTTACGATGCTAATTCTTTCGATGATTTGTGATGTTAATTTATTGAACATTTATTTTAAATTTTCAACATTAGATATATATGTGCATTCGCCTTCGATAATTGATTGACCTAATGAATTTAAAAAATGCAACTCGAAAAATAGGCTTGAGTATGTAGACTATGGTAGTGTTTTAACCTTTGTACTTCCCAAACCGTCTGTCTAGCTGGAACATACCTTCTGGGGATCAGTGTAGGTGTCCAAATCAACGGTTGGGTGGTGTACACCATGGATTGTGTCGATTCATTCCTGAAATATGAGGGGCTCATATTGATTTAGAGCTGGTTAGGGTGTTACCCTACCCCAAGTCCTCTTTGGTCGGGCTTCATAGCTAGAACTTAAATCTTGGATGAGCGCCTCTTATACTAGCCATCTTCCGTCCCTCAAAATCCATAGGAGCCTTTGCTGTTCAGGTAAATAGGGGAGAATCTGGATCTCGAGCATGGATTCTTGTCATGAGGCTGTAGATTGCGGTTAGTTTGGACGGCCATGACGGTTTCGACTAGCACAGAGTGCTGAGAGACCTGGGGAAGAAGGGGGGGCTCTGAGAGACCTGTAATGGTTTCGGTTAGGTAAGCTTTAGCTGGTACCCATTTCTGCACAATATTTCTATTGCTAGTGGTGGCTATTGGTGAATATTTAAGCTGGAACCCATGGAGGACAAATCGATGTTGCTTTTGGTGGCTATGGATGAATATTTTCTATGCTGGTACCCATTGTGAACACGATATTGTGGCTAATGGTGGCTAGGGCTGTTATAGTTATAATAGTAGGGGGGTCATGGTTTCCATGTTCTGGGGACTGGTTTTCAGTGGTGTAGTTGGATCAGCAGAGGTAAGATATCCACCTGTTTTTGCCAAGATGGTACCCAATAGAATATATGATTGTTCTGAGTTTGGTGGCTATTGATGCATGTTCTGGGGCTGGAACCCAAAGTTGACTATTTGTACAAGTTTTTGGTGGTTAATGAAGGTGTTCATTAGCTGGTACCCAATGTGAACATTTGTTGAACGTTTTTGGTGGCTACCGAATTTGCATTTGGCTGGTACCCAAGCTGAACAAGTATATGTTGCTTATGGTGGTTGTGGGTGAACTCAGGTTATTCCGTTTTATCCCGTCTAAACTGTGTTGGGGTTCAGGGTGGGGCGAATCCGCTTGGGGATGTCGAGTTGATTAGCAGTTGTTTTCGGATGCATTCTTTTGGTGCCCAGGGGACTTGATGCGCGGGAAGCAGCTCACATAGCCATTGCGAGATGTGTGGTATTGACACTATCATTTGCTGCTTTGGATGAGAACGGGTTCATGTTCGCTTCCCTGGTTCAAGATCTCGTAGCAGCCGCTGGATCCAGGCGTCAAGAGTCTCTTTTCCTGCTGTGGGATGATATTCCGGCCTTCCGGAACCCTGTTTGAGCTTTCTGCAACTGCTGAAAAGTCGCTGGTTATCCGGCTTGGCGTTCTTTTCTACGGCTATTTTATTCGGCTATTTTGAATTATTTTTCCGGGGAACTTCCCACTCTTTCCGCCTGACAACGGCGGTGATTTGACGTACTGGCCGTTGCTGGATGTTTGTTTCATTTATGGTCATAATCGTTCACCAACTCAACATAAATGACACATCTGTTGCCCTTTCTCCTTTTTGATCGGTCGCCCACTCTACTGTGACCGTTCACCTACCGTCATATCCATCTCATCAGTGGTCCGGCATACGTCTCTCGGACTGCTGTTTTGCGATCTGGGCGACTCTTACTTGGTAGGCCATTCTTGCCTCAGCGGGAGCCGATACTTGTCTATTGCTGGGCTAGATTTTTATTTGAATAATTTTGGATATCAAACAAAATGGTGGACGCCACTCGAAGCTCCTGGTAGGATAGATTTTTCTGGCGACACAGAAGTCCCTTGGATTTATTATTCTCGGGAGCCCTTTCGATTTCCTCTAAATATGCATTCACAATTCGGGCATTCTACAACAGGCTCAGCAACTCGAAATTCAGAAATGCTCCCGTGATTGCTGGGTTTGCACTTATTTCTTGGGGTATTCACCCTGTCTTCTGTTTGCTGCTAGCCATGGGCGGTGATGGTGTCTGTTCCTGCCTCCTCATCGGCTGATCTGCAGCGGCTTCCTTTCGCTGCTTTGGCTGAGGTTCGAACATTGAACCTCTGGACGCCACTCGAAGCTCCCGGTGAATAGAGTTTTCTGGAGACACAAAAGTCCCTTGGATTTAATGATCTCTGGAGCCCTTTCGTTTTCCTCTCAATAAGCATTCACCACTCGGGCATTCTACAGAGTCCACTGCCACTATTTCATTCTCAGAGACTCCTAGTGGCCTCTATGGATTCCGGTGTCTGTCATTGTTATGATCTCTTGATTTCTGCTGCATTGGGTATTAGCAAGGTCCGGGTGGTCGACGTATTCACTTATCGTCAAGACATTTCTTTTCCTTTCGATTCCGGATCTAATGGAAACGCCGGTCTTGGATGGATGCAGTAAGCTGTCGGATCTCCGGATCGAATTGGGGAGCCGGATCTCCCCCAATCATGGAGACAAATCTCATCTTTTTGCGAGAGCCATATTGTTTTCAGGACAGTTAATCAAGCGAGCCTGTTTAGATGTGCAAGGGTTTTGATTTTGTCTAGGGCTTCTTTTTTCTTCTTCAAGTGGATCAAGCATAATCAAGTGACTCGGATTCCAAATGACATGTATGCATGATGTTTTTCAAGCGAGCCTGATTTGGTATTTGCCTAGCGAGACAACCATTCATCAGTCATGGAGACACTATGGTTCTCACCCTTTTGTTTGCTTTCTTTCATTTCAGTTATCTTTTATTTCTTTTTATATCATGAATATGATGCTGCATATTCTCTCTCCTAGCTCTTTTCTATGTATACAGGAATGATCTCGTGGATATGTTTTATACTATCCGTTATGTTGTTGGCCATGAACATCGAATCACTTCTCTTCAGAAGTGTATTCTGGATGTATTTGGCATATGGGGTTTTCTCGCTGTTTTAAATAACAGTTTGAGATTGTATTGATGATCATGTACTGTCATATATTTCTTTTAATATATACAGCGTTTTTTTCCTTCTGAAAAAAAAAAAAAAAAAGTCCTCTTTGGTCATTCTTTTTGCGCCATCCTCCAATAGCGGCTTCTCTGCTATAGAGGGTTAAATTCCACATTTTTTTTTTTCTGGTGCCCCGAGACTTCACCAAGCTGGAAGAACAACACGTAACCTGCCCATGGTTTTCTTGTTTCATTTTTGATGGGGTACTATAACACACTCTGCTTTGTTTTTCTGAAATACGTTTTAATGAAGTACCGTGCTACTACATTTCACTATGTTACCAATATTTATTTCATTGTTTAATACAATGTTTACAATTATTATTATTTTTATTGTTTGCAAGTTTGTTTATTTTTATATAGTTTAGCATGAAAATATATATACTGTCTCTCTTCGCTTACTCTTTTGCTTAATACAAACACTAATTAGTAGCCCACCGGATTGACCCTAACACTTCAGTAGTGGATTGTTCAGTCTTAGCTTCTTCCGGGGAGAACTAACCCTACACAGGAATTTGAGACTTACCGACCATTGACATATTAATAAGTAAGTCTATTAAGGTCCATTGAATAAGTATTTACCCATATTTTGGAATATTCTACTATGTATGTGCTACCAGTCTGCTCCAGACATAATGCCACATCTTAGGACTTGTTTTCGAACCTAGACTATCACCTAGTAACCCTTGCAATAATTAAAATTGGAATAATTGTAAAAATTAAGATAATAATCAGATTTAACGAGACAGTTAGATTTACAACTACACACAGATTAAAACAAACAACATTCAATTTTAAAATAGACAGAACTGGGTACTTACCTAATTCTTTTATTTTTAGCTTATGAACTCCAATTGAGAAACGATCTCGTCCCTTCCAACAAGATCGAAAATTACGTCCATGTCTCCCCTCCAGCTCCTGAAATTCCAACAATTTGTGACAGTTGATTTTGAGTCATCAGATATCAAGACCCATTTGAGTCCAACCTGAAAGTCACCAGACTTTAGTCTATACATAAAGGAGTTCCACTGGTTCAGCCAGCTCAAGAACTCCCTCAGTACAGTATCTTTGTACTAGGCTATTTGAATTCATTTCTCCTCTTCTGTTCCTCTTTTCAGCAAATGATTTCTCCAGAAAAGAAAAACAATAAGAAGACCCATCTCATTCACCGAGATTCCTTATCTCTAAAATGAGAGTCAAGATCCATAATATCATAACTTTTCTCAAGTTAGGTTCCTTATCTTGAGCTTCTCTCTTAATTCCATTCTTGCCAAAAATATATTTCTATCAAATAATAAAATAAATATTTACACAGCCGTATAGGTTTCCTTCGAAATTTTATATAGGTAAGTATTTTAAAGATTTCTTTTAATCTATGGTAAAAATGATTGAAAAGAAATTACCAACACTAGTATTAACCGACGTCTTTCCCTCCTGGCTTGAAACACTAAATAAATGTGGGTATACGTGTTGCATCACACTTTCATCCTCCCATGTATCTATTTTTAGGCTAAAGTGTGGCCACTGCACTTTAACTTGGGTGATAAATTAGTTCTACATTATTACTTATTTTCAGTCTAAGATACACAATGGTTTTACTAGAAACTCTCCATCCAATTCTACATGGTTACAATAGACATAGTCTTAGATTTTGTTTTTTTAAGATAAGAGAATTTACCAAAATAAGGTATGTACTATAGATTTTACCATACATTTACTTGTATGTCATTCCAACCAATAATGTGAATGGAATCATATATGTATTTTTTTAATAAGTAAATATGAAACACATTATGCACCAGCATATAACTTGGTAATGAGAGTTTATATGCTACCAATGCTATTCTTTCCAGGATTTGGAAGGGGCCACAATATCATGGTGCTAACCTTGTGTACAGAGCACATCTCAAAGTACTTATGTTGGGCTTAACCCTTACATAAACATCTCAATAGCATCTCACTAGCAAAGTGAAATTGGTTATAACGCATCCATGGTATGCTCACACAACTTCATATCATGGAACTCTTTTTCTTTATCATCATAAAATCGTTTTCTCAAATATTTATCCTTGAAATATTTTTGGAAATTATCCCATGTTATCTCCTGTTCACTAATCTCTCGAATCATTTTAACCTCTTCCCATCGTAGGGTGGCTTTGTTCTGCAACTGACATATCACCGATCATGCTTTAATATTATTATCATATTCATATATCTAAAAATATTTCTTCAGGGTGATCAACCAAGATTCAACAACTTCCTTTGCCTCACTGTCAAATGTGGCTTTGTTCTGCAACTAATATATCACCAATGGTGCTTTAATATTATTAACATATTCATATATCTAAAAATATTTCTTCAGGTTGCTCAACCAAGATTCAACATCTTCCTTTGCTTCACTGTCAAATGTTGGGAGTTTTATTTTCTTAAATTTCCCATGTAATTCTATTCTTTGCTTCTTATTTTTACTAGCTAAATTTTTTTCTGATTCTTATTCATTATTTATCTGATGGTGCTCCTCATGTTGGTTGATTTATGCTCTATTCTCACTATGTAGGATTATGTTTGGATTCCTTTCATTCTCTCTGTCTAACATGTTTTTCGGAATTCTTTCCTCCTCCAACTTCAACCTTTCGTTGTGAGCCCGTAAATTGGTCATTTATGCTCGTAATTATTGGATTGTTTCTAGCAGTAATGAATTTTTGTTTTGACTATTTTCACCCAACTGAACCCTGATCTTGTAACAGGGCTCTGATACCACGGCTCTGATACCAATTGTAATGTGCTAACCTAAACCGGTTATCAAAAATGTGACATAACAAAAAAAGTTATGAACAATTAATCAAACCAGAAATTACCGTATTAATTCTTTCCATGGTTTGGGATGTTAATTTATTAGAAAATAATTTTTAATTTTAAACATTATATATACTCACATTTTCCTTAGGTAATTCATTGAATTAATGCATTTTAATAATGCAGCTTCCAAATTAGGCTTGAGCCTGCATATTATGGTAATATTTTAACCCATTTTGCATTACCCTTTATCCATCTAGAACTCACCTTCTGGAAATCGGTGCAGGTGTTCAAATCAATGGTAGGGTGATGTTCACCATGGAAAATTTTGATTCATTCCTGAAAGATCAAGGGATCAAATATATTTGGAGTTGGTTAGGGTGTTACCCTACCCAAAGCCCTCACTGGTAATTCCATTTTCACCATCCTCCAACAATGGCTAATCTGCTAGATGTTGGAAATTAATTCCAACTGCAAACATAACAAAAGAAGGATAGAAATTCAAATTTTTTATTTGACAGGAGCAACAAAGTCTTGATCTAATTTTTACACTCGACTTCGCATTAAATTTATAGGTTTTAATCCCTACATCAGTAGTATGACGGCAACCATCTCCGGATCCATCAAATCATGGTCTGCACCATGTTACCTCCCACCTACATGTATCTGAAAAAAGGAGCGCGAAAGGATAGAATTTGAATTTTGAATTTTAAAGTTTTATGTCGTAGAGTTTTATAATGTAATAGATTGTAGTATTTTGTAAGAGCAGATAGAGTGCAGAGAGAGGGAGAGAGTAGCAGAGAGTTGAAGCTGCGTTTATGCAGAGTGAAGACAAAAAGACCACAAAACAGAGAAAGAAAACTCTGTGTGTTGCCGCAAGTGAAGTTGTGTGTGTAGCAGCAAAGTAACTTGTTCTATGTGTTGTTGCAACTGGAACTAGGTGTTTCCGCAAAGGAGACTGTGTGTTGCCACAACAAAAAACTAGGTGTTGCCGCAACAGAAAAACTGTGTGAAAGGAGCAAATGAAAAACACAGTGAGGAATATTTTGATGAATCCAGAACTGTAGTTTTGATGAAATATTGTATTTGGTAATAGTTTTCAAGTTTAATGAAATAGAAATTTTTACTCCATCTCTCTTTCCACATATCTATCATTTTTAATCTTTGTGTTTAAGTTGAGGAAAATCATTTCCTCTATGTGTTCGTAATATTCAAAAATTTCCAACATGGTATCAAAGCTAGTCCAGGCTCTTTAAAGGTGTCAAAGAAGCTAAAGGAAGGATTTTTATGTTGCAGCAGTTTCTCCAGTAGTGTGAAGGCTCAACTAAAATCCAAGGTATTTCTCAAAACATAATTTGTGTTACTTTTTGAAGAGGTCAATTTATTTAAAAATCACAGTGAGGATTTAAAGCATAGTTTAGAGTGCTAGGCATGGCTGGAGCCAGCACAAGCATGAGTATTGGAAATTCTCATCTCCCACAGTTCAATGGGAAGAACTATGATTATTGGACAATCACCATGAGAGCCTTTTTTGCCTCGCAAGACTTATGGGAAATTGTTGAGGATGGTTTTGAAGAACCAATAGATGAAAATGAATTTAATGCCTTAACACAGGTAGAGAAGGATTTATTGAAGAGTAGTAGAAAGGACTCTAAGGCCCTCTTCTATCTCTATCAAGAAATACATGAGAGTGTGTTTCCAAGGATAGCAGTAGCTAAGAAATCCAAGGAAGCATGGGATACTCTAAAGATAGCCTATCAAGGTATGGAGAAAATGAAGACAACAAAACTACAATTTCTGGGGAGAGATTTTGAAACTCTCTGTATGAAAGAGTCTGATAACATAGACTCATTCTTCACACATGTGATTGGGATGGTAAATTAGATAAGGTCTCTTGGAGAGACACTTGAAGAAAGAAGGATTGTGGAGAAAATTTTGAGGAGTCTACCCTCACGGTTTGATATTATTGTTACCACGATAGAAGAGAATAAAGATATCTCAAAGTTCACAGTAGATGAACTTCATGCATCACTGATGACTCATGAACAGAGATTGGGTAGAAATGAAAACTCATCTCTAGAGCATGCCTTCAAGACCCAGATTTCTTTTGGAAGAGGAAGAGGTCAAGGCAGAGGAAGAGGAAGAGGCAGAAGCAAAAACAGAGAAGAAAGAAATAGCTTTTCACATTCACATGGAAGGAGCAACAGTCAGAATCAAAGCCACGGCCAATGCAACAGCCAACAAGGTGGACACCAACATGCTCAAGGACAAAGGTATGACAAATCCAATGTCCAATGTCATTATTGCAAAAAATATGGGCACTATGCCAATGTGTGTAGGAAAAAGCAAAATGACATGAATAATAGCCATAATGCTAATGTACCAAGTGAAGAAGAGAACCCAAAGAATGTGATGTTAACATGTAATGTAGCATAAGATAGACAAGATGATGTATGGTTCTTAGATTTAGGCTGCAGTAATCACATGACTGGAAACATAGCAATGTTTTCCAATCTTGATGAAGAAGTTAAATCAGAAGTAACAACTAGAACTGATACTAAGATTTATGTCAAGGGAAAAGGCAGAGCTAGTATCCGTGCAAGAAATGGTGAGCAGAAATTTGTGCGAGACGTATACTATGTTCCTGGCATGAAGTGTAATCTTTTGAGCGTTGGGAAACTCATAAACAAAGGTTACAATGTAGTTTTTAAAAATGATGTGTGCACAATAATGGATATACCTCCAAGCAAGAAGATTATTTCTGAAATACAAATAACCAGCAATAGAATTTTTCCCCTCAAGATCAATACTGACTTGAAGGGAAAAGGAAAGTATGTAGTAGCTGTAACTCAAGAGGTCTTTCAGAAGGAAGCGAAAGATGAGAATTGGTTATGGCACTTGAGATTTGGACATCTCAATTTTGGAGGTCTAAATTTGATGCACAGAAAAGGAATGGTAAGAGGACTACCATTGATTGAGAAACTGGACAGCCTATGTGAAGACTGAATCTTGGGAAAACAACAAAGAGAAAACTTTCCATCAAGAAAGAGCATAAGGGCAAAATCACCCTTAGAAATTATTCATTCAGATTTATGTGGGCCGATGAAAACAAAATCAGTTTCAGGCAGCAATTACATGATAAATTTTATTGATGATTTTACAAGGAAAACTTTGGTTTATTCCTTGAAATATAAAAGTGAATTTTTTGAAAAAAAATTCCACTTTAAAGCTCTAGTAGAGAAACAAAGTGGGCAACATATCAAATTTCTTAGAACTGATAGAGGAGGTGAGTAAATCTCAAAATAATTTATGTGTTTTTGCAGAGAAAATGGCATACATAAATAGTTTACTACAAGGTACACACCGCAACAAAATAGTGTTGTTGAAAGGAAGAATCGAACCATAATGGAAATGGTGAGAAATATGTGAAAGGAAAAACATTTACCAAATGAGTATTGGGAAAAAGCTACAAATTGTGTTGTGTATATTTTAAATAGATGCCCAGCAAAATCTGTAATGAACAGAGTTCCAGAAGAAGTGTGGAGCGGCAGAAAACAAGGAGTCACCCACATGAGAGTTTTTGGGTGTGTGGCTTATGCACACATTCTAGAATAGTTGAGGAAGAAGTTGGACAGTAAGGGGGAGAAGAGCATCTTCCTTGGACATTGTGAAGACTCCAAGGGATATAGATTATATAACCCATCTTCAAAGAAATTTGTTATAAGAAAAGATGTGCAATTTGTTGAAGAGGAAGCATGGGATGGAAGCATTGAGAGAATAGTCAATGTCAAAAGCTATTTGTCTCATGATGAAGATGAGGAAGATGTGGCTGAAAATAAAATCTCATCAGTAGCACAACCTCCACCAACAAAAGGACAACAAGAGACACCTCAAGCAGGAGTAATAACACCCTTGAGAAGAAATGAGAGTGCTTCTCCAAGCACGCCACATAGAGAAGATTTGAGTGCTTTTTCAAGCACATGTACACCAAATGAAAGAGGAACAAAATTCAGAAATTTGAATGATATTTATGAGCAAGAGACAAAAAATGAAGGTATGAACTCTTTATTTTCTTTATACTGTCATGTTGATGATCCTATTCATTTTGAAGAAGCTTTAAAAGATAGAAAATGGATAGAAGCTTTGGATGAAAAAATTAATGCCATAGAGAGAAATAAGACATGGGATTTGGTTGAACTTCCAAAAGGTAAGGAAGTCATTGGAGTGAAATGGGTCTACAAGGCCAAGAGTAATGTTTAAGGTAAAATTGAAAGGCACAAGGCCAGACTTGTTGTCAAAGGTTATAAGCAGCAACATGGAAGAGATTATGAAGAAATTTTTGCACCGGTTGTAAGAATGGAAATAGTGAGAGCAGTGTTGTCTATAGCAGCACAACACAAATTGAAGGTTCATCAAATGGATGTAAAATCAGCATTCCTAAATGCAGTTTTAATGGAAGAGGTTTATATTGAACAACCTCTAGGCTATGAGAAAAAGGTCCAAGAACACAAATTTTGCAGATTGAAGAAAGCTCTTTATGGGCTGCAACAAGCACCAAGAGCATGGTACAGTATGATAGATTCCTATCTACTAGAGAATGCGTTTGAAAAATGTGAAGGAGAACCCACATTATATATCAAAGAAAAGGATGGTAAGATGCTGATTGTGGTTTTATATGTTGATGATGTAATATTCACAGGTAATGATAATTACCTTATTGAAAATTCTAAAATAGTCATGAAAGATGAATTTGAAATGACTGATATGGGATTGTTGAGATAATTCTTAGGAATAGAAGTAGAGTAAAATAAAAATGGTAGTTTTATCTCACAAGCTAAGTATGTAAATAAAGTTTTGGAAAGATTTAACATGCAGGATTGCAAGGCAGCAATAACACCCACAGTAATGGGATTGAAACTCAGCAAAGAGGACAATAGCAAGGATTTTGATCCTAGCTTGTACAAGAGCATAGTTGGTAGCCTCATGTATTTGACTGCAACTAGGTCGGACATCATGCATGCTGTAAGCTTGATTTCCAGATTCATGGAGAGGCCAAAAGAAGCACATTGGCAAGCAGAAAAAAGAATTCTGAGGTATGTGAAAGGAACAAAGAGGTATGGTATTCTGTATACTACTTTAGAAAATTCTAAGTTGATTAGATATACTGATAGTGATTGGGATGGAAGTGTAGATGACTAGAAAATTACATCTAGTTATGTTTTTCATATGGGTTCAGAAGCCATTTCATGGGCTTCTAAGAAACAGCCTATTGTAGCTCTATCTACAGCAGAGGCAGTGTATGTGGCAGCTACAACAACAACATGTCAAGCAGTATGGATGAGAAGAATGTTGAGAAGTTTATGTCAATAATAGGTAAAAGGCACAGTGATTTATTGTGAAAATAGCTCAGCCATAACATTGTCTAAGAATTTTGTGTTTCACAAGAGAATGAAACACATAGATGCCAAGTTTCACTACATCAGGGAGGTAGTGAACAATGGAGAAATTGTTCCGAAGCATTACAGAACTGAGGAGAAATTTGCTGACATTTTGACAAAACCATTGGGGAAGAAAAAATTTAATTATCTCAGAGAATTTCTGGGTATGCAAGAGAACAATAGTTGTAATTAAGGGGGAGTGTTGGAAATTAATTCCAACTGCAAACAAAACAGAAGAAGGACATAAATTCAAATTTTTGATTTGATGGGAGCAGAAAAGTCTTGATCTACTTTTTACACTCAATTGCGCATTAAGTTTCTAGGTTTGAATCCCTGGATCAACAGCATGACAGAAACCATCTCCCGATCCATCAAATCATGGTCTACACCACGTTACCTCCCACCTAATTGTATTTGAAAAAAGGAGCATGAAAGGACAAAATTTGAATTTTGAGTTTTAAAGTTTTATGTCATACAATTTTATAATGTAATAAGTTGTAGTATTTTGTAAGAGTAGATAGAGTGTAGAGAGAGAGAGAGAGTAGCAGAGAGTTGAAGCTGCGTGTATGAAGAGTGAAGACAAAAACACCATAAAATAGAGAAAGCAAACTTTGTGTGTTGCCGCAACTAAGACTGTGTGTTGCTGCAACTAAAGCTGTGTTTGTAGCAGAAAAGTAACTAGTTATGTGTGTCGCCGTAACTAGAACTAGGTGTTGCTGCAAAGGAGACTATGTGTTGCCGCAACAGAAAACTGGGTGTTGCCACAACAAAAAAACTGTGTGAAAGTAGCAAATGAAAAACACAGTGAGGAATATTTTGATGAATCTAGAACTGTAGTTCTGATGAAATATTGTATTTTGTAATAGTTTTCAAGTTTAATGAAATAGAAATTTTTACTCCATCTCTCTATCCACATATCTATCATTTTTAATCTCTGTGTTTGAGTTGAGGAATATTATTTCCTCTGTGTGTTCGAAATATTCAGAAATTTCCAACACTAGAAAGGGTTACATTCCAGGGTTTTGTTCTGGTGCCCCGTGACTTCACCACACTGGAATACCAGCACGTAACCTACCTCAATCATTTCTATGTGATCTGGTTAATAACTTATTTTCCTCCTATTATGGGCTTTCCAGGTAACCCCTTCATCTCATACAATTATTTCTTCTCACGTTGTTCAATTGAAGGTTCGAATCAAGGTTGGAAATATATCTTCCACTCCAACCAGGTACTTCTTAGTAAGGGTTTGGATCCCTTCAGATCGTTCTTGTCTATTTTCAGTTGTCTTGAGGTTGTGGTTGAGTTACCTTGGAACTTCCTCCACTAATTTTATTTAAGAATTTGTCTATGTGTATGTTAGTTAACCGGGATTTGACTTGAAATTACTTTTCCAAGCTATAGGCTACATTGCATAATTAATTTTGGACTTGTATAAATATTCTGTTGGACATCTTCTTTGAGTCGTTACAGTTAGTGGTTATTTCACTTTTGGAACTAAAATATTGTAGGTTTTATGGTTACTTTCCTTCATGACATGGGTTTGAATTTCTCATTAATTGTTGTAAAATTTTATTAGTGACAATCACTCTACCTATGCGAGAATAATTCATTGTTTAGATTTATGAACATGATATTGTATGGTATACTACTGTGCTCATGATTTTATTGTTTCACTGTTGAGGGTGTGCTATAACACACTCTATTTTTATTTATTTATTTATTTATTTTATTTTATTTTAATTTTTTTTCTGAAATAAGGTTTAATGAAGTACCACGTTGTTGTTGTTCACTATGTTATAAGTATTTATTTCATCGTTTAGTATACCATTTACAATTATTACTATTTTTTATTGTTTTCAAGTCTATTTAGTGTTATATAGTTTAACATGAAAATATATATATTGTCTCTCTTCTCTCGATCTTTTTCTTAATACAAACACTGATTTGTATCTTGGGCTCAAGACCGAAGTCCTTCCCGGACTTCTTTTTGGTCCACGAGATTGACCCCAACACTTCAGTAGTGGACTATTCAGTCTAGGATTCTGCCATAGAGAAATAAGCCTACCCAGGAATCCGAGACTTCCATAACTAACCATTGATATATTAATAATTCAGTCCAGTAAGGTCAATTGAATAAGTATTTACTTGTCTTTTGGGTTCTTCTAGTATGTATGTTATACGAGTTTTCTTCCGACATAATGCCACATCTTAAGACTTATTTTTGAACGTAGACTATCACCCAATAACCCTTACAACAATTAAAATTATAATTGTTGGTCAAACTAAGATAATAATCATATTTAAAAATACAATCAGATTTATGATTACACACAAATTAAAACAGAAAACATTCAGATCTAAAACAGACAAAACTAGGGTATTTATCTGATTTTGTTCTTTTTAGCTTATGGAATCCAACTAAGAAATGCTCTCCTCCCTTCCAACATGACCAAAAATTATGTCCGAGTCTCCACCCAGCTCCTCAGCATCCAACAATTTGTGATAGTGACTTTTGAGTCAACTTTCAGTTATTAAGACCCATTCAAGTCCAACCTAAAAGTCACCAGACTTCAATCTGTATGGAGATGAGTTCCACTAGTTCCACCAGCTCAAGAAATTGCTTACTATGGTACTTTTATATGATTGTAATGTCAACTCCTGGTCTATCTAAGTCTCTTTCTCAATTTTCATTCCTCTTTTCACCAAAGACATTTTCCATAAAAGGAAAACAACAAGAAGACCTTTCTCATTCACTGAGATTCCTTATCTCAAGTACGAGAGCCAAATCCCATAAGTATTAGAACTTTTCGGAAGTTAGGTTCCTTATCTCTAGATTCCCCGAGAGCTGAATTGTTTCCAAAACTATATTTCTATAAAATAATCATTCTTTCATGTGTTTTCACAGTCGGGTGCATGCCTGCATTGATTGTGCCTGCAACGAACTTGCTTCAACTAATTCTACCTGCACTACAATGTGCTTGAACTGAAACGTGCTTGCAATGAGACGTGATTGCACTCTTCTGCCTCCACTACAATGTGCCTGCACTGAGAGGTGCTTGCACTGTAATGTGCTTGCACTGTAATGTGCTTGCACCAAGGATCTCTGTAACATCGAAGAAAGAAAGGGACAAAGAGAAATTCTGAAAGGATATAATTCATTGGCTGGAAAAAAATTTCCTGATTATACAAGGAAAGTTTTATTCACCATTCTTTGATGTCAAATATGCATTCCAATTTGACTTAAAAATTCATATCAAATCTTGTAATGAATCCATGAGGGAAAAAATAAGTGGGAAAGGGTAATTGTCAGAATGGAAAGGAATATTATGGCAGGGATTCAAAGAATGAAACCACCAAGAGGGATAAATGAAAAAGGGACTTTGGGGGAAAAAATTGAGGGTAAAAAGAGAGAAGTACGAAATCAGATAGGGATAGTTTTCTTTGAATAAAGAGGAGGGTAATTCATTTCATGATTTAGAAGAAAAAATAGCAGGAAATTATGAAATGGGAAATAGAAGAAGAGAGGAATTTACCTCCGACACTTAATTGTCAACCCGAGATTTGTAAACTTAGAGATGAAGCACAGGAAATGCCAAAAGTGGTATGAAATTTCCTATCTTTTCCTACTTCTCAAATCAAGATATTGTAGAATTGAAAAGAAATATCACACAACAATTTACACCAAAGAATTTCTAGTGTCGGAAAGCAAAAAAAAGTACTTTGCAAAGAAAACAAATAAAGTACCTTTCACACTTGCTATAAACAAACTTGATTGCTGAAATGAAATTATATGTTTAGCTCTAGTATGGGTGTTGGAAGGTTCACAAGTGGACCTTGTAAAGATCAAAATTCTTAAGGATTTTCCTTCCTGCACCAAGTTGTTATTCCTATACTCCTACAATCTTCTTGCACTAGTACAGCTAGAGTACTTAGGTGTGACAGGTATATTTTTCACTTACACTGGAGATTTATGTCTTTGTGTAGGGGGTTCAAATCTTCTGGCTTCAAGCAGTCTATTCCCGTAACAAGATATTGGTTCTTGTACTGGAACAAATATTCCTTCACCAAATATCCAATTACTCTCGAGAAAGGAAACAAGGTGTTAATCTACGAAAGGAATTTGCAAAGAGCGAGTCATAATTCTGAAATAACTTGCACACGAAAAAGAAATGCTTCAACCAAATTGAATCTTTCACTGAAAATAACTTTGAAATAAATCAAAACTCAAAATGTAAAGCACACTTTCATCAATGAAATGAAATAAATAAATCAAGCATGACAATAGGCTTTTATCCCTGCAATAGTTACTTACATAAACCCAATCTGCCTCTAATCTTTGTAGACTTAGAAAAGTTCCTTTTAATTGTTCAAATTTAAGCTTTATTTCATTACTTTTAGAAATATGAAGTGGAGGCACATATCGATGTATCATAACAACATTTCTTCATCAGTTAACCAAGCATCTTTTAATTCCTAAGATTTAGCTTTTAATATTGAAAAGACTTCTAATTACTATTAAACATTCACTTACAGAAATAAATCGAATTCTTGCAAAGGAATGAAATGAAAAAATATTGCTGCGATGAATCGAAAGACTAATTTGGAGAAATTATAATCGCACTAGTGTCGGAATGTGCTTGCATTACTCAAGAAAAATAAATTATGATTCACAAAAAGGGAAATGACTGAAATTAAATCGAACTGTAATTAAAAACACCACGGATCTGCGACACTTGACTGTTAAGGAAATGAAACAAGAATTCATATAAATAAATGAATTACAAATTAAATTCACACATTTCATAAATGAAATCAACACACACACCTTTAACTCAACGAAATCACGAGAGGGAAAATGAGCTGGGTTGGTTGGACCCTAGCAAACCAACCCGTTTCCCGTTTTAGGAAACCTAAAGATTCAGCGCTCAAAGATGTATCAATGACAGATAAAAAAGAAAGATGTAAACAACATGGCGTGGCTACTTGCATTAATTTGATTAAACAAAAATACATTATAAGTACAATTCCAGCCTAGAACGAGGGCGACAAAACAAAGCTACAAATTTTCTAGAGTTACAATTAAGCGTGCTTGATCCTGAGGAGTTATGGGATGGGTGACCTCCTGAGAAGTACTCGTTACCGGGTGCAAGCCCCGGAAGTGATGGTTGATGCTATGTGATTAATTTCACTAGTTTTAATCCCACTTCTTCAGCCTTGTGAGCATCACCCAATGCAATGAGTGCTAAGTGAACTATTCAAAAATCATGTGAAATTAGTTAGTTACAATTGCCTCTCATGGAAATGGTCATAGATGAATGACTTAACGCAGTTGAATCCAAAAAATGATATCTAGTATAATGCACTAGAGAAACCATTCGTACTTAAAGTAGCATGGCTATCACTCCCCAATTTCATAGCTAAGATCTATATTTATACAACCCTTTTAGCCTTGACCATAGCAAAATTTCATACTGTTATCTAATTCTAGCCTTTGAGCTTGAATGAAATAAAAACCAATGTTACAAAATAAGCCATCGACTATAATAAAACACTAGACTATTTTTTGGTCAGCGATATCCATGATTTTCCTCCGTTCTCAATTCTACTCAAGATGAATAGGACTGAATAGTTTGAGCTGGAATGAAAAGCCCGTGTTAGGTAACGAGCTGTTGCAGAAGTCCAGGAGCGATCGGTTGCCAACGGTGTAGGAATCTGCCTACACTAGACCATGCTGATTCGAGATTAATACAATTTCTTATCAAAATAATTTAGGAAGAGAAATATTAGTTGCAGGAATATAAAAGGCATAAAATCTATTTAAAAATGTTTAATTAACTACATACTAAACTTTTAGTATGAAATATAAACTAGTGCAGGGATCGACAATATTCTTGGACTACTGCAGGTATAAAAAAGTTTATGAGGATAAAACAAAGGTTTATGATCATGATTTTAAGGAAGGAAAGGGGTAAAAATGAGGCATTTTCACCTACTAACATCCTCCAATCACTAAGATATTAACTTGTGTCCTCACACAACCTTTACCTACTGCAAAAATTCAAAAATCGAAAGTCTCCTTTTCAGTCCTGGACTTGTATACTGAACCTTGCTTCCTTTGTCCTTACTCCTTTTCCTCGAGCCTTATTAAACATTTTTCATTTTTAAGCCTTTTATAGCACTTCGAGGCTTCAAACTTCCATAACCTGACCTGTTTTTTTTTGTTGTCTCACTTCTATCGCTTCCATTTTTCCTTATTTATGCACTATGTCTTGCTCCCTCAGGGATTGATTCAATGTTTCTAGGGCATGAACTTGCTTTTCAAGTTCCTCTATTTGGTTACTCAGGTAGAGGGTGTTTCTCTATGTTTCCAACTCGTCTTGTGAGAGAAAATTCTCTGTAACTGACTCTAAACACGTATCATCATCATCGCAGTCAATGTTATTTTAGACACCCGATTTCTGAATTTCAATTTCGTCTTGGGTTTTAGTGCCTGGAACTTCAATATCACCAAGGATCTCAGTATCCTCCGTATCCATTTCGCCAAGGTCTTCAATACCCTATTCGTACATCTCCGTAGGGATTTCAGTACCCTGTTCCTCAAAATTATGGAAGGTCTCAACATGTTGTGCCTTGTCATATTAACCCTTTTTCGATTCCTTGCTTGCACTCGATGTCACTTTAATTTTCTTTAATGTATGGAGGAGGGTCAACAAAGGAATTTATTCCTACTTCTTTGCATGATCCTCATTTCCCTTAATATGGGTTGTTTCCTCTGCAAGAACCGAGAGATTATGAGCTCTGGGTGAAACCGGTGATGACTCATCCAACAAAATTAGGGATCTTGAATGATTGTGACTCATCCTCAAAGGGGCAATCCCCTCTCTTCATTGAGTTCCGAGTCGTTAATCTTAGTGTGGAGGAAGTGACTTTGAAAGGGCACTCCTCTTCTTGCACTCATGTTCTCTCGCCTTTTGTCTTGGTAGGGCGCGATGTTAGAGCTTCTAATGTTATTTTCTTGCCTGCATTATTTTTCTTGGATGATTTTCCTATACTTTTTCCTTGGATTTCCTTCAAAAATACCTTCTATATCGTTCCTTTAGCCTTCATCTCCTTCCTAACCAGAATCAAAATCAGCCCATGATGGTATATTTTACATGTGACCTGACTCGCCTTCCCCTGTTAAACACCCTTCACCATATTTTCCAAACTTCTGAGTAGGAAGTAGGGAAAATTAATTCCCCGACTTTAAGTGCAGCAACAAGCGAATATGGTAGAGGAATGTTAACGAGTAATTTCCCTTGTAGGTGAGAAATTTTTGTAGTATGTAAAGGAAGTCTCATCCACTCATGCCCCTTCTTCTAATAAACTTTCAACTTACGGTCGACCACAAATCTATGCCATATTTTATTCTCTATTATCTCCTTTTTGAACCACTGTTCTCCCATGTTAGATAGGACCGTAGCCTGAGATATGGATTCTTCTATGACGTCGAACTCTATTGAGCAGACCTTGGCTCAGCCTCCCTCAAATGAATTCACAAATTCCATTACCACCGTTGTATCGAATCTGTCAAACCAGGAGGTAACTCCTCAAAACTAGAATGTGTATTAGCTGAAGAATGTACATGCTCTTATAGATGGGAGGTGAGGCTATTGGGATTCATCTCCCAATGACTCTTGGCCTTCCTTATTTCCTAATATTAAATAATATACAAAAACACATATGCACACCCATCCATAGGATTAGGTGTCAACATTCCCCCCTTTAATCCGAAGGGATGTTGGTGAGTCCAAGCATCGATCTGAACTTTTCAAACTTTTCTCTTCCAAGTGCTTTGGTGAAGATGTCAGCAGTTTGCTCATTTGTGGAACAATGATGTAGATGGATAGTTTTGGCCTGAACATGATGTCGAATTAGATGGTACTTTGTATTGATGTGCTTTGTTCGATCATGGAACTTTGGGTTCTTGGCCAACTTTATTGCAGAAGTGTTTTCGATCATGAGTGGAGTGGAATACATTTGTTTCATCTGCAAATCTTCCAGGATTTTCCGAAGCCACACAATTTCCTTTGTTGCTTCAGCTGCTGCCACATATTCTGCCTCGATCGTGGAATCTGCTGGAACTGACTGTTTGCGTGATCTCCATGAGACAGCTCCTGATCCAAGACTCATGGTGTAACTTGTAGTAGACACCCCTGTTTCTTTGTCGCCATCAAAGTCTGAATCAGAGTATCCGGTCAAGTTGAAGTCGCCTACCTGTGTATATTTGAGTCCAAAGTCTTGAGTCCCCTTCAAGTACCTTAGCACTCTTTTTGCAGCAGACCAATGTCCTTCACAAGGTTTTTGCATGACCCTTGAGAGGATTCCAACAGCAAATGAAATGTCAGGTCTGGTGGTGGTTAGGTAGATAAGACTTCCTACAAGCTGTCTATACTTAGTTGCATCCTCAAATTCCTTCCCTTCAATAGATGTGAGATTCAAGTTTTGTTCCATTGGAGTGGTTAAGGGATTACAGTCATCCATGCCAAATTTGTTCAAGAGATCTCCAATGTACTTCTTTTGAGAAAGAAATATGGATTTAGGATGTTGAATTACTTCAATACCCAAATAGTAATGAACATGACCCAAATCAGTCATTTCAAAACCTTTCTTCAACTCTTTCTTCATGGATGCAATATAGCTCTCATTGTTTCCTGTTATCAAAAGATAATCTACATATACCACAAGATATACAATTATTTTTCCAACTTTCTTAACAAACAAAGTTGCATCATCAAGATCAAAGTGTTTGAAATCAAGTTTCAGAAGATGCTCGGTCAACTTCTCATACCAGTCTCGTGGTGCTTGCTTGAGGCCATACAAGGATTTTACAAGTTTGCAAACTTTGTGTTCTTGACCCTTTATCAAAAATCCTTCTGGCTGGGACATATAAACTTTCTCCTTCAGATCTCCATTCAAGAAGGTTGTTTTTACATCCATCTGATGGACTTTCCATCCATTCTGAGCCGCTAAGGCAAAGAGAGTCCGGATGGTGGTCCATTTTGCTGTGGGAGCAAAAGTTTCTTCATAATCGACTCCTTCTTTCTGTGCGAATCCTTTTGCCACAAGCCTGGCCTTGTGCTTGTCAAGTGAGCCATCTGCTTTGTACTTGTTCTTGTAGACCCACTTACAACCAATTGATTTCGTTCCCAAAGGCGGATCAACCAGCTTCCAAGTGCCATTCTTTATCAAGGCATCATACTCCTTCTGCATCGCTTCTTTCCATTCATCATGAGAAGCGGCTTCTTTGAAGGAAGTTGGTTCATGATCTATAGACAAACTCAATTCATAGTTATAAGCAATATCCATATCAACAGGGGAATCAAAATTATCTACATCACCTTCGATTTGTTGAGTGGAACTTCTTGTTCCTGTTTTTCCAACCTCATCAGGATGAACATTCTCTAGTGTCTTTGTCAGCCATTTGGGAGGACCTTTCTGAGATGGCCCAGGCTGGTCATTTGACTGAGTTGGGATTGATTCGAGATTCAATCTCCCAATTCTGTCAATCACATCATCCAATGTGTCATCCATGGTTGTTTCTTCATGTGGGGGAGAGAGTGCTTCAGGACATGATTCCACAATTTGATTCAATATCGGAATCCCCCCTTCAAGATGTGGAATCACATTATCAAATTCTTGGAAGGACTTTGCATGTGTGAATCTATCCAGGCGATCAAGTTGCTGCTCAACAACCTTGTCACTCTTGGAAGATTCAAGAAATATGACATCTCTTGCTATCACAAACTTCTTATTTGCTTCATCATAGAGACGATATCCTTTGGAGGTATTGGAGTACCCCAAGAAGATACATTTTCTGCTTCTAGCACTAAGTTTGTTCCTTTGACCCTTGGGTATCAAGGCATAACAGGTGGACCCAAAGACCCTGAAATGCTTTACCGAAGGAATGTGGCCATGCCACATTTAAAAAGGAGTTTTGTTTCTAATTGAACTTGAAGGACACCTATTCTTTATGTAAACATCACATAGAACTGCATCAGCCCAAAACATCAATTTTACATTCTTGAAAAATAACATGGAGCGGACCATATTTAAAATGGTTCTGTTCATTCTTTCAGCTACACCGTTCTGTTGTGGATTATATGGCATAGTTGTTTGATGTTTGATTCCATGTTGATGAAGATAATTTTCAAATTCGTTTGAAGTGTATTCTTTTCCATTATCAGTACGTAGAGAGCCAATATGTGTTTGTGCATCATTTTCAATCCATGCATGAAAATTCTTGAAAGTTTGAAAAGCATCAGACTTATTCTTCAGTAAGTAAATCCAACACATTCTAGTGTAGTCATCAATAAATTTCATCATGTATTTGTTTCCATTTGCAGAAGCAATAGGCATAGGGCCACATAAATCTGAATGAACAAGCTCAAGTTTTCTATGTGCTCTGGAGTGTGAATCATGAAATGGCTGTTTTCTATGCTTTCCTAGAATACAAGCATCACATTCCTTAGGTTTTCTAGGAATTGTAGGCAGTCCATTAACACCATTTTTCTTCAACAAACGAAGGTTGTCATAGTTTAAGTGTCCAAATCTAGCATGCCATAAAATACTTGATGGGAATGTACCTTCATCATGATGTGAACTGAATGAAAAGTTTTGAGCATGAGCAGATGAACCTTTCAGCTTCAAGAGTCTCCCTTCTTCTATTCCCTCCATGACAAGTGAGTGATCTGATGCTTTTCTGACCTCTTCCTTGCCATCAAACAAGTGAATTGAGTGTCCTTGCTGCCGGATTTCGACCAGGGACAACAAGTTTCTCTTCAACTCAGGGAGGTATAGAACCTCATGTAGGATATGATCAGGAAGACCAGGCAGTTTAAGCCTGACTGTGCCAAGCCCCGATGGCTTGAGTTTGGATTTATCTGCGAAATATACTGCTCCATCAACTTTGTCAGTGAAATCTTCAAAAAAATCTTTTCTAAATGTCATGTGACATGTTGCTCCCGAATCTAGCAACCAATCATCTCTCCATGAAGTAAATGAAACATCAAATAGGTTTTCAGTTACTCCATTGTTACAATGTGCTAGAACAGAATGAGCTGATTCAGCTGGTTTACCTTTGTCTTTGTCATCAGTTTTACCTCTGTCTTGATTTGTTTGCTGCTGAGCCTTAGATTGTCTGCCCCCCTTTTCTCTGAAGTTTCTTCTTCATCTTCTCTCTGCTCTTCCTTTGGATGAACCTGAAGCATGTCTATTTTCTCTCTGTGCCAAGTAGGCAGCCTCTTTAGAAGATGAAGGGACTGTCATCTTCTTTTGAAGGAGGAGAGAAAAACCAAGACTTTGCTGGAAAAAAAATCTGAAGAGGAAAAATTTCTGCTATACAAACTTTCAATTCTTGAAATCTGCTCAATTAGAGGGGACAAAAAATCTTGCTGGAAAAATATTCCGAGTTTAAAAACTCTTTCTGGAAACTAAATCTGCTCAAAAAAATCTTGCTGAAGACTGAATTTTAAAAAACACTCTTTGCTATAAACTGAATTCTGCATAAAAAAAATGTATTTTTTTTAATTTTTTTGTTTTGTTTGGGGAATAGAAAAGTCGATATGGAATGGGGAATAGAAAAGTCGATATGGAATGGAAGGGAGAGTACGGAATGTGAATGGAAGTATTATGGTATGGAGGCGGTATGGGATAAAATGAATGGTGGTATTATGAAAGGCGGAGTCGTATATATGGGCGGAAATGGTATAGAATATGGAATGTGAAGTGTTACATATGTAATGGTCAGCGCTTTATGGAGATAGCATTGGATATTAAACGACAACGTTTATATATGGAATGCGTTGTTAAATGTGTAATGGACAACGTATTGAATATGTGAGAGCGGTGGATAATTGAAGCGGTAATCCAATACAATGATGTGGACAGACAGCGTATTAAAATGGTGATCCGATACATATATAAACAGTGGAGGCAGCGTATAAATGACAGGCGGACAGACCAAGTCAAACGAGCGTATAGCCACCTTTATAACTGAGACCACAGCGTTTAAATAAAATGCAGCATTTAAATATTTGACAGCGTTACAATGTAATCACACAGCGTTTAAATAAACAATGGACAGGCGGTATTGTATGTGAAAAGGAGCGCTCGACAGCGGTATTGCATACGAATGGAGCGTGGGAATGAATGGCGGACTGAGCGTAAATGGTATATAGAACTGTCTTACAAAGGGCGGATAGTGGTGTAAATGACAGAGATATATATAAATGCGTATAAGTGGAAGCATTGTAATATATGAAAATGTATATGAGTGAGTGCATTGTAAAATGGAGGGCGGTATATGCCGGTGTGTATGACAGGCAGATAAAATGTTGGAGCGGAGCTTTGTAGAAATGGAGTGATATAACACTGTATCGATGGCTTTGATAGCGCTGCATATAATCTTTGACAGCTTTGACACTTTTGATAGCGCTGGATGTAGATGTATATAAACGATGAATGGACTATATATAGCTGAAAAAGTGGTGTTAGATAAACGCAGGTGGACAGAGCGGTCTCATAAAGGCGTGGAGGTGGATTACAAGTTGGGTGCTGGTGTTATGGGAATGCAGAGTAGTGAGGGAGAGGGCGCAGAGTAGTGAGGGAGAGGGATGTAAGCAGAGTGAGGGAGAGGGCGTAGGGCGCAGAGTGGAGAGATGGGGGAGGTGAATGGGTCGATAGGTATGGAGAAATGAAGGAGGCCCAAAAGGGTGTTACAAAAAATAATTTTGAAATTGAATCTGCAGAATGACAGAGTTGCAGGACTGCTGGAATTGCAGAATGGCAGAGCCTACAGTTGCAGAATGACAGAGCCTGCAGTCTTCAGGAGCTACAGGAGATGGAGCTGCAAATGTCAGTACTATATAGGGAAAAAAAATGCAGAATAACAGTCTAGCAATTAAGAGCAGCAGAAAACTATTAAAAAATATGACTGAGCAAAGGATAGGGAGTTACACCACAGGGCATAAATGCCAATTGTGGGGCTGGCTCTGATACCATGTCAAACCAGGAGGTAACTCCTCAAAACTAGAATGTGTATTAGCTGAAGAATGTACATGTTCTTATAGATGGGAGGTGAGGCTATTGCGATTCATCTCCCAATGACTCTTGGCCTTCCTTATTTCCTAATATTAAATAATATACAAAAATACATATGCACACCCATCCATAGGATTAGGTGTCAACAGAATCCATCGAATTTTTTCAAAAATGGGAGAAATAATGATTCTTGTGATAGTGCAAGACTATTCTAATACTAGACTGTTTGCTCAATATCCTTCACAGAAGAAGGTTCATTTCTTATAGGCGCCAACTCTCTATATACCCCCTAATTACCTATCAAGAAAAATATCACACTGAGAAGCTCAAGGGGGGCGTTAAGGATTTTATGATGATGGAGCCATTTTTCCACTGCCTTCATTGACTCTTTCTTCCAATCGTGATTTGTCATAAACCCTTCGGGACTGGTGTAAAAATGAATCGATCTAGTACATATATGCGATGATGATTGGAAGAGGTGGAGGTAACAGTCATGCATGGTCAAGTTATGAGGTAAGAGAATTATCGATAGGTGATGCAAGATCTAAGTGTTGGTTTTCAGATGGGTTCGTACTATCCTGCATTTTCTTCATAATTTCACATAAGGCATATTTCAATACCGATTAAAAAAATAAGACTTCATGGCCTAATATATCTTGTAATTAAAATAATTTCTTCATACATTAGTAAATAACAAAGCAAGTTATTAACCATAGTTTAAATAATTAGATGCTATGGTCCATTGCTGGGGCAATATTTTGTCTGCAAAAAGGATTAAGAGAAAAAATTCCTAATACAATTTTTTTCATCAGACATCCTAAATTATATTAATCATTCCTTCATGTTTTTTCACCATCAAGTGGGTGTCTACACTAATCATGCCTACACTGAACTTGCTTGCATTGATTCTTCGTGCACTGCAATGTGCCTACACTGAAACTTTCTTGCACTGTTCTGCCTACAATAAAATTTTTTGCACTGAGACGCGTTTGCACTGTAATGTGCCTTCACTAGGGATCTCTGTAAAATCAAAGGAAGAAAGGGACAAAGAAAAATTCTGATAGGATACAATTCATTGGCTGGAATTGTTTTTTGCCTGATTATAGAAGGAAAGTTTTATTCACCCTTCTTTGGTGTCAAGTATGCATTTCGATCTGAATTACAAATTGATACCAGATCCTTTAATTGATCCATGAGGGAAAAAAGAAGTGGGAAAGGGTAATTTTTAGAATGGGAAGGAATATCCTGGGAGGGATTCTATTAGTGAAACCACCAAGTGGGATAAACGAAAAAGGGGTTTTGGTGGAAAAAATTCAGATGAAAAAGATTGAAGTATGCAATTGGATAGGGATAGTTTCCTTAGAGGAAAAAGGAGGTTAATTCATTGCGGGATTCAGAATAAGAAATAGCAGGAAATTACGAAACAAAAAATAGAAGAAGGGCATAATTTAGCTCCAACACTTAACTATCAAACCGGGGTTCGTAAACTTAAAGACGAAGCACAAGATATTCCAGAAGTGGTATGAAATTTCCCTATCTATTCATACTTCTCAAATAAATACCTTGTAGAATTAAAAAGAAATATCACACAACAATTTATACCAAATAAGTTCTAGTTCCGGAAAGTGAAAGAAAGTACTTTGTGAAGAAATAAAATAAAGGAAATTTGACACCTGATGTAAAAAAACTTGATTTTTGGAATGAAATTCCATGTTTATCTCCAGTATGGGTGTTAGAAGGTTCACAAGTGGGACCTTAGATAAATCCACCTTCTTAAGGATTTTCCTTGCGGCACTAAGTTGTTATTCTTGTACTCTTGCAATCTTCTTGTACTAGTACAGATATAGTGCCTAGGTGCAGGAAGCATATTTTTCACTTACACTGGAGATTTATGTCTTCATGCAAGGGGCTCAAAGCTTCTGTATTTGAGCATCATGTTCCTGTAACAGGATATTGGTTCCTGTATTGGAACAGAGATTCCTGGACCAAGTTTCCAACTACTCTCGAGAAAATAAAGAGTGTTAATATATGAAAGGAATTTGCAAAGAGAGAATCAAAATTCTAAAATAAATTGCACGCAAAAAACAAATTCTTCAACCAAACTAAATCTTGCAATGAAAATAGCTTTGAAATAAAACAAAACTCCAAAATTCAAAGTACACTTTCTTCAATGCAATGAAAGAATTAACTCAAGCAAGACAACAACGTTTTATCCCTATGATAGTTACTAACAAAAACCAGATCTGCCTCTAATTTTTGTAGACTCAGAAAGATTCCTTTTAATTGTTCAGATTTACATTTTAGTTCTTTCCACTTAGAAATATGAAGTGCAGGCATAGATCGATGTATTGTAACAAGATTCGTTCATCAGTTAACTAGACATATTTTAATTCCTAAGATTTAACTTTTAATATTCAAAAGACTTCTAATTACTAATGTATATTCAGTTACGGAAATAAATTGAATCCTTGCAAAGGAAAGAAATGAAACAATCTTGCTGTGATGAATTGAAAGACTAATTTGCAAAAATTATTATCGCACTAGTGTAGGAATGTTGTTTCACTACTGAAGGCGAAAATCAATTACGATTTGTAGAAAGGGAAATGACTGAAACTAAATCAAACTGTAATTAAACACACCATGGATCCATCACACATTATTTTTAAGGAAATGAAACCAAAATTCTTATAAATAAATGAATTACAAATTCAATTGACACCTTCCATAAATAAAATCAACATGCACACCTTTAATCACACGAAATCACGAGAGGGAAAACGAGCTGGGTTGGTTGGGTCCTAGCCAACCAACTCGTTTCCCATTTTAGGAAACATAAAGATTCAATGCTCATAGATGCATCAGTGACAGATCAAAGCACAAGATGTAAACAACATGGCATGGCTCCTTGTATTAATTTGATTCAACAAAAATACATTATAAGTACAGAGCCAAACCAAAACGCGGGTGACCACACAAAGTTAAAAATTTGTCAGAGTCATAGCAGCATGGCTATCGCTTCCCAATTTCCTATCTAAGATATATATTTATGCAACCCTTTCGGCCTTGGCCATAACAAAGTTACATACTTTTATCTAATTCCAGGCTTTTGTCTTGAACGAAATAACAACCAGCATTACAAAATAAGCCATCGACTATAATAAAATGCTAGAATATTCGTTTGTCGGTGGTCTAATATTTAGCCATATCCTTTATTATCCTATGCTCTAAATTCCACTCAAGATGAACATGACTGAACAGTTCGATCTCGAAAGAAAATCCCACGTTAGGTAATGAGTTGTTGCAGAAGACTAGGAGCGGTCTGCTACCAACGGTGCATGAATTTGCCTACAATAGACCATGTTGATTCGAGATTAATGCATTCTCTTATAAAAATACTTTAGGAAGAGAAATATTAGTTTCAAGAATATAAAAGGCATAAAATCTATTTAAAATTAATTAATTAATTACTTACTAAACCTTAAGTATGAAATATAAACTAGTGCAGGTATACGAAAGTTTATGAAGATAAAGCAAAAATAATATTAAAAATATCATTACCTAAAATTTTAAGAGAAGCTATTCTGTGATGAGCTAAGAAAAAAAGTATATATATATATATAATAATGATCAACTCAAATCTTGAAAAATAAAATTATCTTTTTATCTTAATCATTGTAAAAACATTTGAAAAAAAATAAAAAATTTAATAAAAATCTAGGGAAACTAGGAATTTGTGAAAATCCATTGGAATTAAAGATTGTTTCACCTTTATTTACATTAAATCTAATATTGAATGTAAAACTCACACTAAAAAAGGTTTTAACTTTTTATTCACACAAATTGTAATGATAAACTTTTAAGAAATTCAAGTAATATGTTACTTTTGTAATATCTAACAAGCCACTTTTTGTGAGAAGTGTGGGAAATTATCAATAATTATTAATTGTATGGTATGATTTAACCTCCTTAACTTATTTTAGAATACACTTAGTAGTATACAAAAATAAAAGACATCTTTACTTCCAAAATAGTTATGAGTTTTTTTCCCTTTTAATTAGATTCATTAATTCAAAAAATGTTATATGAATAAGTGTTATATGAAATGAGTGAAGGGTTTTTCGGAAATGGAATTTTGTATTGATAGGTCATGTTAGTGATCCATGATATTCTAATAAAACCTATTTATATATTATGAATTTCCATAATAAATTAGGGGTGAATATCTATGATTAAGAATCATATTACATTTTAAAATAAATCTTTAGGGAAATCACATGAGAAATTTTAGAACCAACGTGTTTCGAACTACTGAAGACTGCCTGATCCAACTATCCATATATATATCATGCAGAGAAAAGTAATGGTCAAAACCTATGGAAAAATAGATGTTAAAAACCGGTAAAAAAATGAAAATAACAAATAAATAAATGAATGAAAAGGAAATAAATCCCATCCTAAAGTAATAAAATAATAAAAATTAGTCAAAAAAAAAAACAAATAAATAAAAAATAAAAATAAAATAATCAAAATTAAGACTAAAAAAATAGTCAAAATCATAAAAATAATAATAAAGACTAAGTAAAATAAAATAAAATAAAAATAAAAACAAATAAACTATATATATATAATGATGATGGTTAACGTCCACTGAGACCAATATTTGGTCTATTGGATCGAAAAAAAGAGTTATTTATTTTGATTTAAGATGTTATTCCTATGCTCAAAAATCTTGGAGAGAAGCCTCCCCAGCTCACTTTAATTTTGACATCCTAAAAGGCTAGGAAGGTCAGTATTGCAACAAAGATTATGAAATTGAGCTCTAATGTGGTTGTACGGGGGGCACTCTAAGAGGAAGTGATTTTCATCCTCGATGTTCATATTCTCACATATATGGTAGATCCTTTCCATAGATAGTGTTTTACGAACTGTCCAATGACCTGTTTCACTATGGAGCTCATGAGAGTTCATTCTAATCTTGGCTATATTAATTTTCTTCTTTGAGCTACTTAAAAAAGAGAGATACTTTTGATCTTCTAAGGTGGGGTTGATGACCTCCTTATAATACCTTAATTCTCTTTTAGCTGCTAGATTTTTCTCACACGAAGTTTTTTCTTTGAACTTAGAAGTAACATTTTTTTCAATGTTATTGATGTTTTGCAATGCATCATTCTCGTCAATCTCCCAATGGCTTAACCAGTCCCTGCTGTCTTTATACCAACCTTGTTTAAGCCTTAGGTGGTTTTGGCTAGAATTTGAATATAGCGTAGGAAGTCTATGGTCTCCTATGCTATTGAGCTTGTGCTTGTACAACAGAAGTCTATTCATAGCTAGGCTCTCAATAGGAAAAATACCCACTTCTATAAGGAGAATAGGATAAGGTGTATTGCTTTTAATTTTAGGGTTATACATTATAAAATGCTTCTGGATTTTCTCAATATTTCTCCAGGATTCTCTAGAGATGATGCAACCCCGAACCTCACATCCATATAAAATAACAGGAGTGACTAAAGTTTCAAAGAGGAACTTCTTTCTATCCCACATTACGAGGTTTGCCATTTTACAATTATTTTCAAGACCAAAATAAGCTTTCCACCCCCCATCAATCCTTTTCTGAATGCTATAGTTCTATTTGAGCTTGTGATGAATATCAATTCGTAGGTAATTATAAGAAGACACTTCCTCCAAGTTACTATTTTCATACATAAAATTAGTGTAAGTGTCTTTATTGGATTTGATTATCATAACTTTTTTTTTTTTAGTGTTAACAGACATACGAATGGTAGAGCATAAATCCTTAAGAAGTCTAAGTTGCTTATCAAGATCAACTGGGCACCTTGCGAGAAGAACGATATCGTTAGAATAGAGAAGAAGGATGATGACTATCCCAGCTTAGATCGTGCCAGCACATCCTGCTTCCTCTAAACAAACTTCTAGCTTGTCGATGTAAATGCAAAATAGGGTAGGGGAGAGAGGGTAACCTTGTTTAACTCCTATATTACACTTAGTATATTTCGACCACCCCTCATTACTCTTTAACATGGAAATTACATTCTCATATAACCTTATAGCAGCCGCTCTTAGCCCGAAAGGAACATTTAGCTCTTCTAATCCATTCCATAGGTTATTTCTAGGAACTGTATCGAAAGCCCTTATAAAGTCCACAAAGCAACAAAAGGGATTGGATTTATCATTGAGGAATTCTTCCACAATGATCCTAAGCATAACGAGGCGGTCTGTTGTTGACTGTTGCCTTCTAAAACCCGCTTGTCCTTTAGCCCGCTTACCTTCACATTCTAGCCAAATGCTTAACTTATTTTCCAAAATAATACCATATAACTTGGCTGCCCTAGGGCTGATCATAATTGTTCGATAATTAGAGGGGTTATTTGTATCCCCAATTTTAAAAATATGGATAATGAGGCTCTGAGTCCATGTTTTAGGGAACCCTTGCTTGACCGCTTGGTTGAAAAGCTTTTAGATGTGGAGGATGAGAACATGACCTCCAATTTTTAAGATTTACGCCTAGTAACCTTCAATGTCTTCAGGTTTTCCATTTTCCAGGCGTTTAACCCCAAAATCAATATCTTCTAATGAGAAAACTTTTTTCGTTGTGAGCAGGGTTTCAAAATCCCTGGCATTTGGAGATTCATAAAGCTTTTTAAGATAGGAATTCCAGTTGTGTAAAGAAATTTTATTACTATCATTAGTTTTCCTAGTTAGAATCTGCCTCCAGAATTTCTTAGGAGCCACATTAGAGAGGTGTAAGAGATTCTCTTCTCTTTTATGAATATATTTCCTTTTTTTCCTTTTAGTTAGGGCTTTGTAGATTTTTATCTTGTTAATTTTGAGAGATTCATCGACAACTTTCTTAATTTCTCTCCTCGCACTTTTACAATCTTTGTTATACCATGGGTTGGCTTTCCTATTTATTTTATTACTTGAGACTTCAATTGAGAACTTGTTAACAGAATATGAGAGGGTTTTAGTAAAATTATGTTAGAGTTTAACTATGTTTTATATACTAGATAAATGAAGCAAATTAGTTTTTAATTCATTTAGAAAGAGATCATTTTTATTTCTATCAAATATTAAGTTCTTTTGACTATAAGGATTATCTTCTATGGGGTCTCTATGCATGACAAAATTGAGAGCTATGAGTAAAGGCCTATGATCAGAGTCAGACTTGTGATCATCTAAGATGTGAAAATTTATTATTTCATTGTATAAAGGGAGATCGGAAATAACATAGTCTACCACGCTCCTGCCAAGCCCATGGATGCATGTCATCTTGCTAGAATTGGGCCACTTCTTTAGACCGTTCCAAATTATGAAATCCTAAGCACTACAGAGCTTGAATAGCTCCGACCTAAACAAATTATCGCCAAGGTCTTCAGAGCTCCTTTTATACTGAATAGCTAGAGTAAGGTCTTCGTCTAACCAAAGTGGATTGGGGTTGGAATGATTGCTTAGAAGAATAGCTTGGTTGCTTGAAGTTTGAGCATTAAAGTCACACATTAAAAGGATATTACCTTCATTCCTTAGGCTATAAATATCATTCTATAAACCATTGTAAGGACTATTTTTATCTAGATTCTTTTTCTTATAGAAGTTAGAATTAATGGGGGAAAAATAATAGATTTCTATGTAGGCCTTTTTATCATTAATGTTAGTAATCTCAATCCAAATATATTGGTTGTAAGGGTCACTTTTATAAGTCCTATCATGGGGGGAGATGTTCTTCTTAATGTAGCAAGCTATGCCCCCAATGCCTCTACTGAAGGATCGCTTGTTCCAGGTAGACCATAGCGTAAAGCCATCTATGTTAGGGACCTTGGATTCTTCGTGCTCTCGAGTTTCAACAAGAAATATAATATTGCATCATTTGAGATCCAACTTAGCTTGGGGCCTTTGTTCCATGGAAAACCCTGTCAGTTACAAGAAAGAATTCGGAGCATGTTGAATTGCTATTTATTACTATCATTTTAGTTTCTATCTCGAATAACGGCTTCTCTATTTTTTATTATTGCCCATTTTCCTTCCTTCCTAGCTTATTTTACCTTTTGAACCTCCTTTCTTAATTGATCTTTTGGAATGATATTTCATTTATAAATATTCCCGTTCCTTTTAGACTTGAGGTTTTACTAAGTATGTCATACTTATGGTCAGTAGAGCTCACCTTTATTTAAATCAAACTTCCTTTATTCTTAGTTAATTTCCCTAACCTTGCTGCTTCCATGAGACACGTGGTTTCAATTTGTAATCTATTATGTAATTCTGTCTAGGCTATAGCTAAAGTATCCTCATTTACCTCCTCTTTCAAACTGAAGATTATAAGGTTCAAGGCCATTTTATTACGCTCATGGTTTAATTCGATCAATTTTTTCATTTCATCTTTAATTTGTTTGATATCTAATTTACCTGCCCCACTATTTAGGGTGAGATTGTTGTTAACTTTTTCTTCTAGTTCTTTAATCATGTCCTTCATTTAAGATTTTATATTATCAGCATCTCCTTGCTGGGATGTTTGGTTAGTATCTTGGTTTTGTTTTTCTATGACTTGTAGCCTAGTTTCCATTGCCTCCATTTTATTGTCCAATAGTTCTATTTTATTTTCTATTTGTTTTTTGATCTTGTCTTCAAGAGATGTGAATTTGTTTTCTAGCATGGCTTATAACTCAGTTTGTAGCTTGACTTCTCTTTATTCTCTACGTTTCTCTAAAGACTCTATATACTCATAAAGGCTTTGTAGAGTAATTGTGCTAGGTCTACCTTTGGTAATATTTGGTAGCTATGGTGAATTATTCATACTTGAGAATATATGAACAGATATGTATTAGAAAAAGATAAGGAATGTGTGCACTTGAATATCAGCAAACCGGACAACATACCTCAAGTGCCCAGGTCTAAAAATTTATAGAGAAAAAATCATGGCAGACCCAAGTAGAAATGGAGAAAATTCACCGCAGACCCAAGTATTAATCGAGAAACCCAAGTATCAATGGATAAAACTCACCTCAAAATTTTCATCGCAGACCCAATTATTAATCTAGAAAATTCACCGCAAAATTTTCACCGCAGACCCAAGTATTAATCTAGAAAACTCACCGGAGACACAAGTACTAATCTAGAAACCAAGCATTAATGGAGAAAATTCATCGCAAAATTTTCACTGCAGAATTTCACCGCAGACCCAAGTATTAATCCAAAAAATTCACCGCATATCCAACCATTAATCGAGAAACCCAATATTAATGGAGAAAATTCACCGCAAAATTTTCACCACAAAATTTCATAGGTTTATATGGGATATCTATGGTAAATTATTCATACTTGAGAATATATGAGCATATATGTATTAGAAAAAGATAAGGAATGTGTGCACCTGAATATTAGCAAACTAGATCGGACAGCAGACCCAAGCAGTGATTGACAAAATTCATCGCAAAATTTTCACCCCAAATTTTGTGCCATACCCAAGTATTAATCCATAAAAATCAGTGTAGACCCAAGCATTAATTGAGAAACCAAACTATTATTGGAGAAAATTCACTGCAGACCGAATATTAGAATTTTGGCTCTGTAATTACATGCAAAGAATTAAATAGAATAATTTATAAAAAATACTAAAACTATGTCACCAATAGAAGTAATATTTAAAGTATATAATAAATAAGTGAACATCAAACCTCAAACACCTATTAAGAAGAAACTTAGGGAAAACAAAAAGAGAGGAAAACACAAGACGAAGGAGCACTACTGAGAGCAAAGAGATGGAATCCAACAACTACTAGCTTGGGGCCTTTTCTCAATCTCAATAGCTACCTTAAATTTATGGTGATGGAAATGCTCAACCCTAGCAATGACTCTGGATTCTTCCATACAAATGTGATGCTTCGTCTTCTCTGCATGGTCAGCTAGAGCTAAGGACCTCGTTCTATCATGCCTAATATATGAAGTATTCCCTTGATTTCTTTTATTAATAGACCGACCAATGTCTTCAATGTAAGGAATCCCACAAAATCACGTGATCAAATATCACCTTTCACGCTTTTGGAATTCAACTGGTCTTTAACAAATCTAAGAGAACCATGAATCATATTACATGTTTGTTTTTCTAATTTATATATGTTAAAATTGGAAGATGAAGATTCTCTTACGAAAGATATTGTTGGATAAACAGACTGTGTAACATATCCCAAGTCTACATGAAAGTTGATAAACTCCATGGTAATTTTGGCGAATATTTTGGTTATGGTAATTAACAATTGGATTATTTAAAAATTAAAAACACAACCATATAAAAAACATAAAGAAACTCACTCACATTACCCACATGTGTCAAATATAAATATAATGTTTCATTTTTACAATTGTTATGCCTATATATGTTTTCGACTTCTATGTAGATAAGTTATTTGTTAACTTTATTTAACCCACCTTACACATACATAACCTTTATACATAAATAAAAAACCCTGATTTCAAACTTTTGTGAAGGGTGATCTTCGGTATGGCATATGGCAACATCTACGTACATTGGTTAGGGTGTGGGCATCTACGTCCTAGAGGATCTAGGGTTCTCATGGATGGTAATGATTGAAAATGGTGGTTACAAGGTAACCACCTATCCCTTATTCCACCATGGAGCCGTTATTCTATCCTCCTCATGTATCACACTTTTCTCTCCAACACCAAGTGTTTCACCTTAGAATCGTTTGGCAGTTCCTCTGTCTTCGCATCCAGGTATGAAATCGAAGCCGAATTCACTTGCTATGGAGTTTTCATGCATTGTTTCTCCTATACAAGAGCTGATAAAGTAATATCTAGTTTTTTATTCCTTTCCCACGCGACTAAAAGGGTTTTCTTGCACCACTATGTCTTTGGATTGCAACTAGACAACTTGAGGATTTGCAGCTAGCGTCGGCAGGCATAAAATTTGGCTGTCTTCCTATGGTCCAACAATGAATTTATTTTCAATTCATGTGGCAAGATCGGAGCTGCAAGGTTTGATTCCTTCAGGTCGTCTGTTGAAATTGAGGAAGAACTTCTCTAGGTAAGGGTTTCTTTCTATGCTTACGATTATGCTTGGTTTAGGTACAATTTTGGAGGTACGTGACCTTTCCTGCTGTTCAGGGTCTTGACATCGCATTTTTCCAGGTTCTTCTGTTAGTGACTTGGACACTTCTGTTGTTTTTCCAGGTGCTTCTGTATCCAGATTATCTTGGTTTCATTATTAGCAGGCATATAATTCATCCACGAACCGTGTGAGTCCTAGATATAGTTCCTTAGATACTACTTAGGGTTATGAATTTGGTTATCCAGGTTACACCCGAGATGGTCCAAGCAATTGATAATTGGTTTACAGTTAATGGTCGTCACATGGCCTTTTCCTTGTGGAATGTTCTTATAATATATAACCTTCTTCTGATATGGAAATTTGTGGTATCACCGAATCTGGTTACTTTTGATAGACATTCGAAGTATAATTTATTACATTTTTTATTGAATGATATTCAGGGTCGAGTGTAGTTTAAGAACCGGTTCTTTTTTATTAATTATGGTTATTGACGAATTATTTCGTAAAATTAAAGTTACTGTTACCTGTTATACTTCCATAATTTCTTTTCCCAGATTAGCTTTCTGGGGTTTTATTTATGGAAAAAGTTTGGGTAGGTAACCGCGTAACCCATAATTACAACTGTTCAGGATGTCGAGCATTGCTTCCAGTTATTGCATTTTAATAATTCATAATAAAGGAAAAATTCCAAAAATCATAATTCAAGCATATTAAAAGTATATGTATAAATATTTACATGCATATCCCTATGCATATTAGCTAGCTTACAAGATACCAAGTGTCATCACATACATAAGTTGATGATCCCTCATGTATGTACAACTTGAATATATAAGTTGATGAAAACTAATGTAGGTACAACTTGAATTTTTGAATTTTTAAGGGAATAAAATTTAAACTTATAAAAAATAAATCTATATAAATAAACTTATCTATTAATTATTTTTATTATTAAGAATAAAAATAAATAAAGTTGTCAGGAAATAATCCATAATATGCATCATAATATTTTAATTATAAACTATTATTATCAATGATAAATATTAAAGAAAGAGTATATACATACACACACACACACACACATATATATATATATACTCTTTCTTTATTATTTATTATTGATAATAAATAAATATAAGTTTTAAATATATATACACTTTAAAAAAAAAAAATATGTTTAACTATGAAAATTTACCCCACTTTATAATGGAGATTTGTAATCGAAATAAACTTTGTTACAATATCATGGTTATATTGTTTGGATTGTCAATATCACATGCCCAAAGAACCATAACTTTGTTACAATATCATGTTCCAGTACCATGGATTGTCAATACCACATGCCGAAAGAATATTAATAACTAAATTAAATTTTGAAAGCTCTATATATTAATTGTTTTAATAATTTATAATTTAATTATTTTTTTATGATTTTTTAATTTTAACAACTTAAAAGGTAATTTGATGTCTATAAAAATTTACCATTAATCTAATTTATACAAGCCTAGATCCATTTAACTCTGGGTCTAATCCCTCGAGAAGCGTAGAGGGGATCAAACCCTAGAGGGATCAAGGGATCAAATCTTTGGAGGTGTAAACCTTTGCACCTCTTTTTGCAAGTGAAAAACTTTAGGAAAGGTTCCCACCTCTAGATATTTAATCACTAAAGTTAAAATGGACAATGGACCTAGGATGGTTTCAGTCCTGTGGGGCCAAGGAAAATCTATCGAAGATATGATTAATTTTATCAATAATATGTAAATAAATCTAATTTTAATATAATCTATTTAAAAATGTAATGTAAAATATGTTGGAGGTTAATCTCATCATTTTAATTTTAAATTTTCTTAGTTCCCTCGATTTGTTAAGATGATAAATATTTTTAATAAATTTAATGATGAAAAATGATGAAATAAAAAATTTGAATGCAAAGTGAATAATGTTGAATGATAGAAAATATGAATAACAAGAATGTAGTAAATTACAAATATTCTTCATTGTGATTAATCTCAAACTATTTTCCTCTACTATTCCTATTGTCACCCTTGTTAGTTTTTTTATCATCTCATATCAATTATATGAAACAGTTGAAATCATAAGCCATTTAAATATTTAGCTAGTTAGAAATAATTAATTCCTACTTGTCTATGGTTGTAATTCTCCATTTGAGGAGTTTGTTCCTACATAATAGGAATTAGCTAGAATATAGTTTCTCCTAGTTTAGTGTGTGGTTGAGAGAATCTCTCAACCATGCTACTGTACGTCTATGATAGAATTCCTATCTTGAGACTATTGCTTGTATAAATATGTGTGTAATTTATGATTCACTATATAGAATATATTGAGTGTGTGTGCTATTTTATCTTGGTATCAGAGCTTCAGAGCCCGTAAGGGCCTTTGGCCCTTCCTGGGCATAGGAAAATAAATCATTTATATTAGTGTTAAGTTTTTTTGTCCATCAAGGTGATCTGTGGCAATCTGTGGTAGTATAGTGGAATAGATACGAGCTGCAGATCCGAGTGCGCGTTTATTGAAGTATGCCATCTGCATGAATTGACTGGCGGGCGTAGCACAGTGAGTGTGGATGGATCGCTATCTTCTGGAGATTACAGCCAAGAGGCGTTGAATGTTCTGATATTATGGTGATCTACGTGGTGAAGCTTTGGAGCAGCGAATGGCAGGTTCTTTTGATTCATCCGGTCGGCATCGTGTTGCTGGAGATCGTGTCCGAGCATCGATACGTAGACCTGTCGGCTCCAGCTGAAGATCGTTTTCTTCCTGTTGCGACCATTCGGAGGTTTCAGCAAGCGAAATTAATGGAAATTGTTGATCCTCGTTTGGGGGCGGATGGCTTACCGGGGGAGCATGAAGCAAAGAAGGTTGTTATGGTGGCACTTTGGTGTATACAGGAGGATCCTGCCTTGAGATTGGAGGCAAGTGCAGTGAGCCGAATGCTAGAAGGCCACATGCAGATTCAAGAGCCACCCATGACTGCTCTGAAAAATGCGCTTACTAAGCGCTAACAAATCTGCCGAGAATGTGCAAGTTGCATATAATTGATGGGCCGAGTCATTCATTCCCGCATGGCTGGGCTTGGTGTGTGATTCAGGTATGGCGATCGCCAATCAGTTTCGGCGGGCTACCCATAGGGTACGTAGCATGGCGGTGGCATGATAACTTTGACCTAGAAATTTTACAGCTCTCATAAGGTCGGTTTCCGGTTTCATTTTCCCCATAGGTACGAGTTAATGACCTTCCTAAAGTGAGGGCTATCGAAGTCATATGTTCAGGAAACCAATTGAGTGTTAATGCGCCTAAACTGGTCATTCTACAATAATAATATTTCCTCTGCTAGCCACAGCCCTAGTCCATGTTTTATTTACGTGTGAGGTTTTGTTTCGATTTTGAAAATAAGATGGTATTGCAGTAATCCTCCAATTTTTTCCGAATGGTAGTGAAATGCAAATCCCTGGTTCCAAGATGGTTTCGGTAATCTTAACTGGTGAAGAAAAATTGCTGTAGAAGTAGGTAGAGAATATTTTGGAGTCAGAGGATTATATATTGGATCGTTTATATATTGGATCGTATGTGTTTAATTAATGTGGAGAAGACGATTTCATAAAGGGAGCATGCCATCTAATTCTACATTGTCTTTTCTGGGAAAAAGCTGCGTGAGGTGCAATTGCACTCTTTTCCTGGGGGAGATTTCTCTCGTTCCGGTGGCACTTCCTCCAATACAAGTTCAGATTCTCTATTAGTTTCTTTGGTTTATATGTTGCCAAAGCATGAGACTGAGGAGCATCTACAGCCAAGTTTATTTACAGAAATATGTTCAAGTAAAGATTCTCCTAAATTGGACAACATAACAAGTGTTGAGTCTTCTATTACTGCTGAAGAGCGGGAACACAGATTTGTGGGCATAGGGGCTGGTGTGGACGAATGTGGAGAGCGCTGTGAAAATGCTGAAAACAGTTATTATAAAGGATGGAAGTTAGATAGAGAAATGAAAATCTGGAGAAGTTTATGCTACTATCTAAATTTTGATTCTCTAATGATGTTTTAAATTTTCTATGTATTGATTAACTATCATAACAATGAAATTGATTGTAATTTAAGTGACAATAGTGTGACCAACTATTGTCACAATTCTGAGTGTGTGTTGGAACTGGTCATTCCAACACTAAACAAATTTGCAGGATATGATGAAGACATGACAATTGCATCAGAGATTGGATGATGATCAAGTTTGTGCGTGCTCGGTGTGATGGAAACAAATTGTGGAGACAGATCTGCATGTTCAATTGCAAGGAGATTAGCTGGACAATGGGTCTTAGTTGTTGCAGTACGTCAGCGAGCATGAGGCAGTAGATACTGTGAGTAGGGGAAGTGGCATTATGTTGCCAGCGAATTGGATACTGAAACGTGACGGAGGATTGGACCGTGGAGTCCTAGATTATTACTCTTGAAGGGAAAATTGTGTTCTCTTCATGTGGCTGTGTGCCTATTTCTGGATCATCAATGTTTGAATGCACTGCATTGAGTCCATGTGAAAAGTCGTCAATCCGTTTCTTTATCAGTAGAGACCCCTCATAGGTATTGTTGGTGAAAAATGGCTGCTGGTATGTTTGGAAATAATCATCTATAGGCAAAGATAGAGAAATTAAATTTGAAGATTTTATGTTGTATTTTCTTGAAATCATGTTTTATTGAGCCTTATTGAGCCTAGCTAACTCAATGTAGGCAGAGTTATTTTGTTAGACTTTGCAACTCTAACGAATGACAGGTTAAGCATGGAGTTCCAAGAAGTTATTTGAACATATAAGGATGCCCAGGATGTAGGAGAAGATGAGGTAATGAAGCAGCAACAACGTTTATGGTGGACAAAAAAGTATATGTTTGTTTGAGTTAGTATGGTTTGTAGAATAGACTCCCTAGCATGTTATAAGCAAGTCCAGTTGTTGTAATGGTCATTGTATGTACCCAGAAACTCCAAATGTTGAAGTATGGAATGTAAGCCTTATAAAGGCATTTGAAAGTTCGTGGTGATCTTAAAACCACTTTGTAATGGTTTATGGTCAGCCTGAAACCATCTTTTGTCACTGTAAAGTGATGGTTTGTGGTGAGCCAGAAACCACATACAGAGCCTTAGTGGCTACAGGATTTTCCCGGTGGTGGCACATTTAAGTTCCGGATTTTCCCGGTGGTGGCAGATCGGACTTGCCCGGTGGTGGCATATTGAATTTGGTGAATTTTCCCGGTGGTGGCAGATCAGACTTGCCCAGTGGTGGCATATTTCCTGAGTGGCTAACGTGTACACGGGAGCTTTGTGCTCGTAGGAGCAAGTGGACTGCAGCAACACCTGGCTCAGTCTCAGATGATTCATTAATCTCTGAGAAGAATGAGGATGGTGTGATTTCTTCGCTGACAGTTGTGCTGAGAAGTACAATTGGCGCGAATGTTCAGTACATACTCGTGCCAACGCGCCAAATCACAGGAATGGCATGGAAGCGCATGATTTTTATTCAGGAAGATGCCAACTCAAATTCATGGGGATCTGCGGGAAGCCTCATCTTCGTTTGACGATTTGCGGAGAAGCAGATCGGAGAAGTTGTGGATCTGTCCGAGAGAGGCCGATTGTGTTTTGGAGGTTCTGCACATGAAATTCGCCTGATGGTGGTGGATTTGTAGGTACATATATGTAGTGATAACGGTCGACAGAATCATGTATGCGAAGGACATCCTATAGGACTAGTGGTTGCAGCGGTTGGTACCCATGCATTCCGGTGGATGGTTGCTCTTTTATATGGACGTCGACATATTCTTTGTTATGTTTGACCACAACCAGACTTTGTGAATCACTATCATGACAAGTAGTCATTAAGGGGGGGGAGTTAGAAATAATTAATTCCTACTTGTCTATGGTTGTAATTCTCCATTTGAGGAGTTTGTTCCTACATAATAGGAATTAGCTAGAATATAGTTTCTCCTAGTTTAGTGTGTGGTTGAGAGAATCTCTCAACCACACTACTGTACGTCTAAGATAGAATTCCTATCTTGAGACTATTGCTTGTATAAATATGTGTGTAATTTCTGATTCAATATATAGAATATATTGAGTCTGTGTGCTATTTTATCTTAGCTCGAGTTGTCGTCGTAAACATCATACCCTGTCTCTCTTTCTCTCCAATATTTATAGGTTGAATTACAATAACATAGAAATAAATGTACATTTCCAATAATTTTTTGTGATTACACTGAAGTAAATGCACATTAGTAATCCAATCACTTTAAAATTATTATCCAATCATACATCCAATTACATCAAATCTGAAATCAACATCTACACTGAAATCAATGCATCTAATGCAAGAAAATAAATAAGATTAGAAAACAACTTCTAAATTGAAATCAATTCCTCTAATTAAAACAATCAATAGGATTATAAATAAACATCTACACTCAAATAAATGCATCTAGTGAAAGTAATAAAATAGGATTAGAAACCAACATTTACATTAAAATCAATTCATTTAGTGAAAGAAATCAAATAGGATTAGCAATCACCATCTACAGTGAAATCAGTGCATTTAGTGCAAACAATCAAATAGGACTAGAAATAATTTACATTGAAATCAATGCATCTAGTGTAAGCAATCAAATATAGTTATAAATCTTCATCTACATTGAAATAAATGCATCTAGTGCAAGAAATCAAATAGTGTTATAAATCACCATCTACACTGAAGTCATTGCATTTAGTGCAAGAAATCAAATAGGATTAGAAAAATAACATCTACACTAAAATCAATGCATTTAGTGCAAGAAATCAAATAAGATTAGAAATCGCCATCTACATTAAAACGATTGCGTTTTGTGAAAGAAATAAAGTAGGATTAGAAATTGTGTACATTGAAATCAATGCATCTATTGCAAGAAATCAAATATAATTAGAAATCAACATCTACACTCAAATTAATGCACTAGTGCAAGCTATCAAATAGGAATAGCAGTCACCATCTACACTAAAATCAATGCATCTAGTGCAAGAAATGTTTTACCCTCTCTCCCCCCTCTATCTATGCCTATATCTCCCTCCATCTATCCTCCTTTATATCTCTATCTCACCTCCCAAACACACACACACTCTCTCAGTCTATATCTATCAATATCTCTGTCCCTCCCTTTGTCTCTTTATCTCTCTTCTTCCCTCTCTTCACCTTCCATAAATATCTATATCTCCCTCTGTCTCTGTATATCACCCCAAACAAATACACTCTATTTCACCATTATATCCGTCTATCACTCTCTCTCTCTCTCTGTTCCCCTTCTCCCCATATACCCCACTTCTCTCTCTTTACTCCTGTTGTCTGCTCTCCTCTCCCTCCATCTTCGTTATCACTACCTATTTCTCTCTCCACCTTTCTCTCCTTTTATTTCTTCCTACCTCCCTCACTCTCCCCCTCCAACTTCATATTTCTTTCCTTCCCTCTCTCCACTCTCTCACATCCTCTCTCTCCATTTCTCTCCCACCTTTCTCTTTATGTCTCGACCCTCCAACTTTGTTACTATATCTCCCATTCTCTCCTCTCTCTTTCTCTCGACTTTCTCTCCATTTCTCCTTATTTGTCTCTTTATATCACCCCAAGCATATACACACTCTCTCCATCTCTCTCTTGTCACTCCCTCCCTCTCTCTCCACTTCTCACTCTCTATGTACTTATTCTTCCCTACCTCTCTCCCCTTCAAACTCCATCTCCTTACCCATACCTCTATCCTTCTCTCTCCCTCCCTCTCTCCTCCAATATTTAAGGTCCTTTCTCTCGTCCTTCCTCTCTCTCCCTTTTTCTCCCACCTCCCTCTCTCTTCCCCCATCTCTCTCTCTCTCTCTCTCTCTCTCTCTCTCTCTCTCTCTCTCTCTTTGACCTCAAATCCTATCTCTTCCTCCATCACTTTCCTTCTCTCCCTAAAGTCCTCTCTCTCATCCTTCCTCTCTCTCCCTTTCTCTCCTACATCCCTCTCTCTTCCCCCATCACTCTATCTCTCTCTCTCTCACTCTCTCCCTTGATTCCCTCCAATCCTCTCTCTTCTGCCATCACTCTCTCTCTATATATATCTCTCTAATTATGTTACTATATCCATCCATATCTCCTTCTCTATGCTTATCTCCCCCTTCTCTCCATCTCTCCTTCTTTGTCTCTTTATCTCACCCGAAAACTTACACACTCTCTCTCCATCTCTCCCTTGTCAATCCCTCTGTCTCTCTCCACTTCTCAGTCTCTATGTGTTTCTTCATTCCCTCCCTCTTTCTCCCTCCAATTCCATTTCTCTATTCATCCTCCCCCCCCCCCCCAAACCCTCTCTCTCACTCTCACACACACATCTCTCCTTCAATTTATCTCGATCTCTCCCTTCAGACTCCTCATATCTCTCCACCTCTATCACTCTATGTCTTTGTTCTTCCCTCCCATATATATCTAGATTTAATATATATGATGATATATTATAATATAACAAATTTAATATTTTATTAATCCAAATTTATTAAATTTAATAATAATAATAATATAATATATTAATATGAATATTATTAGCAATCTTTTAATATTAATATTAGGGTAAATAATTTATTTTTTCATGGTATTAATAATAATTTGGCCCATAGGCTTCACCTAAAGATTTTGTTTTTTTGATTGTTTGTAAATATAAAAAGGATTATGGAGTAAATATAAAATGAGGTTTTATTTATTTACCATACTTCTCGTTTATTTATATATTTTTTATTTACCACACCTCTTTCATTTACACATTTTTTTGAGTGTTTTTAAATATAAAGAGGATTATGAAGTAAATATAAAAAGAAGTTTTATTTATTTACCATATTTATTGTTTATCTATATTTTTTTATTTACCATACCTCTTTTATTTACCATGGTATTTGGCTCATAGGTTTTGTATATAATTAGATTTTGATTTCTAATCCTATTTGATATATTTTTATTTATTTAAAATGCCTCTTTATACCTCTTTTATAGTTATTTATTTACCATACCTCTTTATACCTATTTTATATTTATTTATTTACCATATCTATTTATACCTCTTTTATATTTACTTACTTACCATACCTTTTTTATAAATGATATTTGTACCATGGTATTTATCCCATGGTATTAAAACGGTTTTTGGACCATAAACTAAATGAAACGTCAAACTAATAATCAAGAGACCAAATGTAATTGTTTTATATGCAACTCGGTAGGTTAGGAAATCAAACACACCACTTGCCTTACATATATCATGAATCACTCAATGAGGAAATAAAATAATAGAATACGATAAATTAAACAAAATTATAAAATTAATAAAAAATTAATCTTAAAAAATAACAAGGAGATGGAATAATCTTGTGCACATACCTTAGTGGATAAATATGTTTGAAATTGTAAATGGAAAAAAAATGAGAAGGATTATATTATCACTTTAGAGAAAAACAAACAAAAGGTAGGTTAGGAAATCAAACACACCACTTGCCTTACATATATGATGTCCATTGAATCACTCAATGAGGAAATAAAATAATAGAATGCCATAAATTAAATAATATTATAAAATGAATAAAACATTGATTTTAAAAAATAAAAATGAGATGGAATAATCTTGTGCACATGCCTTAGTGGATAATTATGTTTGAAACTGTAAATGGAAAAAAAATGAGAAGGATTATATTATTAGTTTAGAGAAAAAAAATAAAAAAGGATTATAATATTAGTTTAGTGCACAACAATCAAGAGGAGAGGAGACAAAAAAAAGAGCCTCTCTCATGTGTCGAGCATCTATATACTATAGTATATCTATTTAAAGCTAGAATAGCAATTGCACCATATGGTCCAAAGGAAACGTCTTAAGGGAGTAGCACAGGAAATAGTAGCATAAAAGAAAGAAGTAAAAATTTTATGTAATTTTTTTTTTCAGATTTCTTAGAAAAAATTGAAAAATATTTTATTTTCCCAGCAAATAAAGAGTAGCAATCAAATAAATTTTCTAGTGAGAAGAATGGCAGAAACTTTTAAACGTAAGAGCTCCCTTCCCTTGTTGGTGATAGTACACTTTGGTTTTGAAAGAAACTTATTTTCCTAATCTTTTAAAGAATATATTCCTCTCCAATGGACGCTTCACAAAGACCCTTTTTATTCAACTAATTGAAATATGTAAGTATATTTTTTCGAGTGCAATTTGAGTTATTGAACTGAAGGTAACATTTCAAGAGACTGCTAGACAAAAAAGACAAGAGTGACCGAGTGTGAAATGGCTATCACATTGAGGAATCTCTTCATATTTTCTCATGTGGGCCATTTTCAGTTAATGGGGTAGTAGGAATTTTCTTAGCTCTAGCTCCTTCAAAATAACGTGCGTAGAATTATGTTTAGAGAACTACTCGATGTCAAATTAAAATATGCATCTTGGTGATTGCTATGGAATAACTTATTTTTAGTTGATTTCATGTAACTTGTACTTTTTCATAATGGATTAGGCAATTTTCCCGAAGTACTTAGGACCTCTAGATGAGGAAATCTACATTCTTATTTTTTTGCTACGTGAAGGATGCACTTGCTTTTTATAACTAGGTTTGATCAACTTAACCCTTCCACGAAATGAATTTCTTCTATCACATTCCTAATGTTAAATTCATCTAATATTAGTCATCGAACGTTGAATTCTCTCTATAGACGGAATTCTGTAATGACATAGTAGCTTATCACTATGAGAGGTTATACATCATAAGAGACTACTAAGTTGCTTAATTATGGTATAGAATTTTAATATTTACGCTAATTTAAGAGCTTTTTTCCCTAGTGATAGTACATTTTCTTTTTGAAAGTTATTTATTTTTGTGATCTTTTAAATAACATATTCTTCTCTAAGAGATCCTTTAGAAGGACCCTTTTTATTCAATTTATTAGATAGTTAAGTGTTTGTTTTCTAGTGTTTTTTGAGTTATTGAAATTAGGGGTGTGAGTAAAGAGACTAATAAAAAAAGAGTAGAACAATTGAATTTAAAAAGGAAATCACGTTGATGAAACTCATTAGATTTTCTTATGTGGGGTTTCTTCAACAAATGAGGTAGTAAGAACTTTCTCGGCTCCAACTACTCGAAATAAATGGGTGAAGAATTAGGTTCAGTGGATCTTTTCCTGAAGATGAACCACATTGGCTGGGTTTGAAATGTCAAAATTAATCAGAATGGATGCGATTGATCTGGAAATATTCTCTACACAGAATATTAGACCTCAAATCAAAATATCCATATTGATGATTTATGTGGAAAAAATTCTTTGTTATTAATCGCATGTAAGATGAAATTTTTCATAATGGATGAGACTATTGGGCCAAAGTACTTAGGACCTCTAGATGAGGAAATATTCATGCTTATTTTTTTCCTACATGAAGGATACACTTGGTTTTCATGAGTAGGTTGGGTATACTTCATTCTTCCAAGAAATGAATTCCTTCTATCACATTCCCAATATTGAACTCCTCTTATATTACTCATGGAAATCTGACTCCACCTTACAACCGAAATTTTTTTCTTCCCATAGCTCTCTCTCAGGTTATAATTTTGGCTTTCTCTTATTTATGTCAAATAAATTTTCTCTATATAACTAATTTCTATCTCTTTTTGAGTTCTTGCTTGAATCAGTTAGCTAATGTGACTCATCTGGATTCAAAAATCCTCGATTGATCCATTTTCTAAAGAGTCGTTTTCTATTTTTAATTTTGCTACATGGTCCTCTTTATCCTTTTCACCATCGTTTGCTTCTAAATAATAAGATATTCTTGATAAGTCCCCCTTTCCTTCTTTTCTTCTTCCATATGCTTCAGATATAAATGAATTACACTTGAGATAGACTTATTGAAAAATTTTAAATTCCATGAGTTTTCACAGCACTTCTCATGTTTATGAGGAAAATTGGATTTCCCACATTAAACATTATGCCTTTTTAGGGCCTGTTGTAAGGTTGGAAACTTCTCTTCACCATGTAACCTTTATTATCTATGCTTGACTTTGATACAAACAATTGGAATTTTCTCCTTTAAATGTGCACAACTAATAAATTTTCCCCTGTTTATCTCATGTTCACTAAAAAAATTAGATTCTACATATTTAGTGGTATTTCGCCACCACACGCCTTCCATATATGATGCGTTCTATTTAATATGTTTCTTTTCATCCATATCACTAATCATATGAATTATCAACAAGGTATCCTTTAATGATGGAAAAATTAGAGATCCATTCGCTCTTCTCTCATGTTCACTAGAAACATGAGCCTCTTTAAATTCATATTGAGCTGCACTCTAGCCATTTCACATACTAGATGTATAATATTTACCCTGTTTCTTTCACTATGTATTATCAAGTCTTTCCTGAATGTTTAACATATCCTCCTTGAGCTATGAAAGATTTATTTTCTCCTTCCCTTTATCATGTTTACGAGGAATCCTTATGTCAAAGAATTGGTACTTATCCTTGTGGACCTCAATGGAACATGTAGGAATGATTTCCTGATGCATCACTTTAAGAAAAATTATGTCCATATGATGTTGGATTTTCTTGTGAATAATAGTTGGATGTGAATGGATATTTTATTTACATACCACTTTTTGAATAGTTAAACTCAAATTTTGTTTATTTTCTTTCAAACTTTTCACTTCTAATCTAGGATGCCTTACCTTTTGAATTTCATTTTGATGAGTATGAATGCTTTATCTATGCACCTTTTCCATTGTGTGCAAATTTTTTGTCGTCTTCAAAACCAAAATTTAACTAGTTCCTTTACATCACTCTCTTTTTGAGTATTTAGAGTGCCATTTTCCTCTAAACACCAATCCCTATTTCTAGGCCCACTCTAATCAACAAAGACATTGTTTTCTTTCCCTGCATAATCTTCCATTCACAGTGCACTAGAGCTACACTACATATATTCCTTATTAACCTTGGCTTTCCCCCTCATGGTTTATAGGTCTTGAGATCACCCATTCCCATTTAGGAATACTTGATCTGACAAATTTTAAATTATTAGGTAATATTGGAGGATTCATGCTCAATTTATTTTTCATTTATTGTTGGTTTTCTCCAAAATTTAGAGAAACAACCTCATATTTTTATGAAATTTCATGTCCAAGACCAACTCCAGTGCTGGAGACTTCTTCATCCTCCTCCATTTTCCTTTGGAAGCCTTTAAGACTTTCCAAATTGTTTTATGAATCCACACTTTTGTCATTCTCCTTATGAACCATCTTGATTTTCATTGAAATACTGGAATATTATGCACTCCTCTCCTTGTGTTGAAACTTCTGTATCGAAGGAATCCTTGACCTACCAGGTACCTCCATTTTGCCTCTCCAATGTTGATTCAACTCATTCTATATGAATGGGACTAAAATTTCAAACTCCTTAGGGAAATCCTTTCTCCAAAAGGAAGTAACAAAAAATATTTTCCTCTGAGATGCAAAACAAGGCTTCATTGTGTTATAAACCATGAATGTTGAGTTACCATGAATGTCAAATACCACAAATGCAAGACTACGGACTTCTTGATCTATGGAGAACATTATCATTGTGTCGATCCCAATAGTGATATTTCCATCTTCAACAATCATATGCTCTCCTTTTTCTTTTGTAAGTTGGGACTCAAAAAGGTAAAATGCACACCCAAAATGAAGAAGCGGAGTAAAAGAATTAGGTAGTAATATTGGTTGAATGACCTCCACCTCATCTAGATCAGATGCAACAACAGTGATATCCATAGTGGAATTGGTGAAGAATAATATGAAAATGAAATGAAATATGGTCATTTTTGCACTAATGAGATAAGCAATCATACAAAACCCAGAATAAAAAAGATGGTCATTTGGGTTCCCTAAAAAACAATCATACAAAATCCGTAAATAAAAAATTAAGATCCCCAAGTGTAATAACGTTTTCATTTGGCCCATGCAGATATAAATATTCCTATAAAGAGGTGATTATTCCTAATCCATAATATTAAAAATGTGTTATTTTGACTTAATGTAAAGGAAAAGGATTAACATTGCTAAAATAAGAACAAATCCTCATAAGATTCATAATGAAATTGGGAATTAAATAGTTCTAGAATACCACTCGATGACATAATTTTTTAAATTAGTGACATTAAGAGGATTAAGGATGAAAAGTAGTTTCTCTCAAAATGTTTAGCATATAGCCATTTTAGATCTCAAATTCAAAATATTTTTCATACTACCAACCTTCATGACATTATAACTCAATTAAATTATGATGATCCTGGAATGCATCTCTTGATGCTTTTTGAGCACATGAAATAATATTCTAAATAAATCTAAGTACTCACTTACCTTCTTAAGGTGAAAGCATTATTTTCATCATTGTTTCCATCATCATCATCTTCATTTCACAAATGGGTTTTTCTTTGTAGCATTTCTTTTTGTTTGATGCAATATTATTGGAATAACATAGGAATTCTAAATAAAAAGAAATATTTTTTTTGTTTAAAATTATTCACATATTTATGTAATTAAAGTAATAATATTAAAAATTTAATGTAAAATAACATAGTTTATAGCATATTCTAATGTTAGATCTCATGTCAAAATATTTGTCACACTACCAACCTTCTTAACATTATATCTCGATAAAACTCTGAAGATCTTCGAATGATTCTCTTAATGCTTTTTAAGAAAATAAAAAAAATTGTACAGAAAGCTATGTACACTCTTACCTTCTTAAGGTGCAAGAAACATGTGTTCTTCTTGTTTATTGTTGTCATCATCATTGTCATAATTAGTATCGTTGTTTTTATCATCATCATCATCATTTCAAAAATAAATTTATATTTGTAGCATTACTTTTTGTTTCATGCAATATTATTTCCCACATATCCATGAGTCCAAACTACCCGATCTCTAAACACATTTATGAATGTGTTAGTCCCAAAAATGATCCTTCCATATCCAACCATAAAAGTCTCTCCCTATTATTGTGTAGGTTGGTGCCTAAGAATGTAGAGTGTGTGCCAAAAATCAAGATGGGGAGGAACAAAATTATGAAGGAAGAGTGGTTGAATGAACTCCACCTTAGTTAGATCACATGCAACAAAAATGAGATACAGAATTGAATTGGTGAAGAAGAATTTTCAAATTAAATGAAATATGGTCATGTGGGTACTAATCGGATACATAATCATACAAAACCTAAAATAAAAAATATGGTCATTTGGGTTCCCAGACAAACGACCACAGAACATCCCTAAATCAAATAATAATATCCCTAGGTTTAAGATATTTTTCATTTGGCCCATGCAGATATAACTTATATTATAAGGAGGTGATTATTCCTAATGCATAATATTAAAAATGTACTTATTTTGGCTTACTGTAAAGGAAAAAATATTAATATTTCTAAAATAAGAACAAATTCTCATAAGCTCTATAATGAAATTGGGCATTGGACAATTCTAGAATACCATTGGATGAAGGAATTTTTCAAAATTAATAACAATAAGAGGGTTAAATATGAAATGTATTTTCTCTTAAAATGTTCAATAAAACTATGAAGATCTTGGAATGCTTCTCTTAATTATTTCTAAGAAAATAAAAAAATTGTACACAAAGTTATGTACTCTCTTACCTTCTTAAGGTCCAAGCATTATTCTCATCATTGCTTTTGTCATCATCATGTGTTCTAATCATTTATTTTTCTCATAGTCATTGTCATCATTAGTATTTTTTTTTTATCAGCATCGTCCTCATTTCAAAAATGGCTTTATATTTGTAGCATTACTTTTTGTTTCATGCAATATTCTTGCCCGCAGATCCATGACTCCAAATTGCCCAATGTGTGAAGAAATTTATCAATGTGTTATTCCCAACAATGATCCTACCATATCCAACCATCAAATCCTCTCCCTATTCTTGTGCATGTTGGTGCCTAGAAGGTAAAGTGTGTTCCCAAAATCTAGAAGGGGAGCAACAAAATTATGCAAGAAGAGTCGATGAATGACCTCCACCTTAGTTTGATCACATGAAACAATAATGAGATTAAAAATTTAATTGATGAAGAAGAATCCACAAATGAAATGAAATATGGTCATTTGGGTACTAATCAGATATAAAATCATACAAAACGTAAAATAAAAAATATGGTCATTTGGGTTCCTAGAAAAAAAACCACACAAAATCCCAAAATCAAATAATAACATCCCTAGGTGTAAGATATTTTTCATTTGGCCCATGCAGATATAATTGTTCTTATAAGGAGGTGACTATTCCTAATCCATAATATTAAAAACGTATTTATTTTGGCTTAGTGCAATGGAAAATATTAGCATTGATAAAATAAGAGAAAATTATTATAAGATCTATAATGAAATTTGGAATTCGACTGTAAACAATTATACCCTTCATTTCCCTTTTATTTAGGTAGTTTTTGTATTCTAGAAGTAGAAGTAGAAGGAAAAATAAGATTATATCATACATGATAGTTCATTTATTAAACTTGTTTTACATATATATCTATAATCACATCCAGTACAATCAACATTCACTTCAATTGATCAAATTACAATTATAAAACTTGCCACACTTTGTTTACATACATTGAGAATTACCTATACTATAAAAATATGATTTTTCTTTCCCATTTGAAGATTTTTTTGTATCATTCTTAGTAAAATTTCTCGAGAATTAAAGCTCCTTTACATCTTAAGACCATGATCAACTACTACATCTGCTTATATTTTTCATGCTCAAAGCACTTTTCATGAAAAATATATATATTTATATATTAATGCCTTAGGATTTCTCGGCATTGAATCATTGAGAAACACATATAAATGAATTCACAAGATGTAATTTTTTTTGGTGGCACATGCATCTCCATGCCTCTGGGTACTAATCGTTTAAACTGCTAAGTTGCCTCTCGGTAATACTCATTTAAATTGATAAGTATCATTGAATGGATTTGAATATGGACTGGTATCTAGGGACTGGAATTTCCACATTTGGATAGGTAATACGCCAATGATCCTGCAGCCATTGGAATATATCTTCCCGTGCAACCGATTAGTGTTTGGATTCTTCGATCAAAACTCAACACACCAAGACCTCCCAATTTCCCACGATGATCCTGTGTGTTGGGCATGTGTTATATTATTTCCATGACTAGCCCCACGCGCTGTACGTTGCATGGAGCACAGCAGGGGAGTCACAAGGGGGGAGGCACCCCCCACTGTTGGGGTCCGGGGCAGCGCCTCGGCGAAATTGTTTTTGCTGTGCAGACCCACTCATAGGTGGACCCACCAATGTTTTGTGCATGATTTTGCACATGGTTTTTGGGTACGATGGTTTTCGGCCACTGGTATTTTGTAGATCCCGTCAAGGGAACTATGGTAATGCTCTAATCCAGGGTTAATGGATTGGGGTTTATGTATGCCTCAGTATGTATATATATGTGTTCTAACACTAAAAGGAACATAATGAAAAATCAAGCTGGTCGTCCCGATTTGGGATCCAGGGGAAAATATCTGTGTTTATATGTTTTATGTTTTATGCTCTCGCTATTGTTTATTTTCTGTTATAACATTCGTGTGTAGATAATTTATGTTCAGGGTTAAAACTTACATTTGGTATCGGAGTTGTTTTAGCTTCAAGGGGATGCCTTTGCTGCTGATGTTTTTTTTCTCAGGCCTAAGGTAGACCCTGTTCAGTGGGAGATCTGTGGGATCGATTCTTGTGGTGAAAGAAGATGGCGAGTGGCAGAAAGATAGAGATCGAGAAATTTAATGGTTATATTTTTGAGTTGTGGAAGCTCAAAATGGAGGATCTGCTGGTGGATAAAGATCAGTGGATCACAGTAGATCCAGGTACTAAACCAATGGCAATGTCAGATGAAGACTGGAAGAAACTGGATCGGAAGGCTAAGACCACAATACAATTGTGTGTATCAGATTCAGTATTGTTGAATGTATCTAGGGAATCTACGGCAAAGAATTTGTGGGAAAAACTTGGGACTTTGTACCAATCTAAGTCTCTGGTTAATAAGTTGTTCCTGCGGAAAAATCTGTATAACCTGAGGATGAAGGATGGAGACTCAGTGACAGAGCATCTAAATGGCTTCAATAGTGTGGTAAGTCAGCTGTCATATGTTGATATTAAAATCTCAGATGAAGATAAGTGCATCAGTTTGTTGTGTTCTCTACCAGACTCGTGGGATAGTCTGGTTATTGCAATAGGTAGCAATACAACTACCTTGAATTTTGATGACATTGTCTCAGCCTTTCTATCAGAGGGAATGAGATGGAGAAATATGGAGGGCCATAATGGCGATGCCTTATCTGTATGAGGAAGGTCCCAAAACAGAAACAATAATAAGGTTTCGAGTGGGAGATCCAAATCTAGAGGGAGATATAAATCTCCTCAAAAGTTTGTAAAGGTATGCTGGAAATGTGGAAAGGAAGGTCACTACAAAAAGATGTGTAGATCTAAAGCTCCTGAGAAAGGAAAGGGATCTGATGATGCTCCTTCTGCAAAGGAAAAAACCACCTCGGATGAAGGTGGGGATGTGTATTTGGCTTCTTCTTAAAATACACATGTAGATCATGAGTCATGGTTGATTGACTCAGGTGCATCCTTTCACTTCACTCCCCATAGGGAGTGGTTCTTTCACTTCACTCCCCATAGGGAGTGGTTCTGCGAGTATGAGAAATATGATGGTGATGTCTTCCTAGGGGATGATAGGAAGGCCAAAACCATCGGACGTGGAAAGGTCAAGTTGAAGCAACAAGGTGGAAGGATTAGAACACTTCCTAGTGTTCTGCATATTCCTGCATTGGCCAGAAATCTGATTTATGTAAGAAAGATGGATGATGCAGGTGTAAAAAAAATGTTCAAGAAAGATTCCTGCAAGATGGTTCAGGGAGCACTGGTATTAATTTGGGGTGTTTGGACTAGAAATCTGTACAAGCTACAAGGTAGCACTGTTATTGATGGGTGTAATAGTTCCGTGGTTCCTGAAAGTGGAGTGGAAAGCCTAGTTGTCTCTGGTGAAAAGACCATGTTATGGCATCAAAGGCTTGGACATATTGGAGAGAAGGGCCTCCGAATACTTCGTAGAAATGGTATGGTAGAAGGTATGTCTAATTTATTTTTGGGTTTTGATTTCTATGAAAATTTTGTATATGGGAAGCAGAATCGGGTGAGTTTTCCTTCTGGTGCTAAGAGGGCGAACAAGATATTAGAACTTGTGCACAGTGATGTGTTTGGACCTGTGTCAGTTCCATCACTGGGAAAGTCTGTATACTATGTTTCATTCATAGATGACTTCTCAAGGAATACATGGATATATTTCTTGAGGAAGAAATCTGAAGTCTTTGACAAATTTAAAGAATTTAAGGCTCTGGTGGAAAACCAGACAGAGAAGAAGATAAAGGCACCGAGGACAAATAATGGTGGGGAGTTCTGCAAGAAGGAATTTGAAGAGTTCTATAAGAAGTATGGTATAGCACAACAGAAGACTACTCCATACACACCTCAGCAAAACAGAGTTGCATAAAGAATGAATAGAACACTGATGGAAAAGGCAAGAAGCATGCTCAGTGGTACCGGGTTAGGACAAGAATTCTGGGCAGAGGCAGTGGAGACTGCATGCTATCTGGTTAACAGATCACCTTCATCAGTGTTGGAGGATAAGACTCCACATGAGGTATGGACTGGTAAGAAACCCCCTCTTTCACATCTAAGGGTATTTGGATGTGATGCATATGTACATGTTCCAAAGGAGAAAAGGACCAAGTTGGATAATAAATCTGAAAGGTGCATCTTTATTGGGTATAAGGATGGTTTAAAGGGTTACAAGCTTTGGAACCCAAAAACAAGGAAGTTTGTGTACGGCCGAGATGTGGTGTTTAGAGAGGTGAAAGATGTTGTTAAACATGAAGTCCTACCAAAGTAACCTGAGAAGATAGAGTTTGAGCTAAAGAAGGATGAATCAGACTCTACAACAGAAGAAGACTCAGAAGATGAAGAGCCACAAACTCCAGCTTTGAGAAGATCAGTTCGGGAAAGAAGGAAACCATAAAGGTATAGTCCATCTGCTTTCTGTTCAGGTTTTGCCTTAACTATAACTGATGATGAACCCAGAACTGTCAGGGAGGCAGTAGATTCAGAGGATGGAAAACTCTGGAAGGAGGCCATGGTTGATGAAATGGCATCCTTGCACAAAAACGATGCATGGGATCTGGTGGAGTTGCCGGCTGGAAGGAAGCCCATTGGGAGCAAATGGGTATTTAAGAAGAAGATGAATGTAGAAGGCAAGGTGGAGAAATACAAAGCTCGGTTGGTAGCAAAAGGTTATTCCCAGGTGCCGGGAATTGATTTTGGTGATATTTTTTCTCCTGTTGCCAAGGTTACTTCTATTATATTACTTTTATCTGTTGCTGCTGCATTTGATTTTGAGATAGAACAGATGGATGTGAAGACAACATTTCTTCACGGGGATCTAGAAGAGGAGATCTACATGAAGCAACCTTAAGGCTTTATGGTGAAGGGTAAGAAAGAACTAGTATGCAGGTTGAAGAAGTCTCTGTATGGGTTAAAACAGTCACCAAGGATGTGGTATCAGAAATTTGATACCTATATACGGGGACTTGGCTTCACCAGAAGCAAGGAGGATCACTGTGTTTATTTTAAACTAATTGGTGACCGTGTTATTTATTTGGTCTTGTATGTGGATGATATGTTGTTGATTGGAAGTGACAAAGAAATTATCCAAGATTTGAAGACCCAACTATTCTCCAAATTCGACATGAAGGATATTGGTGCTGCAAACTTTATTTTGGGCATGGAAATTAAGAGAGATCGGGCAAAGAGGATGCTCTGGTTAAACCAGAGGAAGTATGTCGAAACTATATTGCAGAGGTTCAATATGCAGGATAGTAAACCAATGAATGTTCCTATTCCTATAGGTGTAAATTTGTTTGTTGAACAGTGTCCCAAGACACGCGAAGAAGAGGAGTATATGTCGCGTGTTCCATATGCAAGTGAAGTGGGTAGCCTGATGTATGCAATGGTCTGTACTAGACCAGACATTGCACATTCAGTGGGAGTATTGAGCAGTTTTATGTCAAAGCCAAGAAAGGAGCACTGGACAGCAGTGAAGCTGGTTTTCAGATATTTACGTGGCACTAGTGATTATGGCTTGCGCTACCAGGGAAGATCGGGATTGGAAAGAATGTTGGACATGCATGGTTTTGTTCATGCAAACTGGACTGGAGATCTGGACCAAAGAAGATCTACAAGTGGGTATGTGTTTAACCTATTTGGAGGCGCATTCAGTTGGATGAGTAAAAGATAGTCTGTAGTGGCTCTTTCAACTACAGAGGCATAATACATAGCAGCCACTCATGAAAGCAAGGAAGCAGTTTGGTTGCAGAGATTATGTTCAAGTATGGGGTTGGTACAACAAGCTATAAGGATAGACTGTGATAGCCAAAGTGCAATTTTCTTGGCTAAGAACCTTGCTTACCATTGCAAGACAAAGCACATTCATGTTCAATATCACTTTGTTAGAGATATGGTTTAGACTAAAAGGGTGTTGCTGGTAAAGGTGGACACTTTGAACAATGTTGCAAATGCATTGATGAAGTCTATGAGCACTCAAAATTTCTCTTGGTGTAGAGAAACAATGGGTGTTGAAGAATTGTCCCAATGAATAAGCTCTCTTGTGGCCCCCTATGGAAAGAAAACAAGTGGGAGAATGTTGGGCATGTGTTATATTATTTCCACGACTAGCCCCACGCGCTATACGTTGCACCGGGCGCAGCAGGGGGGTCACAAGGGGGGAGGCACCCCCCACTATTGGGGTTCGGGGCAGCGCCCCGACGAATTTTGTTTTGGTGTACGGACCCACCCTTGTTTTGTGCATGAGTTTGCACATGGTTTTGGGGTACGATTGTTTTCGGCCCCTGGTATTTTGTAGATCCGGTCTGTTAGGTCCCGATATCACTAGTATAGTCCCTTATTATTGTTAGTGTAACCCCTTTATTGTTATTATTGAACCCTTGTAACCCCCATTTTTTTATTATTATGCCCTTAAATTATTATTGTTAGGTCGGCTAGGATTACATTGTGGCCCACTAGGATTACATTATGGCCCCATGGACTCCTATATATAGAAAGGAGGTTTTGTAAATTGTATCATCCAAGAATTGTTCATTTATATAATGTATTGTAGGTTTCCCCCTCAAAGTGGCTCATTTCTAAGGCGTTGATATCTCTTTTCTTCTCTTTTTGGAGATGGTTACACAACATTTGGTATCAGAGCTTTGGATTCTAGGGTTTCGCTGCTCCAAATAGTTCATCGTGGAATTTTATCTATAACGTTTTTTCTACGAAGTTTCAGAAGCTAAAATTTTTAGGGTGTGAAGCTGAAATCCTGAGGAAGATTGTCTAAAAATTTCAGAGCGTGGTTCGCAATATTTTCGGAGATATGATCTGTGTAAGTTAGGTATTTGTTCAGGATCCTAAATAGGTCATCGTGGAATTTGCGCTATAACTTTTTTTCTACGAAGGTTCAGAATCAGAAATTTGTATGGTGCGAAGCTGAAATCTTGAGGAAATGCGTGAAAAAATTTTAGAGCTTGGTTCGCAATATTTTTGGAGATATGATCTGTGGAAGGTAGTGCTTTTTCAGGATCCTGAATTGCATCTCAAAGAGGTGATCGTGGGAAAATTTCAATAACTCTCTCTCTGGGCATCGGATTGGAGTGCCGTAAAAATTTGTCACAAGTACATAGACTTTCATTTCTTGGCTATCAATTTCAGAGATAAAGGACAAAACAAGGACACGTGGAAAGTTGTACAAGTTCGCTCTACTGAACTAGTCCATAATTAGGTCATTGTGGGAGATTGGACACAACTTTGTCTTGGAGAATCCAAATCAAGTCAGACCTATGGCATTCAAAAGAGAATTCAGAGGGCTACTTCAGTGCTGAATTTCAGATATTGAAGATCCGCAATCACAGATATCATACAATTTCAATATTGAGCTCCTCAAAGCAAGTAAAAGGTGTGTATTTTTTTTCCGAATTGCAAAAGTCTTGTTTGAAGAATCAAGTTGAATTGATTGCAAGGGCCTATTGTACAATAGATATCAATATTGGAGTCTAAAATGGCCCCTAAAAATACTCAACACCCATTAAGCCTTTATAAGTCTCTACTATGACTCATGAAGACAAAGAATGGCAACATGACATATCAAAATTACAAGAGCAAGTGCAACAAATTTATCTCTCGCAAAGAACAACAAAAAATGAAATGGAAGTTTTGAAGAAGGGCATGGAAACTAAGATGGATGCTTTGAAGAAAGGCATGGAAGCTAAGATGAATGGTTTGGAAGCTAAGATGGATGGCATGGAAGTGGGCATGGAAGCTAAGATGGATGACATGGAAGCTAAGATCGATGAAAAAATGAAAGACAACATGGAAAACATGAAGAAAGATCTAAAAGTAGACATCGAAGGTTTGGTAAAGTTGATACAAGAAATGTTTCCTAATGGTGAAAAGATAGTAGAGGAAACTCATGATGAGAACAAAATAAATGTTAATCGTGATTTCATAAACTCTACTGTTGGAGGGAAGAACCACCATATTCCAAAAATGGATATGAGGAAGTTTGATGGAAAGGATCCTGTAACATGGATACTACGGATGGAGCAATATTTTGATCTCCATAATGTGCAAAACACACAAAAGGTACGCATTGCAACTTTACATTTAGAACAAAATACATTTGTATGGTATCGATGGCTTTGCTCCCATAAAAAAAATTGTCACTTGGTCAATTTTTACGGAGGAAATGATAGCACATTATGAGGATACAAAGAGCAACACCTTCTTTAGCCAATTGATAAATCTCAAACAAAAGGGTTTAGTGGGGCAGCACATTGAGGACTTCCCAAAAATTGAATATAAGGGTAACTGATCTTACAGAGGAACACAGGATTGATCTCTTCCTAGGCACTTTAAAGGATAACATCCAACATGAAGTTCGCGTTTTGGAACCTGATTCATTGGAGAAGGCATTCAGGATGGCAAGAAAAGTTGAATGTAAAATTATGGCGACAAGGAAGCCTACCACTCAATTCTATAAAGAAGGAAGTGTTGCTACGCCTAGATTTCCACAACCTACAAGGTTGACACCACAAAAATTGGAAGAAAAAAGAGCGAAAGGGCTTTGCTACAGTTGTGATAGCAAATACACTAAAGGTCATAAGTGTGCTGAGAAGAAATTATTTTACATAGATTGTGAAGAGGAAGAAGAAAATGAACAAGAAGAGGATATACACCGGGAACCAACCCTAGAAGAGGAAGAAATGAATCCGACCATATCGTGTAATGCACTGGCGGGAATTACCACTCCTCAAACTCTCAAGATACAAGGACAAATCAAGAAGAAAAAGGTAATAGTGTTGATTGATTCAGGTAGCACCCATAATTTTATTCATTGTAAGGTAGCCAAGGAATTAAATTGTTTCCTATACCCAGCACGAGAATGTCAAGTGATGGTTGCAAATGGAGGAACTATAAATTTCTCTAGAAAATGCCATAATATCAAGCTAACCATGGGGGAATATGTATTGAATAGTCCAATACTTTCCATTCCTATGGGAGGTGCTGATGTTGTACTAGGAGTACAATGGTTACAATCTTTGGGGACGGTAGCTTTTAATTTTCAAGAACTTTTCTTGAAATTTTTTTTAGAAGGAAAGGAAGTCGAATTACGGGGTATTGAAGGGAATCCGGGAAGGATAATAAGCTCTAATGTCATGACAAAGCTTCTAAAGAAAGAACAACGAGGCGTAATTTCACAATTATGCTCACTAGAAGTTCCGACATCAAAATCATCTATTTCTGCAGATCTCCAACAAGTCTTGGACAATCATTCCAAGGTGTTTGAAACTCCGAAAGGACTCCCACCTATTCATGATCATGACCATGCTATTCATTTGATTCCAGGAAGTGTTCCTTCAAACATCAGGCCTTATAGATATCCTTACTTGCAAAAGAGCCAAATTGAAAGTATGATTGCAGAAATGTTAGAGGCGGGAATAATTCAACCTAGTCAAAGCTCTTTCTATACTCTTGTAGTTTTGGTACACAAGAAGGATGGATCATGACGAATGTGTCCATATTATAGGGAGCTCAATAATCTCACCATTAAAGACAAATTTCCCATTCCTGTGATTGATGAATTATTGGATGAATTACATGGAGAAATTTATTTTACCAAGTTGGATCTTCATTCAGGATATCATCAAATTAGAATGAAGACTGAAGATACTCCAAAAACAACATTTCGAACTCATGAGGGTCATTAAGAATTTTTGTTCATGCCTTTTGGTCTTACCAATGCACCTTCTACATTTCAAGGGTTGATGAATTCCATTTTGAAACCCTTCCTTAGAAAATTTGTGCTAGTATTTTTTGATGATATACTAATCTACAGCAGGTCTTGGAAGGATCATGTTGAACATGTTGACAGGGTGCTCAAACTATTGCGGGAGAAACAATTATATGCAAAAACATCCAAATGTTTCTTTGGAGTACAAGAGGTGGAATATCTGGGTCATATTGTATCTCATGATGGTGTTAAAGTAGACCCTAACAAAATTAAAGCCATTAAGGAATGGAAAGTCCCCACAACCATAAAGCAGTTGCGAGGATTTCTCGGGTTAACGGGGTATTATCGCAAGTTTGTTAAGAATTATGGGAGAATAGCAGCACCTCTAACAACATTATTGAAGAAAGATGCATTTTCATGGACTCTTGAAGCAACTAAGGCCTTTGAACATCTTAAAGAGGCAATGTGCCTAGCACCGGTCTTAGCTACGCCGGACTTCACAAAAACCTTTATTGTGGAATGTGATGCCTCAGGAAATGGAATTGGTGCAGTTTTAATGCAGGAAGGAAGACCCATTGCTTTTGAAAGTCGTCCAATCAAAGGAAAGTATTTACAGAAACCTAGTTATGAGAAGGAAATGTTAGCAATACTGCATGCACTAAAGAAATGGCGAACTTACCTAATGGGAAGACACTTCAAGGTAAAAACTGATCATGATAGTCTTAAACAATTTTTGGAACAAAGACTATCTTCAGAAGAGTAGCAAAAATGGGTCACAAAGCTGTTGGGTTATGACTTTGAAATAATCTACAAAAAAGGAAAGCTTAATGTTGTTGCAGATGCACTCTCAAGAAAGAATGAAGAGGTGGAAGCATTGCTTTGTGCCATTTTTATTATCCAACCAGATTGGATAACTGAAGCAAGAGATGAATGGAAGAAGGACAAAGATGTATGGACACTCATTCAAAAGTTGCAGCAAGATCCTAGTACATCTGATACATTTAGTTGGAAAAATGATTCCTTATGGTACAAAGATCGCTTATATCTTTGCAAAAATTCCCAACTAAAACAAAATATTCTTTTGGAATTGCACACTTCTCCTTTAGGAGGACACTCAGGATTTTTAAAAACTTACCACAGGGTGAAGAAAGAATTTTTTTGGGATGGCCTTAAATCTGATATTCAAAATTTTGTGGCGGAATGTTTGGTTTGCCAGCATAATAAAGTGGAAACAATTAAGACCCCGAGACTTCTACAACCTTTATCCATTCCAAGTCAACGTTGGGAGGAGATTTCAATGGATTTTATCACAGGTTTACCTAAGTCTGAAGGAAAGAGTGTCATCATGGTGGTAGTTGATAGATTTACCAAGTATGCACACTTTTGTGCATTATCTCATCCATTTAAAGCAAGTACGGTTGCTACTACATTTATGGACAGAATTCAAAAGCTACATGGAAGCCCAAGGGTTATTGTGAGCGACAGAGATCCCATTTTTACTGGAAATTTTTGGACGAAGTTATTTTCTTGTTTGTGTACTCAATTAGCTCATAGCTCATCTTATCATCCTCAATCTGATGGTCAAACTGAGATCGTAAATAAATGTTTGGAAGGATATCTTCGTTGTTTTGTATCTAATAAACAAACACAATGGGTCAAGTGGTTACCTCTTGCTGAATGGCGGTATAACACTTCCTTCCATACTGCAGCAAAAATGACCCCATTTATGGCACTTTATGGATATCATCCACCATCCATCACATCATATTTAAGATAAAATTCGAAGGTTCAAGCAGTGGAAGATCACATCGAGCATCAGCAAGAAGTTCTCCAACTCTTAAAGGATAACCTGACTTTGGCACAAAATCGAATGAAACAACAGGCAGATCAACATCGCAGCGAGATAAGTTTTGATGTAGGAGATTGGGTATTTTTACGGCTACAACCATACAAACAAATGTCCCTCAAGCAAGCTAAGAAGGATAATAAATTATCACCAAAGTACTATGGTCCTTAAAAGGTGTTGCAAAAGATTGGTACTATGGCATACAAATTGGAGCTTCCTGCTTCTTCGCGAGTGCATCCAGTTTTCCATGTTTCATGCTTAAAGAAGGTTATAGGTGAAAATATTTCAGTTCAAACAATATTGCTAGAACTTGATGAGGAAGGAAAAATCATATTGGAACCTGAAGCAGTCACGGAAACAAGAACTCGACAGCTACGGAATCGATCAATTTCGGAGTATCTCATCAAGTGGAAGAACTTACCCACTGAAGATTCTACATGGGAGGATGAGAATTTTATACAGAAGCACCCAGAGCTACTCAAGCGTTGAGGACAACACTTTTTTGAAGGAGAGGGGCATGTTAGGTCCCTATATCACTATTATATTCCCTTATTATTGTTAGTGTAACCCCCTTATTGTTATTATTGTACCCTTGTAACCCCCATTTTGTTATTATTGTGCCCTTAAATTATTATTGTTAGGTCGGCTAGGATTACATTATGGCCCACTAGGATTACATTATGGCCCCATGGACTCCTATATATAGAAAGGAGGTTTTGTAAATTGTATCATCCAATAATTTTTCATTTATGTAATGTATTGGAGGTTTCCCCCTCAAAGTGGCTCATTTCTAAGGGGTTGATATCTCTTTTCTTCTCTTTTTTAGCTGGTTACACAACACGGTCAAGGGAACTATGGTTATGTTCTAATCCAGGGTTAATGGATTGGGTTTTATGTATGCTTCGGCATGTATATATATGTGTTGTAACACTAAAAGGAACATAATGAAAAATCAAGCTGGTTGTCCCGATTTGGGATCTAGGGGAAAATCTCTGTGTTTATCTGTTTTATGTTTTATGCTCTCGCAATTGTTTATTTTCTGTTATAAGATTTGTGTCTAGATAATTTCTGTTCAGGGTTAAAACCTACACTGTGCCCATCCGAATATTTCTTCATGTGAAGCTGCTCAATGTTGGGATTCCTGGAGCAAAACATAGCATGTGAAGGCCTCTCCATTCCTAAATAAATCATACTAAAATTAGTACTTGGGAAATTATAATTACCTTTTCATTTAGAAACTTCCTATGTAGGAAACCCTGGCATTTTCTTTGAAAGATTGATCTCCCCAGATTGTCTAAAAATCTATTAAATACTGAAAAAATTGTTCTTATTTCTTTAAAAAACCAAAAGAAATTTATAAATTTGGTTGTCGTAATTACCTAACAATGTAAACTTTGAAACGAGAATGGAAACGAGTACCCGCTTTTTTTAGGTAGCAAAAAATGTTATGGTTTTGAAAATTGTTGATTCATAATACTCGTAATTTTTTTTAGCATGTTTTTAACACATTAAATTTTCTTATGTACCAAATATAGACATTATTTTTAAAATTTTAGTGTTTTTTCTGTTGATTTTGAAAAGTGTTGATGCCAACATCATCCCCTTTTTTAGAACACTTGTTTTTTACTTCAAATTTTTTAATCTATTAAATGCTAATATTATTTTCTAAATTTAACAATCTTTGAGGTACTCATTTCCTTCATCTTCACTTACATATTTTTTTAAGTGTTTTTTAGGTTTTTTTTTCGTTTTTCTTTTAATTTTTTTTTGTGTAGTGAGATATTTGATTTTTTGCAGTGTCAAAAAAACAAAAAAAGGTAAAAATTTTAATGTTTCAATCTACTATATAATTATATATTGTTAAATAATATTTCATTGCACATGAAATAATTGTCACTAAAAAAGTAAGAATTTTTATCAAAGTGGAGGAATAACCTATTATGATTTTTTTAATCCAACATTTCAGACTTCATAAGTGAGTCCATCATCAGGGATAAATGCTCAAAGATCTTTGAAAATTTTGAGAATTTAGGGCAAGGGAGTAATGATATATATAGTGATTTTAGAGGAAAATTTATTTTTAATAATGATGTCGGTTTGTAAGAAAGGTTAATAATTTTATTTATTTAGATTAATTTTATTTATTTATTTATTTATTTATATATATATATATATATATATATATGTACATATATATTTTAATTTTAATTATAATTTTACTTTTAATTTTTAATTTTTTTTTTTAACATATCATTTAAAACCCTTGATTATTTATTTATTTAAAATTTTTATTTTAATTATTTTTATTTTTATTATTATTGTTTTAATTTAATTTTATTTAATTTAGTTTATTATTTATTTATTATTTATTATTTTATTATTATTATTATTATTATTATTTATTTATTTATTTAATTTTATTTTTATTTTTAATTTAATTTAATTTAATTTAATTTAATTTTTTATTTATTTATTTATTATTTTATTTATTATTTTATTTTATTTTATTATTATTATTATTATTATTATTTATTTTTATTATGTTATGTTGAGAACTGAAAGGTTAGAGGCGTAATAATTATATTTTATTTATTTATTTATTTATTTTATTATTATTATTATTATTATTATTATTTAATAAATTAAATTTGTTTAATAACTAATTCATTAAATTATTATAGTTGATGTTGTTATTATTATTATTATTATTTTTTTTTTTTTTATTTAATTATTATTATTATTATTATTAATTTACATTATCATTTTTTGGATTCATTATTGTTAGGATTGATGTCACGAGAGGTGTGATGGATTAGGGGTTTCCAAGTGTTGCTAATGTTAAGACCATCGTCGTGATTCATGTTATTCTTTCTTTTCTCTATTTCAATGGCTTCTTTGATTTTCCTTTTTAGATAGTGGTCCTCTTTGGATATGAGTTTAGCGTCTTCCATTCGTATGTAATGTGAGGATAAGGAGGCGTGTTCTACTAATGCAGATTTTTCAATTATGTTCCTAGATATGTCAGCGGTGTGCTCATTAATTCTAATGTTAAGGGATCTACCAGTTTCACCAATATATTCTTTTCCACAAGAGCATGGTATGATGTAGACGCCTTTTTGTAATCTAGGGTTTATGGGGTCCTTGGCTGAATCTACAATATTTCTGATGGTATTAGGAGGAGTGAAAGCAATTCTAATGTTGTGTTTGTTGAGGATTTTGGAAATTTTGTCAGTTGTTCCTTTTATGTAGGGTAAAGAAATTTTGGGGACGTCAAAAGATCTTTTTTCGTTGTTTTTATTTAGGGTTTGGTTAATAGTTTTATTAATGACATTTTTGTTGTATCCATTATGTTGAAATACATGGTAGAGGTGGTTTATTTCTTGTCCTAGATGGTGAGAGTCTGAAATTCTGGACGCCCTAGTTGTTAAGGTTTTAATGATGCCAATTTTTTGCTTAGGATGGTGATGAGAGTCTGCATGTAAGTATCTTTCTGTGTGGGTTTTCTTCCTATAGACTTTGGTGCTAAGTTTTCCATATTTTTTTGTTAAAAGGATATCTAGAAAGGGTAATTGATTATCTTTTTCCATTTCAATGGTGAATTTAATATGATTTGATATGTTATTAATGTGATTTAAGAAATCATTTAGTTTTGATTTGCCATGGATCCATTTAGCGAAAATATCATCTACAAATATTTTCCATTCTTCAGGGGTGAATGGAAAGGTTTTAAGGTCTTTTTCCTCAAAATGTTCCATGTAAATGTTAGCGATTATAGGGGACAAAGGTGATCCCATGGCTACACCATGAGTTTGTTCATAGATAGTTCCTTTAAAGCTAAAGAATGAAGAATTTAGACATAATCTGAGGAGATCTATCGTTTCGCTGTCTATCATATTTTTTATGACATCAATGGCTTCATCTATAGGTATCATGGTGTACAAGGAGACAATATTGAAGCTTACCATGAGATCTTCGTCTTTCATGTCAAGGTTTTTGACCCATTGGACGAAGGATGTGGAGTCTTTAATGTAAGATGAGGTGTTTCCTGACAAGGGGCGGAGTTTTTTAGCAAGGTATTGGGCAAGGAGGTAGGTAGGTGAGCCTATGGTGTTGACTATGGGTCTTAGAGGCATGTCTTTTTTATGAATTTTGGGAGTGCCATATATTCTAGGGGTGATTGAGCTTGACAGAGTGATTCTCTTTTTTGTGATAGTATCAAGAGATGATTCTTTTATTTTTTTAGTTACTTCTCTAAGAATTTTAGCACCGGGGTCTTTATTTAGGATTTTATAGCAACCACTATTTTTAAGGTGTTCATCCATCTTTTTGTCATAGTCCAATCTATCCATTATTACCGTTGCATTACCCTTATCAGCTTTTAGAATTATTATGTTTTTATTCTTTCTTAGGTTGTTTAAGGCAAGTTTTTCTTCTTTAGATATGTTACATGGAGTTGGTCTGACTTTTTTAAGGATTTTCGCAATGTCTTGTCTAATATCTTCGGCTTCAATAAGGTTAAGGTCTCGCAAGGCGATTTCTACATTGCTAATGATGTTATCGTAAGGAATTTTGTTAGGAGTGATGGCGAAATTTAAGCCTTTTTGGAGAAGAGAAATGGAGGCTTGGTATAATTCAACACTCGAAAGGTTTACCACAGAAGGAAGGTTTAAAATTACATCCTTCCTATCGTTATGGACAGGGTGAGCCGAAAGGGGATTAATAGAGGGGGAACCGAGATTTTTTTGTTGCGATTCGTGATTAGGAGGGCAGGGAGATATGTTAGTGAGCGTTGGTTGTTTAATGGAGTCAATGTTACTTTGAGGAGGGGCGACGTGATAGGTGGGATTGATGGAGTCATGTTGACAGGGACGGTGATGCGAAGGGTGTAGGGAGTTGAGAAACGGAGGATTATTATGAGCAGCCGAGGAGACGTGCTGGATTTCGGCAATTGAATCGATGATGTCTTGCGCAGGGAGGCCCTGAAGAGCCGGGTTATTGTTTATAGAAATGCTATGACTGCCCGATTCTTCCATCCAAGGGTGTATTGCAGCATTTTCTGTGTGAGAATTGGCTGTATCATGCTTACTGGTCCCGTCCAATTCTGTAGTGTGAACGTCTGGCGTATTTGCGAATTTGAGCATGCCGCAACCTGAAGCAAAGAATGTGCTAGAGTGAGGGGTGGTTTGTTTGTGAGTAGAGGAGACATGATGCGAAGGGTGTAAGGAGTCGAGAAACGGAGGGTTGATAGGATTATGAGCATCCGAGGAGACGTGTTGAATTTGGGTGATTGAATCGATCCTGTCTTGCGCAGGGAGGTCCTAAAGAGAAGGGTTATTTCCTGTAGAACCGTTGTGACTGCTTGATTCTTCAGTCCAAGGAAATTCTGCAGCATTGTCTGCGTGAATGTTGGATGTGACATGATTACAGGTCCCGTCCGGTTCTATGGCATAGACGTCTGGCGCATTTGTGAATTTAAGCATGCTGTAATCTGAAACAGAGAATGTTGAATCGATCCTGTCTTGCGCAGGGAGGTCCTGAAGAGAAGGGTTATTTCTTGTGGAACCGTTTTGACTGCTCGATTCTTCAGTCCAAGGAAATTCTGCAACATTGTCTACGTGAATGTTGGATGTGACATGATTACAAGTCCCGTCCAGTTCTGTGGCATAGACGTCTGGCACATTTGTGAATTTAAGCATGGTGTAATCTGAAACAGAGAATGTTGAATCGATCCTGTCTTGCGCAGGGAGGTCCTGAAGAGAAGAGTTATTTCTTGTAGAACCGTTGTGACTGATCGATTCTTCAATCCAAGGAAATTTTGCAGCATTTTCTGCGTGAATGTTGGATGTGACATGATTACAGGTCCCGTCCAGTTCTGTGGCGTAGACATCTGGCGCATTTGTGAATTTAAGCATGCTGTAATCTGAAATAGAGAATGTTGAATCAATCCTGTCTTGCACAGGGAGGTCCTGAAGAGAAGGGTTATGTCTTGTAGAACCGTTGTGACCGCTCGATTTTTCAGTCCAAGGAAATTCTGCAGCATTGTCTGCGTGAATGTTGGATGTGACATGATTACAGGTCTTGTCCAGTTCTGTGGCGTAGACATCTGGCACATTTGTGAATTTAAGCATGCTGTAATCTGAAACAAAGAATGCTGAATCGATCCTATCTTGCACAGGGAGGTCCTGAAGAGAAGGGTTATTTCTCGTAGAACCGTTGTGACTGCTTGATTCTTCAGTCCAAGGAAATTCTTCAGCATTATCTGCATGAATGTTGGATGTGACATGATTACAGGTCCCGTCCAGTTCTGTGGCGTAGACATCTGGTGCATTTGTGAATTTAAGCATGCTGTAATCTGAAACAGAGAATGTTGAATCGATCCTGTCTTGCGCAGGGAGGTCCCGAAGAGAAGGGTTATTTCTTGTAGAACCGTTGTGACTGCTCGATTATTCAGTCCAAGGAAATTCTACAGCATTGTCTGCGTGAATGTTGGATGTGACATGATTACAGGTCCCGTCCAGTTCTATGGTGTAGACGTCTGGCGCATTTGTGAATTTAAGCATGCTGTAATCTGAAACAGAGAATGTTGAATCGATCCTGTATTGCGCAGGGAGGTCCTGAAGAGAAGGGTTATTTCTTGTAGAACCGTTGTGACTGCTCGATTCTTCAGTCCAAGGAAATTCTGCAGCATTGTCTGCGTGAATGTTGGATGTGACATGATTACAAGTCCCGTCCAGTTCTGTGGCATAGAGGTCTGGCGCATTTGTGAATTTAAGCACGCTGTAATATGAAACAGAGAATGTTGAATCGATCCTGTCTTGCGCAGGGAGGTCCTGAAGAGAACGGTTATTTCTTGTAGAACCGTTGTGACTGCTCGATTCTTCAGTCCAAGGAAATTCTGCAGCTTTGTCTGCGTGAATGTTGGATGTGACATGATTACAGGTCCCGTTCAGTTCTATGGCATAGATGTCTGGCGCATTTGTGAATTTAAGCATGCTGTAATCTGAAACAGAGAATGTTGAATCGATCCTATCTTGCGCAGGGAGGTCCTGAAGTGAAGGGTTATTTCTTGTAGAACCGTTGTGACTGTTCGATTCTTCAGTCCAAGGAAATTCTGCAGCATTGTCTGCGTGAATGTTGGATGTGACATGATTACAGGTCCCATCCAGTTCTGTGGCATAGACGTCTGGTGCATTTGTGAATTTAACCATGATGTAATCTGAAACAGAGAATGTTGAATCGATCCTGTCTTGCGCAGGGAGGTCCTGAAGAGAAGGGTTATTTCTTGTAGAACCGTTGTGACTGATCGATTCTTCAGTCCAAGGAAATTCTACAGCATTGTCTGCGTGAATGTTGGATGTGACATGATTACAGGTCCCGTCCAGTTCTGTGGCGTAGACATCTAGCGCATTTGTGAATTTAAGCATGTTGTAATCTGAAACAGAGAATGTTGAATCGATCATGTCTTGCACAGGGAGGTCCTGAAGAGAAGGGTTATTTCTTGTAGAACCGTTGTGACTGCTCGATTCTTTAGTCCAAGGAAATTCTGCAACATTGTCTACGTGAATGTTGGATGTGACATGATTACAGGTCCCGTCTAGTTCTGTGGCGTAGACGTCTGGCGCATTTGTGAATTTAAGCATGTTGTAATCTGAAATAGAGAATTTTGAATCGATCCTGTCTTGCGCAGGGAGGTCCTGAAGAGAAGGGTTATTTCTTGTAGAACCGTTGTGACTGCTCGATTCTTCAGTCCAAGGAAATTATGCAGCATTATCTGTGTGAATGTTGGATGTGACATGATTGCAAGTCCCGTCCAGTTTTGTGGCATAAACGTCTGGCGCATTTGTGAATTTAAGGATGCTGTAATCTGAAACAGAGAATGTTGAATCGATCCTGTCTTGCACAGGGAGGTCCTGAAGAGAAGGGTTATTTCTTGTAGAACCGTTGTGACTGCTCGATTCTTCAGTCCAAGGAAATTCTGCAGCATTGTCTGTGTGAATGTTGGATGTGACATGATTATAGGTCCCGTCCATTACGCCAGACATTCACACTACAGAATTGGACGGGACCAGTAAGCATGATACAGCCAATGGTCACGCAGACAATGCTGCAATACACCCTTGGATGGAAGAATCGGGCAGTCATAGCATTTCTATAAACAATAGCCCGGCTCTTCAGGGCCTCCCTGCGCAAGACAACATCGATTCAATCACCTAAATCTAGCACGTCTCCTCGGCTGCTCATAGTAATCCTCTGTTTCTCAACTCCCTACACCCTTCGCATCACCATCCCTCTCAACATGACTCCATCAATCCCACCTATCACGTCGCCCCTCCTCAAAGTAAAATCGACTCCATTAAACATCCAACGCTCACCAACGTATCTCCCTGCCCTCCTAATCACGAATCGCAACAAAAAAATCACGGTTCCCCCTCTATTAATCCCCTTTCGTCTCACCCTGTCCATAACGATAGGAAGGATGTAAGTTTAAACCTTCCTTCCATGGTAAACCTTTCGAGTGTTGAATTAGACCAAGCCTCCATTTCTCTTCTCCAAAAAGGCTTAAATTTCGCCATCACTCCTAACAAAATTCCTTATGATAACATCATTAGCAATGTAGAAATTGCCTTACGAGACCTTAACCTTACTAAAGTCGAAGATATTAGAAAAGACATTGCGAAAATCCTTAAAAAATCCAGACCACCTCCATGTAACATATCTAAAGAAGAAAAACTTGCCTTAAACAACCTAAGAAAGAATAAAAACATAATAATTCTAAAAGCTGATAAGGGTAATGCAACGGTAATAATGGATAGATTGGACTATGAAAAAAAGATGGATGAACACCTTAAAAATAGTGGTTGCTATAAAATCTTAAATAAAGACCCCAGTGCTAAAAGAATCATCTCTTGATACTATCACAAAAAAGAGAATCACTCCGTCAAGCTCAATCACCCCTAGAATATATGGCGCTCCCAAAATTCATAAAAAAGACATCCCTCTAAGACCCATAGTCAACACCATAGGCTCACCTACCTACCTCCTTGCCCAATACCTTGCTAAAAAACTCCGCCCCCTGTCAGGAAACACCTCATCTTACATTAAAGACTCCACATCCTTCATCCAATGGGTCAAAAACCTTGACATGAAAGACGAAGATCTCATGGTAAGCTTCGACATTGTCTCCTTGTACACCATGATACCTATAGATGAAGCCATTGATGTCATAAAAAATATGATAGACAGCGAAACGATAGATCTCCTCAGATTATGTATAAATTCTTCATTCTTTAGCTTTAAAGGAACTATCTATGAACAAACTCATAGTGTACTCATGGTGTATCCATGGCATCACCTTTGTCCCCTATGTCCTTCTTATTTACATGGAACATTTTTGAGGAAAAGTCCCTCAGAAACCTTTCCCATTCACCACGAAGAATGGAAAAGATTTGTAGATGATATTTTTCGCTAAATGGATCCATGGCAAATCAAAAACTTAAATGATTTCTTAAATCACATTAATAACATATCAAATCATATTAAATTCACCATTGAAATAGAAAAAGATAATCAATTACCCTTTCTAGACATCCTTTTAACAAAAAAGGATGGAAAACTTAGCACCGAAGTCTATAGGAAGAAAACCCACACAGAAAGATACTTACACGCAGACTCTCATCACCATCCTAAGCAAAAAAATTGGCATCATTAAAACCTTAACAACTAGGGCATCTAGAATTTCAGACTCTAACCATCTAGCACAAGAAATAAACCACCTCCGCCATGTCTTTCAACATAATGGATACAACAGAAATTTCATTAATAAAACTATTAACCAAACCCTAAATAAAAACAATGAAAAAATATCTTTTAACATCCCTAAAATTTCTTTACCTTACATAAAAGGAACAACTAATAAAATTTCCAAAATCCTCAACAAACATAACATTAGAATTGCTTTCACTCCTCCTAATACCATCAGAAATATTGTAGATTCAGCCAAGGACCCCATAAACCCTAGATTACAAAAATGCGTCTACATCATACCATGCTCTTGTGGAAAAGAATATATTGGTGAAACTAGTAGATCCCTTAACATTAGAATTCAGGAGCACACCGCTGACATATCTAGGAACAGAATTGAAAAATCTGCATTAGCAGAACACGCCTCCTTATCCTCACATTACATACGAATGGAAGATGCTAAAATCATATCCAAAGAGGACCACTATCTAAAAAGGAAAATCAAAGAAGCCATTGAAATAGAGAAAAGAAAGAATAACATGAATCGCGACGATGGTCTTAACATTAGCAACACTTTGAAACCCCTAATCCATCACACGTCTCGTGACATCAATCCTAACAATAATGAATCCAAAAAATGATAATGTAAATTAATAATAATAATAATAATAATTAAATAAAAAAATAAATAATAATTATAATAATTATAATAATAACAACAACATCCCCCCGGATGCGGGTGCCAACGTGGTTAAGGAGCGTGAGAGGACAGGAGCAGTCGGACGGGAGGCCACATGCCATCCCTCACGGCAACATTGACTCCACTTGTCCGACAGAGCTCGCAGCGCCAAGGTTCATTTGTCCGCAGTTATTTCTCTCCCACTTGAGTTTAATGGAGCTTGATATGAAGGCGATTTTCATTATCGTTGAGGCGGTTCGAGGCAGCCTCGACTGTAGTTCCCACATCTCGCAAAATATTTGCAAGCTTGGTTATTCAATGCGGCATTTGGAAAGTTGCAGGTTGAGTTTTTTAAATGCCATGGAGCTGCTTGTCCCCCAGCCGGCGAATTCGCAATGCAACTCTGTTCTGGACAGAGCCAGAGAGCGCACCACCACTGGTAAGCGCAGCCGTCTAACATGTTGTCTGCAGCCCGATGATAGCATACACATTTCTGTAGCTGGCCCTTGTTTGTCCGCGACAGTGGTTCTGGGCATTCCTCCTGCTACGTGCTCTCAGGTGCTTCAGAGCTCCAGTCCTATTAAAGTTGTAAATATGCCTAGGCTGAGGCAAAGGATGAGGTGCAAGAGGGGGTCTTCTCGCTCTGCCAGAAGGCATTCTCCTTCTCTTTATTCTTCCCCGACTGACACCTCTGCTCACTCTGACAGCCTCCCTCGCCTCCTCCGTGGGTGCTTGCTCCGTTCAGGCCGAAGGTTAGACTCGCCATCTGGGGATGCGCTGCCTGCTCAGTCGCACACGGCCCTCTTCTCGTTTGACTGTGCTCTTAACAAACCTCGCGTTACTGTGGCTATCTCCGTGGTCTTCTTGGAGGAGCCTATTCCGGAGAACCCGCCTGAAGAACCGGCTCCAGGCGACGGCACACAAATGAACACGATGCAGTAGAGCGCGAGTGGTCTGCCTGAGGTTTCCAGGGCGTCTCTGCAAGAGGAAACTGTTCGCGTTCAGGCCTCTGTCGCTGAAGCTCCTACTGCTGCCCACCACAATGATGAATTCTCCCGCGCTCACAGCAATCCAGAAGACTTCGGCTGCAGGATTGAGGAGGTTCCTCCGGATGAGTAACCCGTCCCTCCTTTCTGGTTTCTTTTGTGTTTTCTCGGCCCTCTCTGAGGGCATGTTTTGCTATGCCAATGCTTATCTCAATGCTGGTCCAATTTTTGCAAAAGACCAGTTTCTATCCTCACAGTGGTCTCGTCTTGTAATGGTCCAGTGTTATAGCTATGCTTATAGTTTCAAGTTTATGTCTTTCCAGCTCGATCCCCTACGTGGGATTTTTTCTGTCCTAGGTTATTCAAGATGGCGCCCCTTGCAGGGCTGCCAAAATCAAGTCACTGTCAGCTTAAATTGCCTCTCTGAAGGCACAGATATGGCCAAGGCCAGTTGTATAATATTTTTTCACTGTTAATAGACTACTTTAACTTAGCAAAAAAAAAATAATAACAACAACACCAACTATAATAATTTAATGAATTAGTTATTAAACAAATTTAATTTATTAAATAATAATAATAATAAAACAAATAAATAGATAAATAAAATAAAATTACTATGCCTCTAACCTTTCAGTTCTCAACATAACATAATAAAAATAAATAAATAAATAATAATAATAATAATAATAATAATAATAATAATAAAATAAAAAATAAAATAAAATAGAAAATAAAATAAAAAATAAAAAATAAATAAATAAAAAATAAAATAAAATAAAATTAAAGATAAAATTAAAATTAAATAAATAAATAAATAACAATAATAATAATAAAATAAAAATAATAAATAATAAGTAAATAATAAACTAAATTAAATAAAATAAAATTAAAACAATAATAATAAAAAATAAAAATTTTAAATAAATAAATAATCAAGAGTTTTAAATGATATCTTAAAAAAAAAAGAAAAAATTAAAAATAAAATTATAATTAAAATTAAAATATATATGTACATATATAAATAAATAAATAAATAAATAAAATTAATCTAAATAACTAAAATTATTAACCTTTCTTACAAACCGACATCATTATTAAAAATAAATTTTCCTCTAAAATTACTATATATATCATTACTCCCTTGCCCTAAATTCTCAAAATTTTCAAAGATCTCTAAGCGTTTATCCCTGATGATGGACTCACTTATGAAGTCCGAAACGTTGGATTAAAAAAAATCATAACAGGTTATTCCTCCACTTTGATAAAAACCAATTCACCTGTATGGAATCACTTTTTTAAAAGTAAGAATTTCTAACAATTTACATAAAAACACATTTTGAATATAGAAATAGTTGAAAAATACACATTTTGATTGTTTTTTTTGTTAAAAGTGACATGTCAAATAAACCATTTTTATAGGAAAATTTAACAAAAATGTATAAAAATTAGCAAATTTTGTGAATTTTATGTCAAAATTTAATAACTATTACAATTGTTTTCAAAAATTACATCATTCACATAAAAATGAATTGAAAATCACATTGTACAAATACTAAACATATAATAACAACAATTGAATATTTATTTATTCTCACAAAATGTCAAAGTTAAAAAATTACAAGTATAACATATTAATAGTTACAAAAAATGAGCTTCATTTGGAAGCTTAACTAAAACTTAATCAATAATATCACATAACCCAAACTCTTCATCTTCAACAGTTTCATTATTGTCCTCTTCCACAATATTTTCATTATTGGCTTCAATTTCATCATTTTCCTCTTCTGATGGATTTTTGATGTTCACAAATGTCCCAAAGTATGCCTTTCCAATTATTCAATCTAATGTTAGTTGAGGTTCCTTTGATTTTTTTGCCACATGGGATTAATTAAGATCCCCTTTTCTCAAACCAACTTCTTGCATTTCATCTGGAAGAAATTGAAGAGCATTAATTCTTTGCTGAATAAATTTGCATTGTACTGGGTCTTTTTCAATGGAAATGAAATTTCTTCCTTTTTGTCAGAAAAATGCTACTGTTGTACATAATCATCAAGTACAAAAGGAAAAATTTAGTAAATTAGTATAAACACAAAAAAATCTATAGTGAAATTATTTTTTATATAATAAAAATTACCTGAGCCTAAAAATAAATTCAAAACCCAATCTCCTTCATTTGAACATAAATCTAAAATATAGTTAGGCAATGACTATGGTTTTTGCTATATGTTAACTATCTCTCCTTTTTCTTCTTTATCTTCATATGTTAGCTTTTTACAGCATCATCATGGACCTGTACTTTACTATGATTATTTCCATCTACTTGATTGAAAAGAATAGGATCATAGCTATTTTTCTTTTCTCGGTAAAACTAATTCTATTTATAAAACATAAAAGTACAAAACTGCACCAGTCTCAACTATGTGAGCCTGAGAATTGGGCTTGATTTCCATGGAATTACACAAACAATTGAGCTGCCCTGAATGGGAAACCAGCTCTTGAGAGTAATAGTTTACTACCCTTGAAAGGGAAACTGGTATACAAAGAATATATGTTAAGTTACCAAAAGACTGAAAACTAAAAAAACATGCAGCTTGTTCAGCTGATGAAAGCAGCAAAACCCAAAATTTTCCAATGGAAGTGTAAACCTGGACCATTGAGGGCTGAAGGAGTTCGAAATCACTGATTCGGAATTGGAGAATATGGTTCTTCCACTCTTCTGCAACCATACTCGTCTTCTTCCTCTGCATTATCCTGAAGAGGGGCGAAATATTTACTGAAGATGCCCTCCTGCACTTTGTCAATTTCATAGATGGGTTTCCCAATGCCAAGGGGTGCATTAGGACCAGGCACATAACTATTAACCTCTGAAGGCTAAGGATGAGGTGGGATGGTGGCAGAGAGGGGGAAAGAAGCCTGGCCAAGGCTAGTAAAACTTTCACAAACGGAAATGGTGACAAACGCAGTGAGGACAGGCCTATCAAAGGTGCAGTTGAAGCAGAATTCAGCTCACTGAGAGGTCTGGCAGAGTGTTGGGCTAGCAGGATCATGCATAGCAGGGGTAGAGGTTGGAGGAGGGACAGGCGGGGAACGCAGCTCGGGTGGAATAGAGTAAGAGCCTCCCGAATGCAAAAAAAAATGTCTCTGCCTTCTAGACTCCGAATGGAGGCCGCGACCATCATCTTCTGCAGAGGAGCCAGAGGTAGGACTAGTGGAAGAGCGAGGGCAGGGAGGGTGACCTCTGCTTACCCTACGCCTACACCTCATCCGATGTCAAAGTCGTGGCATCTCCTTAGAGTGAAGCCGGGGTTGCTGGAAGCAAGAGGCGCAGACAGAGGTTGAAGGAGACCTCAGCAAATCTGCATAATGGGAATTCAAACAAGTGGTTAGAGAAAAAAAACAACTGTGAGTGAAGTGGAGACCTGGAAGAATTTTTAGATAGCCAAGAATGTTGCAGCGACGTCCAGTTTGGGTGTGCACACTTGGCTCTGGACAATCAACTGGACAAGCACCTCGAATGGGAGATGGCGAGCTGCAGAAAGCACAGGAACTGGCTGAATTCTCTCGAAAGAATTCCATTTCAACTAGAACCGATGGAGAAAGATAGTGGAGCGGCGAGGCAGAATTGGTTAATGCAGTGTGGGCTGGTGAATTAACTGCGTGAGTAATGGCAATGCAGTGAGCCATATGTCCGCTACGTGCGAGCGCCCTCGGGACCCGCCATGGGACTGAAGTCCCATCACGCTTGTCTATCAACCGAATCTGGTGTAGATCGGTCCTTGTGCACCAAAATAGTGCAGTTCTGCAAGGAGGCTTGTTCATGGATAATGTTGAGAGGACCATGAACTAGCATGTTGACATTGTCTTCTCCTAGGTTTTCTAGGAGATCAACAACTTTGTTACCCTCTCTTTTGACATGGGAGAAAGAGATTGCCTGATTGTGTCTTAGCCAATTGCCAATTTGATTTATTCTAGCAGCCAGGCACTAGCATGAAGCAACCTTAGCCGAGTTGGTGCCTTGGAGGATCTTCTTTTCCAAGTTGATGAGAATCTGAGAGTCCCCTTCAATGATGGTGGGAGTGTAATTGTAGCACTGTATTATACGTAGTTCTTGTAGAAGCCCTTCTAGCTCTACTGAGTTGTTGGTGTCCCAACCAATGGATCCATAATAGACAGTAACAGCGTCCCCTTTGGAATCCCTGAAGATTCCACCAAACCCAGCCTGACCTGGATTTCCTCTAGAGGCTCCATCGAAGTTTATTTTGACAATACCAGGAGGCGGAGGGGTCCAGCACAGAGGATAGTCAGGGTGTGTCGTCTGCTAGAGTTGGGGGCCTGCGAAATTTTAAATTTCCAGTTCTGCCATATAGCTATCTCTTTAGGCTATTTGGGAAAGTGCTCTTCCTGCTAGGATTAAAGAGCCAGAGATTCCTAAATATTGCTGGTGAGGTTGCTCCATATGATATCCAAAAGAGTGGATTGATTCTTAAAGATTCTATTGTTTCTTTCCTTCTAGATATACCACAGAAGGAGCCCGAGGATGAGTTTCCAAAGAGTGTTGAGGAGAATACTATTGTAAGGCTGCCTGGGCTAGCTACGAATGATGTCTGTTATATCCCCAACAGGTTTTCTTTTTTGGCACCTGAATCCAATCTTCTCCTAGAGAGTGTTGGCCAGAGTGCAGGAAATCATGAGGTGTTGAATCGTCTCGGTGCTCTATTTACAGTTGGGACATTGAGAAGGACCAATGAAACCTTTTTTGATCAAATTGTCCCAAGTAAGGATTCTTTTGTGACTGAGTAGCCAGAGAAAAGTGGAAACCTTAGGCCATGTACCTGGTGCCCATACAATTTTCCAAAGTGAGTCACGGGGAAGAGGTATTGGGTGCATTAGAGAGTAGGCTTCCTTTGTAGTGAACATACCTATTGTAGTGTACCCCCATCTAAGAGTGTCTAGATCCTCGGAGCATTTGATTTTCCTGCATTGGAGCTCTTCACTGAGGGCGTTCCAAGTGGATTCCTATGCATGAGGAATTATGTGAGAAGGGTGCTTCCATTGTCTGAACTCCTCGTGGCTAGTGTTTAGCCAATGCTGGCTAACTTTTTCCTGCTCCATGCCTGTGCTGTCACCATTATTGGTGTGGGTAAAAGTATCGTTTAGTTTTGGATTTTTCTACCAGGAATCGACCCAAAATCTCGCTGTGTTACGATTGCGGATTTCCCAAAAGCTGTGATGCTGTATGAGTCCACAATGAAGCTTGGCAGCATTCCATATGAGCGAGCCTGATTTTCTTGGAGATAGCCTTATCAGGTCTTCAGGTCATCTGTTATTAGCATATTTGGTGGTCCATAATTTGGCCCATGGCGTATGCATATTTGAGAGCCATTTCCACCATATGCGGGCTCCCATGACCTCATTGCTGTGGGAAGGATTTCTAAGCCCAAGTCCTCCTACTTCTTTTGAAGAGCAGACTGTGTTCCAGTTTACTAAAGCCCACTTTCAGTTCTGACCAGCAGAGCCCCAGAGGAAATTGCATTGCAAAGTTTTGATCTGTTTGAGAACCCACTTCGAAGCAGCTAAAACGGAGAAGAGATAAAGGGGCATTGACTGCAAAACAACTTTGATGAGTGTAAGTCTGCTTGCCATGTTGAGAGCTCGAAAGGTCCAAGAAGAGAGTCGAGCTTTGAATTTTTCCAGGAGGATGTTCTAGGAGGAGTGCTTGATGGCAGAGTCAATGAGCGGTGCTCCAAGATATTTGGCAGGGAGGGAAGCAATGGAAAACCCCAGGATACGAGCAATTCTAGCTTGGGTTTGGGGAGGAGTATTGAAGAAGAAGACTTGGGATTTAGACTCATTTAAGGACATACCAGAAGCCTTGGAAAAAAGGGTTAGGATAGCTTTAAAGGAGCAAGCTTCTTGGACAGAGGGGTGTCCAAAGAGCATGTTATCATCCACAAATTGCTGATGCGTTCTGGAAGGGGAGCCATGAAGAGAAATTCCACGCATATTGTGGGTGAGAATAGCATGATGAATTAATCGACCAAGATCTTCAGCCATGAGAACAAAAATGAAGGGTGAAAGGGGGTCTCCTTGCCTAATGCCCCTGGAAGGGGTGAAAGGCTTGGAGGGGATGCGATTGATGAGGATAGAGAAAAAAGAGGAGGAAATGAGACTCAAGATCCATTTAATCCGTGGCTGATCAAAGCCTAAGGAACTTAGAACCTGCTGAATGTAGCGCCAACATAATTTATCAAAGGCTTTAGAGAGGTCAATTTTTAGGAGCATACCTGCCTTCTTGCTGGCTTTTAAGGAGTGGATAACTTCGTGAGTTAGAATGATGCTGTCCAATATTTGGTGCCCTTCTACGTAGCTAGTTTTCTCTGGTGAGATAAGAATTGGAATAAGAGGTTTGAGACGATTGGCGATGACTTTGGAGATGATCTTGTAGATAACATTGCAAAGGGAAATGGGTCGGTACTTCTCAGGGGTGCTGGGATCCTCTTCTTTCGGGACAAGGGCAATAAAAGTAGCATTGAGAGAGGGCAGAAGCCAATGGGTTACTCTTGATTCTTCTACCAGTTTCCAGACTTCTATTTTGATAAGATCCCAGAATTGATGGAATAAATTGGCAGTGAAGCCGTCAGGACCAGGAGCTTTGTCAGCCTTGGATTGAGTCACTACAAGTTCAACCTCCTGAAGGGATACTGGGCGCATCAACATTTGATTGTGCTTGGTCGTCACCAATTTTGCAATTAGCTGCATGATCTCGTCAATGGCTTGCTGCCTATCTATGGGAGGTTCCTGCTATATACCTTTGAAGTGATCCAGAAGCACCTTCTCAATATCCTCTTGTTTCTCAACCTGTTCTCCTTACTGATTGGTGATGCGATTAATGCCATTCTTCATTCTTCTTTGGATTGTGGATCTATGGAAAAAATTTGTATTTCTTTCTCCTTCTTTTATCCAACAAATTCTTGACTTCTGTCTCCAAAGAATCTCCTCTTCTTTATGTCTTTCATCCAGCAACTTCTGAAGTTCCTGTTCTTTGGTGGCAAGGAATTCTGTTCGGCCTTCTGTGATAATTTTTTGTTGCAGCTCTACCATTTGTTGCTCGAGGGCCTTTTCCTCCTGAAAGATATTTCAATAAACAGAGTGGTTCCAATTTTTGATGCAGTGCTTAAGGAACTTGAGCTTCTGCTAAAACTGGTACATTTTCGAGCCTTTTGGCGGTATGAATTGCTTCCAAGTAGAGTGGACCATTGCTTTAAAATAAGGGTGGGTGAGCCAGAAGGCCTCGAATTTGAATGGTATTTTTAAGCGGGTGCCAATGCTCTCCCACTGAAGCAATATAGGCCAGTGATCTGAACCTGCTGTGGGAAGTATAGAAGCAGAGAGGTCCCCTCCTACATGAATTGAATTATTCTAGAGGAGAAATCGGTCCAGTTTTGAAGCGATATGCTGCCCTCTTTTCTGCTTATTGTTCCATGTATATATGCCATTTGAGAAATGGATATCCATGAGCCAGCAATTATTGATAAATTCCTTGAAATGTGAGCATTCTGGTTCTAGTCGTGGTCTGCCTCCTATTTTTTCTTCCAACTTGGTAATCATGCTGAATTTCCCTCCTAGAATCCATAGGGGATGCATTCTGTTGGAATTTATAGCCTACATGGTGTTCAGAAGCGCAACTTTGCTTGCTAGATCCTAAGGGAAATAGACATTTGATAAATGCCCATATATATTGGTGTCGATTGGATGAAAAGTGGCCTGGATGAGATTATGGGCTGCATGAAAGTCGGATAGCATTATTGCTTTTGTATCCTAAGCAATGGTGAGTCCTCCGAAGAATCCTGAGGCATCCACTGCTACTGATTGACAACTAGGCCAAGATTTGGATAAGATTTCTCCTAGTGGTTCACTGTTGCATTTGGTTTCTTGAAGGAAAAGGATTTGTGGTCTTTCTTTCTGAATCATGTTTTTTATCATTGTGTGTTTTCTGGGGCTGTTGAGCCCTCTGACATTCCATGAGAAAAGCTTCATGGCGTACTATTTGCAAGTGGTTTGTAAAACCTGGTTAACTTGGGGTAGTGACCCGAATCCACCAACATTTCCCCTATTGTGATGGTTCGCTGCCAATATGGCTTTCAACCTCTGTTCTTGGACTCCTTTATGAATTCCAAGTTGTCCCAGTGACTGCCTGGTTGAATGCCCAGCTTTTTTTGCTGCTGAACTTTGGTTAGGACGACTTCTAGAGTGTCAATTTACCGGGGGTTGATTTTATCATATTCCTTTCTTCTGTAGGCATCCTCAAGTCCTAGAAGATCAAGTTCCCCTAGGTCAAGACTGTCAGTGTCCTCTTCCATGAGACTTATCTGGGAGCCTTTTGGTATTTCTTTGTGGACTGGAGTAGGGTTGGATTTGGGTTCATCGATCTCCATAATGATGGGATTCTAGGTTAACTGCTTTGTGGCTTCTGAGGAGAGGACAACAAATGGCTATTGATTCTGCTGGTCATTTTGGGTCGGCAAGGGGTTGGATGGCTCAGAAAGGCTTGAGGGTTCAGAGGGTTTGAGAGAGGGGACAGGGGTACCGTGATGGCCTTCAGAAGAAGGGTCATATTTTGAAATAACGGAAAAGCTATTACTGGTAGATGGGGCATTGGTAGAGAGGTTAGGTTTTTTCCCAGTGGAGGAGGGTTTTTTGTTGTGCTTTCTTCTGGAGGGCACTTTGGTGAAACCATCCGGTTCCACCTTATCTCCAGCTTCTTTACCTAGAGATTATGTATTGAGCGGGCAATCTCTGAACAGGTGTTCGTGAGCGTGGCATCTGCGACATCTAAATGGAACATGTTTATAATCCAAGGGTTGGATCCATTCAAAGTCATCATGGAATAAACTTACCGCATCTGGCAGTGCTTTGTCCAGTTGCATGAAGACGCAGATTCTTGCATATGAAGTGTATCTTCGGATTTTTGTCTCCTCTTCTATCTTGATAAACTCCCCAAGTCCTCTGCCACTCTCCTAGAGTGAGTCTTCGTCCCAATATTCAAGCGGTAGCAACTATAAACAGATCCAGATAGAAGCCCAGTTAAAATTTTCCTTGTCTGGGTTGAATCTTTCTACCCAGTTTCTGAGATATATCCCACCTGAGTTGAAAAAATAGGGCCGTCCATCCATGACCTTGTTCATGTCCTCAATACAGTTTAAAATTGCTGTGAAAAAGCCTTTCGGGCCAAGCTGGAGGGTTATGTGACCATCGGGCTTCCATTTGGAGGCAATCCATCCTTGCAATGCCTTTTCAGTAGGTCATAGGCCAATAAACTTCCCGATAAGAGCATGGTCCCTCATATATTGGATTCTGGCATTTATGCGATGTCTTGGAAAATCAATTTTGGGTCTTTATGATGCAATGGGTTTTCATGTTGAGGAGGTGGCGACTGCTGCGTCCGCCCGTTTCTCTGAGGTCGGCTCCAGCGTAGCCTCATTTTCCTGTCCTTTGTCGTTAGCTAAATGAGCTTGGTTAGAGTTTTCTGTAGACGGGTCCTTGTCTGCAAGGGGAGGTTGGATTCCCCCCCTAATGGTGTTTCCATGAGTAAGATCAGACCCCTAGCGTGAGCTGGAAAGGTGTTGTCAGATCTGAGTGTTGCTGTAGAATAGTTAGGGTTTCAGTGAAGCAGGGATAGAGCAAACCCTAGCCATGGAGCGCATTCCGAAATATCCGCTCTGAAATTCATGAATTTTTACCAATAGGATCATATCTATCATCCTTTGTCCAACTTTCTATATGAATGAACTAACAATCACATATAATTGCTTGTTTCCACCACAAATAAGATTTGGATTTCGCCTGTAACATGAAATAGTAAAAGTTCAATTAGCTTGTACATAAATGATTTTTTTAATATTAATCAAACATACAATTTCAATGTCTTAGCCTGGCTAGCTTCATCCTTGATTTTGATTTCCCCTTGAAGCTTGATAATAACAACCAAAATTATTTATCTAAATGAAATGTCACAAATATCCAAAATGGTGAGGTTTTGACTTCTATAAATCACACAACCACTTGACTAAATGCTTGATAAGTATAAGGGTAATTATCATATTAAATTTTTTGGATATTGAAACCATGAGGAATATCTATAATAACTAGGGAATAATCCCTTTTAGGTATGAGTTTTAGAATCTATTCACAAGCACCTGATCTTATTTGATATTGCATAGTGTGGAGCCAATTCCAAATGAAATGATTAATATTGGGATCAACTTCAACATCACTAAGATTTTGTTTTCTCATCCTTTGCATCTCAATTTTTTCAATAAAGCTTCTGAAACTATCTAGTGCTCCATTTGCATCCTTCTTTATATTTAATAAAATAAAAAAATGTATGTACAAGTTATAAAATAAAAATAATATACATATGGTTAGAGATAAATGTATGAACGAACACAACTTTTTAAATGTAAGATCAAAATCTTTTAGCACTGATATAGAACTTGAATCTTGGTAGTTGCGTACAATATAATCCTAACTATCTTCATTAAAAAATTTAACCATTTGTTCTTGTATTCTCATATAAAAATTTTGACCGAATAAATAAAGTAAATAATTTTAATATACGGATATGTATAACAAATAATACCAACAACAATATATTATATTTAACAAAATCTTATAATCCATAAATAAGTAAAAATAACAAACTTACTTTAGAAATTCTTCAGACATTTCCCCAATTGATAATTCTCGTGAATTTACATGAGATAATATTGTTTTCACAATTTTTTAATCCTTCACTCCCTGCATTGATCTGCAAGGTGTGATAGTCATATCTTTTGGAAGGAGCTTCATTTCAGGACTTGATTTACTTCTAGTACATATTAATGGTTTATAATTTTTGACCTTCTGACTTTTGGTGCCAACGTTCTCCCATAAATAAAAAATATGATCAATCAATTCCCATGTCTCTCAAGTTATAAATGACAAATGGAAAATGTTATCCATACCTATGAATATTTCACAACTTACTTTTCCACCTTTTGAACTTATTTTTTCTTTTATTTCATAACCGATTTCCATATAACATTCATTCCAGAATGCATGATCAACCTTTGTCTTATCACCACCACTTTTTTCTTCAAATTAAATATCAATAAACCTGACCCTTTGGATGAAATTCATAGAAATCCTATACTCATTATCTGACTTATGATTCCATGCCAATAACTTTTCTTTTGTATTTATTAAACCAACATAAATGATACTTTTCATTCTTTCAAAATGCGGGTTATTGGGATATTCCTCCTTCAATTTCCTTTGAGCTTGTACATAATGGTTGCCCCCAAGTACATATATTTGTATTCAAAACATTTTGACTTTCAAATGATTCTTTGTTAGGAACCATACTTGGATCAACAAGAAGAACATAATCAACCACACCTGCAAAACAGTTTTACCTCATCAATGTTTTCAAATTGTGAACATGACTTTCTAATTTGATATTTGAACTGTCCTTCATATGGCTTGTAGACTTGAATACCATTAATTTCAAATGACCGACCACCCTCAATGAAATTTTTCTTCGCCAAATGATGTCGAATGGAATTTTGTTTTGTTTTCATAACGCCATCCTCTAAATCGGCTCTTGGTGTAATGATTTTCTTGCTTCCTTTTGAGCTTTCACTAGGCCCTTCACTGTTGTCCATGATTTTTTTATAATGAGAAATTTTTTGTTTATTCCTCCTATTGGTTATGATATTTTCTTCAACCGAAACAATCTCCTCATCATCAACTAGAAGGGAGACATTCTTGGTTTTTCTTTCTTATGCTTTTTCTCCTTTCTAACATCAGTTCTAATATGATCCTCAGATATGGCAACACATTCCTCATCTTCAACTTCAACTTAAACTTCCTCATTTTTAAATGTAACATGTCTACCTTTACTATATTGATCCCTTTGATATAATATTGTAGCATCATGAAGTATTTTTTTTTTCTTCTTTCCTATATGTTCTTCTTCATGTTCATGGAAAATGGAGACAACATTCATAATATTTTTCTCTATATACTAGATTCCTCCCAACAAAATTGAAATTCCCTCAGCAAAATCTCGTAAAACAAAATATAATATGTCAATATTAACTAAGTTATCAATCATATAGTTTGAATAACACAAAACATATAAGCATAAACATAAATACTTACAATCTCATCTGCAATATTTTGTACGTTTTATTTGCATATATTTGAAGAATCTTACCATATTTTATACATAGACAATGTAAGATGATATCTATGTTTATCACAAGACTTCGGAAGTTTTGAAAGTATATAAACATTTTCAGTATTTGGAAGAATATGTAGGTCTAGTACTTTCCCCCTTAGGTCATAACTTTCAACATCAATATTCTTACTAGCATATAGATATAATTGCAGAGTTTCCTCTTCTGTATCTTTTAGAAACCATGCATATTTTGAATGATTTACTTTTTTTGATTTCTTCCAATATGAAACCAACTTCTTTTCTTTTGTGGATGCATCTCCTATATTTCAGTAATTAACTGAGGTGTAGTTCCTACAACAGTGGTTTTTTAATGCCTACCTGTAGCTTTAGATGATGAAATGTTGACTTTGGTCCAAAAAGATTGACATAAAAATTCCTTGATGTCATTTTCCTCCGAACATATATATCTGCATAAAATTTAGTAAATCACAAAAAATAGATGTCTTACGTAAACAAAATATAAAACTAGTTCTTCTAAAAAAATTCACATTTTTTTACATTTTTTCCCCAAGAGAAATGATAAAAAAATTTACTTTTTATTTTTACATGTCATATCCCCAACCCCCCTAAATAAATAAAAAATAAAAAATTATAAGTCGGGGTTGATTATTAGAATCGGCCGCCCTAAATTTAAAACAAGTTCCTTTAAATTTGTATTCTTTTTTTACATTTTCTCCCCGACTCCACTAGAAAAAAAAATATATTTGTTTTCTATATGCCAAAGGGGCCGATTCTCAGAATTTGGGCTAGTTCACAGAATCAGCCTCCCTACCTTGGGCACCATTGGGCTTAGATGAGAATCAAACCCTTCCAGTTAGGGGGCGTAATTCTGTGAATCGACCCCCTGCTAGACAGTGGGAGAATTTCTCAGAATTTCACCCCTGCGAGGAAGGGGGGTCATTTCTCAGAATCGAACCCCTACTAGGTAGGGGGGCTAGTTGAATGGCTCGGGTGGACGTCTCCCCGTGTGCGTGTCCATCTATAACACGACAATGACAACAACAGTGCTACGGGCAAAAGCTTCAATGAGGCGGTGTTCGCCCAAGCTCGAGGGAGACCATCGGGCTTGAGGGGACATCGTGCCATGGGCACATTTTCCCACAGGGCTGTGTCTGGTCAAGCCCGAGGGCACCCAAGGGAATCCTTTTGGGTCGAGCAGACACCATCCCGTGGATGCGCCCACTCTCAACACAAGTGCCTTGACTTGAGTAGGTGCGCCCACCCACACCGTAGGCAAGAAGTGGGACGATTCTTAGAATCCCCCCAACACCCACACCCCACGGCCGTGCCCCCCCCCGCCCCCCCACCCCCACTTTCCCAGAGAGCCATTGGGCATGCCCACTTGGGCTAGAACGACCATGTGCTTCCCCAGGCGGGCCCACCATCAAAAAAAAAATTGATTTCTACCAACAAAATTTAATGGTAGAATCTGGTAAATTTATAAGGGATTAAAATATTTAGTAAGTGATATTTTAACTTGACTCTCATTAATTTTAGCAATTTAATAATTTTTAGAATAATAGAAGGAAAACTAGAATTTCAAAAAAAATGGTTCCAAGCTTTTAAACAAACCTCAAGAAATCTTGGTATGAAGTGTGGAATGGTGACAATGAAATTTCTTATAAAGAAGAAATAACAGTTTCTTTTCGTCTTGGTAGATGTGGGATAAAAACTATGAAAAATATTAAAAAAATAAAATCTATAATGAAGTAAATGTTCTATAATTTAATTAAAAAAAAATTATTTTGAAAAAATTTATTAAAAGAAAAATGTGTAGGGAGTTTAATTAGAAATTAGGTTCCATATTAACAGAATATTTTAGTAACTAATTTTCAAATAAATTGTGGAAATAAAAATTTTAGTGACATACTTCAAGCAAAATTTTCTGCGAAAAATTTTGGAGGGAATTTTTGGAGGGAATATTTCATTGTATCAACTATATATTATCATTGGGAGAGAGATAATTTTCATAATTCAAAGTCTATTTTTTGAATGTTATGGATTGCTATGATACTAAAGTTTTGTTTTATGAAGCATCAACATCTTCGACACATAACAACTCTATTCATGTTGATGAATAAAATGACAGAAGTAGTGAAAAAATGAAAGATTAAGATTTTCAAATTAATATAGATTCTAATTGTACACTTATTCCTAATCCTATGGAATATGAGAGAAAAAATTATGAATGGAAATATGAAGAATTTCCAAAAAGTAGAGACTCACAATTTCCACTTAGTCATAATCATAAGGACTTTGAGAGCAATGGTGATGAATGGCCGGATGAAAAATTTTTAGTGGATAGACAGTCACATTTTCCATAGTCCTAATCCTAAGGACTATGAGAGAAATAATGATGAATGGTCGGATGAAAAAATTTTAGTGGATAGAGAGTCACACTTTCCACTTAGATATAATCCTAAGAACTATGAGAGCAATAGTGATGAATGGTTGGATGAAAAATTTTCAGTGGTTAGAGAGTCACATTTTCCACTTAGTCCTTATCCTAAGGACTTTGAAAGCAATGGTGATGAATGACAAGATGAAAAAATTTCAATGGATAGAGAGTCACATTTGCCACTTGCTCCTAATCCTAAGGATTATGAGAGAAATAGTGATGAATGGTATGGTGAAACAATTTCAGTAAATAAATAATGACATCTTACACTTACTCCTAACCCTATGGACTTTGAGAGTAGCAGTGATGAAGGGAAGGATGAATAATTTCCAATAAATCAAGAGTCTCAATTTCCACTTACTCCTAATCATATGGACTATGGGAGAAGGAGTGACGAAGGTCAGGATGAAGAATTTCCAATAAATCTTGAGTCACAATTTCCTCATAGTAATAGTCCTATGGACTATGAGATAAAAATTGATGAAGGGAAAGATGAATATGGTGAAGAATATAGTTCAATTTAGTATTTCAAAACCATAGGTGATGGTATTGAAAATTTTCATGCCGCTAAATATGGTAATGAATATTTTTCAAACAATGTTGGTGGTGAATTTCCTAACTATATTGAAGATTATCATAATAAGAATAGTATTCCTCCTAACGATCATGGAAATTCTTGTTCAGTTCATCATGAAATAATATAGATGTTGCCAGCAAATATTGTTTGTAGGATTAGGGGAAGACCTTCTCCTATCAATCCAAGATATTCTAGTTATACGAGGGGTAGAGTAGTATATCTCACGAGAAGAAGTTATATCAGTGAGCTCATTTCAAGTGACTGTTGTAAAAATGATTGCTTGAGACATATGGATTTGAAATTTTTTTAAAAAAGGAAGAAATATTTTTCAATGAATAAAATCATGCAGAATTCATATTTAGTGGGGTGCATGCAAAATTCATATTGGGTATTTATTTCTCTGTCGAAAGGATTTCAAAATGATTCATTCAATTGGAAATTTTCGTCTATCAAGAATACAAGATAATTTGCAAAAGGACCCTACATATTATTTAGAAGTTCATTATAAATGAGAGTTTGGGCCAGTAAAAAAACACTGTAATTTCATGGTTGCAATACTTATTTTCAAAACCTCGAGAGTGTTTGCAAAATACAGATACAATACATATTCTAGATAATTTCTCAAGAGGAGAAATCTACAAATTATGTAAGGAATATACAGAAGGTGTTGAAGGAAATGGTCATTTTATTACATATAAATATTTAGTGCGGTTATGTATGAGAGAATTCAATAATATTTGTATTCCTAAGAATACAAGGATGGGGGTTTGCAGTACATGTACTTATCTAAAATAAAAAAGGAATAAATGTCAAGGAGCAGAAAGAGGTAGGAGTTTATAACATTATTTTTTTAAATTTTATAGTGATCAACTATGAAAATGTATTTATTAATATGTTTATTTTATGTTTTGTTTAGATTCCATCGTTAAAGCCCTTCAAGAGCATCGCAAACAAAAAACAATTGAAAGGAAAAAGTTGTAAAACCATGTAGATAAGTGTTATGATAATCCAAATAAATTTTTGGGTTTGATAATTTAAGGTATGGACCAGAAGAAAACACTTCTACCACATTTTTTTTCACACCCAAAAATTTGCAGGAGAAAAAATTTATCCATTTTCACTTGGTCGGTTGTATGGTATTCAATGGAAAAATAGCACCAAGGGTTTACTTCATAGCTCCAAATATTCATAATGATGGAAATGTGACAATAACCATAATTGTTGATGTGCTTTCTCTTTGGGCTAGTAATCTTCCTAAAATTTTTTATCTACAATTAGAAAACACTTGTCGTGAAAACAAAAATCATATTGTTTTTGGATATCTAAACATGCTTGTCGAATTAAGATTTTTTCATAAGGTAAAGGTTGGTTTCCTTATTTTCGGGCAAACTGATCACCATATTGATCAAATATTCAGTAGCTTTTATGTAATATTGAGGAGGAAGAATGTTGGGAGCTTACCATCATTAATTGAATGTATTAAGAAATCATATATGCCAAAGCCCATTTTTCATTTGTTAGAAGAAATTGTCGACATGCAAAAGTTTATTCTCTGATCGCACGGTGAGGAGAAATGCATTGAAGAATTTAATGGCATTAGATTCGAACATCAATTTTGTATCAAACAAATTGATTGGAAAACACTTATATTGCACTAGAAGTATTCAACTACTGTAGAATCGATGCCATCACCAGGTTTGGAATTTTTGAAGTTCATTCCAGATCATCCAATATTTGCATGAAATATATTGTTATTATAATCAGTTTGTGAAGTTTATAATGCATGAAGGAAAATTAGAGATATAGATTATTCTGAATGCCTGGAAGAAATTAAAAAAACCATTATATATACATATCAGTACTTTGATGTTGTTGGTTCAGTTTGGTGGGAGTTATTTTTCAATGATCAAAGAGATATCCTTTCAATACCAATAAATGAAGATATGCTTTTTAAGACTCCATTTATTTGGCCACAAAACATGTCAAATGAATAGGAGACATCAAAAATTCTTGAAAAACTACAATCACATGGTGTTATTAATTCTACATAGGTGGAGGAAAGAGAAATTTATATTGGTTCCAGAAGATCTCGTGCAAAATGTGAAGCCATGGATGAACTTTACATGGGTTCAATACATGATATTAAGGAGGGTTGCATGATCGTATTCTTATAAATGTTATAAAGGTGATTACATAAAACAAATATGTTACAGGTGTTGAAGTACATTGGTATACCACAAACACACCCCTATTCAATGGTGTGTATAAGCCAGAGATGGTAGTTAATAAAAAAATGGTGGAAAGAGAAAGAGAAGGGGTACATATATAAATATTTGCTGCACAAACCTCTTAAAATTGGAGGAAGTTTACATACTATTTTATGACTTAAATTTCACAAAGAGAGGAACTCTTCACTCCACGATGATAGATATTTTTAAGAGGTTGCTAACACAAGAAACAATGTTGATATAATAGTTTGCTGAACCTAGTCATATACCTAGAAGAATTTTGAAACCTCAAGTGGTGGGCATGCATGTTGACTCATATGGGGCACTAGTTGATCAAAGAGAAGAATATGGAACATCTTCATCTGCATCCAGTCATTCATCCATTAAAGGAAATTTCAGACAAAAAGTGCCCATGAAATTTCATGTAATTTCCATGTCATAATATTTAAACCAATCAAAAACATTTAAATTTTAAAAGAGGTAAATGTAAATATTTTGGAGGGAAACAAAGAAAATTTGTTTTTTTAATTGCATTTTTGACTTATGTCTTTATAGGTTTTCTTAAATTTCAATTATAGACATTGGGTAGACGCAAAAGTAAGTTCCACATGCAACAACTACCCATTATGCATACTTTTCAGAAGACTCTCCCTGATAAAAATTGGAGATAAATTAAAAAAATTTGTTTCAACGCATTTCTTTATGTATATGCAGTTTTTATCAATGTGGGTCTTCTCAAAAGTATGCATAATCGGTACTTGTTGGATGTGGAATTCAATTCCACATCTAATGAGTGTCGAAACTTGAAATTTGAGTAACTATGTAAGGAGATAAGCTGAAAATACAATTAAAATATGTAGCTTTCTTCCTTTCCCTCCAAAATGAATAACTCGTATTTTATTATTTTAACTATTATTTTATTATTTTTCCTTCGGAGGCCACTTTTATGCTGAAGTTTCCTCTAACGTGAAGATGTGAGATCTGATGGTGTGCAAGAAAATATCACTGATTTTGAATAATTGTGTAAGACAATTGATATAAATGATGTTTGCATTGAGCAATGAAAATGATATTTTAACTTCCCTATGATCTTACATGAAGTTATGAGTCATTTTTATGTTTTTTGGATTATATATTTTAATTATGATGAATTCATTTGTCTAAAATATTCACAATGCAACAATAACTTGGAGAAATAATTTATGTTTCATTGGGTTATTTTAGTCATATAATTTGTTCATAATATTATGGTTAAAATATTTTGAAAAGTTAGTATTTTTTAATTCTATGGGTGAAAATTTGTGAAATATATTTTATCTTTAACGTTATGGTTGAAATAAATTAGAATTTTAGGGATTGTTAGTGTCGTGATATTATATGTTAAATGGCATGTATAAAAATTGTTAGAATTTTAATGTGTTTAAAATCTCATTATTTTATATCTAACGTTATTACTGAAAAATATGTTGAAACTATATGCGGAAAATAAAAATGGTATTCTAACACTAAAAATTGTATGTTTTCTCCATTTCTTTGTCACATGAAAATTGGTTTTACTGCCATTTTTAAAAAATGTTGCAAATTAACCCTGAAAAAAAATAAAACTTCATTCTAGAATACACACTTTTCATTTTTGGGTTGTTTTTCATGTTTTTTGGCATTTTTTGGCTAGAGTTCTCGTTTTCAGTTTATAGTTCCTGTTTCAAAGATTACGTTGTTACCTTTCCATGCGATAACTTTCCCTATAGTAAATATTTTTGGTTTCTCTGAAGGGTCCATCTCACCCCAAGAACTCGAGTCTGGAATTATGGATGAACAAATAGAGCCATCCTTGCAAGAAAAACCCTTTCCTGGAGAAACTATTAAGAAATAGTCAAGTAATCCTAAATATTATTTTTTTCTTAACTATTAACTATTAATCTGACGGCCTAAAAATCTTCATTTGTCTAACATTCCATCCAATGGTGAAGACTAGTACACACTATGTTGGCAATATGATGCAGAGTGTTGTCCTTGATGGCAACCCACTTGATAGAGTGTTGTCCTTGAATGGAAACCCACTTGATGAAGATGATGGCAACCTACTTGATGAAGATGTGCTTGATAGAATATGTCTTGATGAACTTGTTAAATGATGTAAATCTGATGTATCTACAGTGAGTACAGAAGGTAATGAAGAAAGGAATTCAGTATGTGCTAGATCTATGATGAAAAGAGTATGTCTCAAGGAATACGCAGATTTGTCTAGGATAAGTCGCGTATGCACGCGGAAAATAACATGCCAAGTTGCGTATGGGCAAAAGTGCTCATAAAGTGCAAAACCAGGGGTAACCACCATGGTATTGACCCATTGTATTGAGTAATGATTCGTCTATGTGACCCGATCCAGGAATACCATCGGAAGTAATGTAGTTTTGGCTCATGGTACTGAAAAAGGGTAAACCTATATAAAGTGAAGAAATTCATTGTGCAAATCAGGAGCGTGGGTGCAAGATGTCTGAGTCTGAATGAATACTTCTCTCTAAAGTATATCTGAATGGAAAGGGTTACAGTTGAATGATAGATCTGAATGCATGATGCACCAATGAAGAAAATGATCTAGATCTGAATTGTATTTGCTAGATCTGTTTAAGGAATGATTAGATCTGAAATGAGGCGAACATCTATCTGAAGTAAAGGGTAAAATCTGTGTGATGTATCTGTTCTGAAGAATTTCAATGACCTAAATGTCTAAAGAACCATATGCTAGTTCACCGCAGAGGAAGCGCGTATATACGCGGGTTTGCTGAAGAGAAAGCGTGTATGGGCAGAGAAATTAGCTCTGTGATATGTACAGAAGTATACGCGGGTTTGTATGGTAGAAGGCGCGTATATACGCAAGATAAGTGAAAGGAAAGTGCGTATGAATATTAGGGTCTACTGAAGTATGAAGAATCAAATGTCTGATCTATTCTGTTGTGTTACCGCTATCTGTTGATGGTGTATGATTGTGCTTAAATGTATGGAGTGGGTCCAGTCTGAAAATATGATGAAACATGGCCTACAAGTTGTGCTCTATTGAAGTTGTTGGATCCAGTGTGAAAATTGATGAAACGTGGTCCATAGAGGTGCTGAGGGTTGTAGCCTTCAGTCAGGGGGTTGTAGCTTCCTTCCAGGTGAGGCTGGTAAACGAGAGCAGGGGGTCGTAGCTCCCTTCTAAGAGAGGCTGGTAAACGAGTGCAGGGGGTCGGTGCTCCCTTCCAGGAGAGACTAGTAAACGAGTGCAGGTGGGTGCCTTCGTACTGGTATGAGTCTGTGCCAGTACATAAGTTGTAAGATGTTTTCTTTATAATAAAATATTGAAGGCTGAGCAACGACAGCGGTGCTTTTCTCTCGACTTGGGTTTCCACCTAAAATCCTGGTGTTCATGTGTGATGCTTATGTGTGATGGTTTATTCTGTTCTTACTACACATGTTTATTGTTTATTGAACATCTGATGAATGAATGATGGAATGATATAAGTGAAGAATTAATGGCATAAATAGATCTCTGTGTATACGCGAGTTTCATAAAGGGTATCCACGTATATACACGAGTTTGTATCAGGAAAGTAGCGTATGGGTTTTAGAAGTAAGAAAAAGTAAAAAGTTTGAGTATGCCCTAAATACTGATTCACCCCCCCCCCCCCCTCTCAGTATTTTTCCCAACAATTGGTATCAGAGCAGGTCCTTCTGCAGAAGCTTGATCGCTTGAAGGAGATCCGTCACAATGGGAAGTCATGAAGGAGTAATGTCTATAAAGCCACCTCTATTCAATGGAAGCAATCTGATATTCTGGAAGGTACGAACAAAAGCATATCTACAAAGTCTTGGTGCAGAAGTGTGGGCAATCGTGGAAGAAGGTTATCAGTATCCGGCAAGTATTCCTACTGATGCAGCAGAAAGGAAGAAATATGAAGTCAATGCCAAAGCAGTCAATGTTTTGTTAGGAAGCATGTCTGAACCAGAATTTTCTAAAGTGATGCAGCTAAATTCAGCAAAAGAAATATGGGACAAAATCATTCTGAGCTATGAAGGGGATACAAAGGTAAAAAGTGCAAAACTCCAAACTCTCAGAATTGAATATGAAAATTTAAGGATGCATAGTAATGAAAGTGTTGCCAATTTCTTTTTACGTCTAGATGATATTGTAAATCAGATGAGAAATTTGGGTGAAACCATAACCGATACTACTCTGGTGGAAAAAGTCTTAATATCTTTGACTTCAAAATTTGACTCTAAAGTATCAGCTATTGAAGAAAGACAAGATCTGCAAACTCTTACTATTGTTCAACTACATGGTATTCTAACTTCTTTTGAAATGAGACAAGGAGGTCCTTCTCAAATCAAAGAAGCTGCTTTTAAGGCATCTACAAAAGGAAAAGAAAAGAAATTTGTCAAGGAATCCAGCTATATATCCGAAGAAGAAGAAGCAAATTTTGTGAGAAGACTTCAACTAGGTACTGGAAGATTCAAAGGTAAGCTTCCCTTCAAGTGTTTTGATTGTGGAAGAGTTGGTCATTATGCTGCTAAATGTCCTTATAGAGAAAAACATGGTAAAGGGAAACAATTCGAAAAGGGAAAGAGTTATTATGCAAATGAAGATGATGATGAAGTGTCTAGTGAAGATGAAGAATATTCTGACCAAGATCTGAAGGCGCTCATGGCAAAGAAGCAAAAGAAGAAGGCTACTCAAAAGGAGACATCTCAGAAAACATGTGTGGAAGAAAATAAAGAAGATAAAATAGGTACTGATTGTTGTTCTCATGATTCATCTTCTTGTGCATGTAATAGTGAAGATAGTGAAATGAATGTTATGGATTTAGAAGAAACTCTCAAGAATAAAGTTGAAGAACAACAAAGAGCATCTAATAAGAAAGAATTTATCTACAATGAGATGATCGCTCAAATGAAAGGATAGATAGAAATATTGAATGAACAGGTAGACAAATATCAAAGGTTCCATGCTTATGCATCCAATCGAATTAAAAGACTAGAAGCAGAAATCGACGATCTAAATGAAGATCTCGAAAAATCAAACAAGAAGAATGAAGGACTTGAAGCTGGAATCATCTCTCTGCAAGCAGATCTTGAAGCATCAAGTAAGAAGAATGAGGAACCTCTACAATCATTTGAAAAGGAAGCTCTTGAAGCAGAAATCATCTCCCTCAAAGAAGATCTGGAAAAATCAAATAAGAAGAATGAAGAACTGCTGCAAACATGTGAAGAACAAGAAAATTGCTTGAAGGAAGAAATTTTAAAATTGAATGATCAAGTTGAAGAAGAAAAAAGGGGTGAAGAAAGTATGAAGAAGCGATGCCAAAAATTAGAGGTTGAGGTAAACATTCTCACAGGTAAATTAGAAGAAAAAAGTAAACTCTTGAGGTTTCAAGATAGTACTAAGATTCTGGACAATATTCTTAGTAATCAAAGATATCCTGCTATTAAACTTGGTCTTGGTTTTCATGAAATTGTTAAAGGAGAATCTAGTTCACAAGGAAGTGCTAAAGATTCAAAGGATGTAAAAGCAAAACCTGAAGTGTTGAAAGAAACTAAAGGTCAACCTACAATCATGAATTCTCAAATAAAATCATTCAATAATGTTGAATGCTTTAAATGTCATTATTATGGGCATGTTGCAGCAAATTGCAAAAGTAGATCGTTTCAGTCACAAACAAACATATTCTATTCAGAAAGGTACTCTGGTTTCTTCAAGGGATATTGTTTTTCATGCAACAAGTATGGTCATAAAGCAGCTAACTGCAATAGAATAAAGAATCAAGAAACAAACCATGATCCTTATGCTTACTTCTCTGGTCACATGAGATTTTATGCTTGTAACAAGTATGGACATGTGGAAAAAGAATGCAGGATGAACATATTTGAGAAATTGGACAGTCATCCGCTTCTAAAGCTTACTTCTCTTAATGACTGCAGGAGAAGATATGAGATACATTATAGGAATCTGTAATGTATCATCACAGGGGGAGCAATGGATGATGATTCTCATGATTTATTTGGTAATTCTGGTTATGCTTGTTTTTGAAAGTGCATCTGGTATGCAGAAGACAGGTACAGGTGGTACAACTTCAGGGGGAGATGAAGGAATGTGAAAATTTCTATGCTTCACTTTCCATACGCGGGTTCGATGAACAAAAGTCACGTATACACGCAAGTTCCAGCAGACACAGTCGCGTATGCATTGATGATAAGAGAATTTTTATGATAGCTGAAGATCTGGAGCAGAGATCATGGATGAGCCCGGATTGTTACTTGATGAAGAGTATCTATTGGATGAGATGGAAGTATTATGATTCAGAGATATGGACAGATCATGCAAAGTTTGTTGTTGATGACTTGCTGTTGAAGGTGTTCAGGTTGCACAAGTTAAGGAGGAGGCTTGGCCATATGGAAAGGATGCATTGGGTGCATAGCTTCAGGGGGAGCATTGGTCTTGCTGATTATAATGCATTGTTGGAATTATGATGATTCTGAAAAATGATCTCTTTCTTGAGGTCTTTCTGGTATTTGTCATGAAAATTCATATTTGTAATTTGATGAAAAGGTCATGATGAGACCCATGATGTAAAATTGTAATATTCATTCATGAAAGGACTTGTTCAAATTTGTAAACCCACTTGGTTGGGTAGTTGAGTCAAAATGTGTAAACCCACTTGGTTGGGTATTTGAGTCTCTTATGTAAATCCACTTGGTTGGATCTTTGCTGTATGTATGAGTCCTTGGTGATAGGAAGGTCATAGAGTCATCTACTTCATTGAAAAATATGTTTGAAATTTCAGCATGAACTCAGAAGGAGCATGGTAGCTTCAGTACATATCAGATCTGCAGAGCGCTTCCCTCTACATGAGGAGAAAAACCTTGTGTTGGTTTTGATCCGCCCTTTGCCCTTGATGTCAAAGGGGGAGAGTGACATGGTGTTTGAATAAAGGAAAAAAATGGTGTCAAATAATGGGGAGAGTGACATGGTGTCATTGTATTCTTAATGTATCTATCTGTTGTAGTGATCAAACACCATCGTTGGTGCCATAAAGTCCAAAGGGTGAGATTGTTGGCAATATGATGCAGAGTGTTGTCCTTGATGGAAACCCACTTGATAGAGTGTTGTCCTTGAATGGAAAGCCACTTGATGAAGATGATGGCAACCTACTTGATGAAGATGTGCTTGATAGAATATGTCTTGATGAACTTGTTAAATGATGTAAATTTGATGTATCTACAGTGAGTACAGAAGGTAATGAAGAAAGGAATTCAGTATGTGCTAGATCTATGATGAAAAGAGTATGTCTCAAGGCATACGCAGATTTGTCTAGGATAAGTCACGTATGCACGCGAGAAATAACATGCCAAGTCGCGTATGGGAAAAAGCGCTCATAAAGTGCAAAACCAGGGGTAAACACCATGGTATTGACCCATTTTATTGAGTAATGATTCGTCTATGTGACCCGATCCAGGAATACCATCGAAAGTAATGTAGTTTTGGCTCATGGTATTGAAAAAGGGTAAACCTGTATAAAGCGAAGAAATTCATTGTGCAAATCAGGAGCGTGGGTGCAAGATTTCTGAGTCTGAATGAATACTTCTCTCTAAAGTATATCTGAATGGAAAGGGTTATAGTTGAATGATAGATCTGAATGCATGATGCACCAATGAAGAAAATGATCTAGATCTGAATTGTATTTGCTAGATTTGTTTATGGAATGATTAGATCTGAAATGAGGCGAACATCTGTCTCAAGTAAAGGGTAAAATCTATGTGATGTGTCTGTTCTGAAGAATTGCAATGACCTAAATGTCTGAAGAACCATACGCTAGTTTGCCGCAGAAGAAGCGCGTATATACGCGGCTTCGCTGAAGAGAAAGCGCGTATGCGCAGTGAAATTAGCTCTGTAATATGTACAGAAGTATACGCGGGTTTGTATGGTAGAAGGCGCGTATATACGCGGGATCAGTGAAATAAAAGCGCGTATGCAAACTAGGGTTTGCTGAAGCATGGGGTATGAAATGTCTGATCTGTTCTGCTGTGTTACTGCTATCTGTATTCTACAGTTCTGAGTTGTCTGTATCAGTTTGGTTGTATGATTGAGCTTAAATGTGTGGAGTGGGTCCAGTCTAAAAATATGATGAAACGTGGCCTGCAAGTGGTGTCCTAAAGGAAGCTTTGGATCCAGTGTGAAAATTGATGAAACGTGGTCCATAGAGGTGCTGAGGGTTGTAGCCTTCAGTCAGGGGGTTGTAGCTCCCTTCTAGGTGAGGCTGGTAAATGAGAGCAGGGGGTCGTAGCTCCCTTCCAGGAGAGGCTGGTAAACGAGTGTAGGGGGTCGGTGCTCCCTTCCAGGAGAGACTGGTAAACGAGCGCAGATGGGTGCCTGCGTGCTAATATGAGTCTGCGCCAATACATAAGTTGTAAGATTTTTTCTTTATAATAAAATATTGAAGGCTGAGCAATGGCAGCGGTCATTTTCTCCTGACTTGGGTTTCCACCTAAAATCCTGGTGTTCATGTGTGATGCTTATGTGTGATGGTTTATTCTGTTCTTACTACACATGTTTACTATTTATTGAACATCTGATGAATGAATGATGGAATGATATAAGTGAAGAATTAATGGCATAAATAGATCTCTGTGTATACGCGAGTTTCATAAAGGGTATCCACGTATATACGCGAGTCTGTATCAGGAAAGTAGCGTATGTGTTTTAGAAGTAAGAAAAAGTAAAAAGTTTGAGTATGCCCTAAATACTGATTCACCCCTCCCCCTCTCAGTATTTTTCCCAACACACTGGTAGTTGGGGGAGTTGTTTTCGAAGAGGAAAGCCTTACAACATAATTAACTATTTTTTATTTTTTTATCTCTATGATATTTGGATATTCAAATTTGGTTAGGATGTGGAATCATTTTTGTTGAGATACACAGAAAATATAAAGACAAAATTAAATACGGCATGCAACTATGTAGTCGAGTGATCACTCACTGAAGATATTGCACCACAACACTTTCTTACATTCATAAAGCCATAAAACTATTATATATCTATATATCTATCTATCTATCTATATATATATATATATATATATATATATATATATATATATATATATATATACTTATGACTCAAACTATGCAGTTTACTAAGCACCAGTAGTAGCATTTCCTGACCTAGCACCAGTAACACCAGTAGTAGACCTAACATTATTTTCTCTAGCGGTAGCAGGACGAGTAGCTTAAACTGGCTATGGTTCTGAAATTTGCATTGATGTTGGGACTGGAAATGGATATGAAGCAACTAGAATTGAAGCTGGCGCATTTACTGGTTCAACTTAAATGGATTACGAGTCAACAAGTGAGACCCCTGCATCTTCATAAGAATGGGTGCTCCCATTTCAAGCACAGTAAAAATGTAGCTAGCTCGGAAAAACGTTCAGTAGTATGTACATAATTGCTACTTTAACTTAAACTCGCTCTGATCCTACCTTGACTTCTCTCGTTGCTTGCTTCCCTGCTGTATATATAGATATATAGATATAACTAGATTATGGTTGAACATATTCTTAGAATATATGAACCACAAATGAATTATATTTTATCAAGGAAAGTAGGTCTAAAAACACATAACTAGGTTCTAATTATGGGTGAATCTTCTATATATTTCTCCATTATTCCAAAATTACCCCTTAATACAAAATTTTGATTTCAACCATAGCTAAGTGATTCATATATAATTCAAAATTTTTCATTCCAAGTGACTCATTAAAGAATGAACAACATTTTCAGTGTTATTTGAATAGAGTAAATCGATTCCCCTTGATTTGAATTTTTTCGTAAAAAAATGATAGTATGTCTCAAAATGTTTTAATCTTGTGTGGTACATTGGATTTTTTTCTACTTTTATGATGCTTTGATTGTCACAGTAGATAAAATTTGGCATTTTCTATACTTCTCACAAATCTTGAAGAATTGATCTTAACGAAACTACTTCACAAGTACCACTCCACAAAGCTTTGTGCTCAACTTATGTGGATGAAAAAGAAAATTTTATTTTATTTTATTTATTTATTTATTTTTTATTTATTTATTTATTTATTTTATTTTATTTATTTATTTATTTTATTTATTTATTTATTTATTTATTTTTTTTATTTTTTTTTCTGCTCCATGCATCAATCCGATATCAAGGTTAAATGCATATACTAAAGTTTATTTTCAATCATCAATATTTCCATCCTAATCTAAATCATAATATCCTGCCAACTCAACAAAAAAAACATCAGTATATTTAATACCAAAGTTTATTTTTCTTTTCGGATACTAAGGTACTGTCTTAGCTTCTCTGTAGTGGATTTCAAAAGGTTTAGCCATAGACTGACTTAGAATCTTGACTGGATATGTTATGTTTGGGCTTGTTATAATGAGATAGTTTAAACTTCCCACTAGCTGACGATACAATGTACCATCCACCTCTCTTGTCCCATCATTACTAGATAGTTTGGAATTTTATTCTAATAGTCTTTACAATTCCCTACATTGGTCCATTTTGAATATTTTAAATAACTCCTTGGAATACTTACTCTGTGTAACCAATTTTTGTCCACCTTCTCTCCATATATGTAGACATGATAAATAATGCAATTCACTAAGGTATTTTACATTAAATTCATGTAAAAATTGTCCTTCAGCTTCTTAAATTAACTAAAAGGAATTACCTAATATAATAATTTCATCAACATACATAGAAATTATAATAACATGCTCCTTTTGATATGATTTGATATACAGAATAAGCTTGCTTTTTCTTTTCATAAATCCTTTCTGAAGAGAGAAAGGATTGATCTTCACATACCATGATTTGATGCATATTTCAATCCATATAATTCTTTCTTTAAACTAAAAACAATATTCTCTGGAACCATTTTAAGAAACCCTTTTGGTTGAACAATACACAATTCTTCTTTTAGTTCCAAATTAAAGAAGGAATAGTTAAGATATAGTCAATGTAGTTTTTGTTTATGATTTGCAGCTAAAGCAGTTGAAATTATAATTGTGTTTAACTTAGATACAAGTGCGCAATTTTCTTCGTGAGCAATTATCTCTTTTTGTGAGTATCCTTCTACAACTAATATATCCTTATATTTATCTATAATTCCATTGTCTTTAAATTTATTTTTTAAAAATCATTTGGATCCTATGGGTGCATTAGTTTTAGGAAATTATATCAATTCCCAAGTATCATTCTCATTTATAGGCTCATATTATTCCTTCATTGCAGCTCTCCACTCGTTATGTTCATTAGCTTCTTTGGAATTTGAAGGTTCTATAATACTAATAACTTTAGTCATTAAGGAATAATACTTAAATATTATTGGTGGTTGATTTTGATGAGATGGCCTTATTTTTACTTGGCTACTCTCATTTCTTCTCCTTGCTTGCGGTGAATCATATATTCCTCTTGGTATATGATGGATGCTAAAGGTTCCCAAACTTTCCCCATTATAGACGTTTAATATTGACCTTCGAAATTTCGTACCTATTTGTGGTTTTGAGAAAGGTAGCTTAGGAAATGATGGATTTCCTTGTGGTGACTTTCCTCCTTTATTACCTTACCAAGGCTTCCTCTCGAAATGTGGTTTCCCTTTTTTCATAAACGCCAAATCAAAAATTTCAGGTTTAGGATTCTTTTGCCTTTCTTCATCCTACAAGAGCATTCCTACAAGCATATCAAAATTGGGAGATTTATCCCTTATTTCAAGACTTGTGATGAATGTTTGATACTTGTATAACATCCCATTTAAATTTATATTAAATAAGTTAGTGCTAGATACTACTTCACCTATATCTCCAAGTTTACCTTTAAAATCATTTATTCTTTATCAAAATTACTGATACTTCCATTTTCTTCGGTTTTAATATACATAATATTACTCTTGAAGGAGATGATTCAAATTTTATTCTTTGATTCGTAAACGTCCTTCAACATCATCTTGGTCTAGTTCGATGTCTTATGGTTTCTAATGTAGGGCATGATCTTGTCTTTTATGGACATTCATAATAGCATGTTTGCCTGATTCTCTCACTTGTCCCAATATTGAATTGATGTAGTTGTAGCTCATAGAACTACCTTTGGCTTCACTTCATCTGTTGGCATGTGTTGTCCTTGATGGCAACCTACTTGATGAAATAAGATTGTTGGCATGTGTTGTCCTTGATGGCAACCTACTTGATGAAATAAGATTGTTGGCAATATAATGCAGAGTGTTGTCCTTGATGGCAACCTACTTGATAAAGTTGATGACAACCTACTTGATGAGTTAAGGGGGAGATTGTTGGCAATGTGATACAATGTGTTGACTTTGATGGAGCCTGCCTGATGAAAACTGACTTGATGAGTTGTTAATGATGTAAATCTGATGTATCTACAGATCAGTTCAGAAGTAAGTGCCAGAATAATGTTGAACAAGGTATGTCACAAGGCATACGTGGGTTTGTTAAGGATAAGTCGCGTATGTACGCGGAAATGTACGTGACAAGTAGCGTATGCCCATTTGCGCTCTAAATCTAGGAAACCATGGGACATTACCATAGTATTGACCCAAAGTATTGAGCGCTTGATTATATATTTGATCCTATCCAGGAATACCATTAGCAGTTGAGTGGTTTTGACTCATGGTATTGAAAAAGGCTAAACCTATATAAGGAGAAGAAGATCATAAGTGCAAGGGCGTGCATAAGTCTGGGTTTTAATGAATACTTCACTTTGAAGTATATCTACATGGAAGGGTAACAGTTTATTGATTGATCTGAATTAATAATGCACCTATGAAGAAAATGATCAAGAGGGATCTCTAGATCTGAAATTATTATGTATTTTCTAGATCTGTTTATGAAATGTTTAGATCTGAGATGAGGCGAATATCTGCTGAAGAAGAGGATGAGATCTGAATTTCTTATCTGATCTGAAGAGCTACACAGTCCTGAAGTGTCTGAAGATCTATACGAAGGTTCGTGGCAGAGAAAGCGCGTATATACGCAGGTTGTCTTCAGCAAAAGCACGTATGGTATGTGAAATCAGTTCTGAAATATGTGCAAATATATATGCAGGTTTGTTTCTGTTAAAGCACGTGCATAAGCAGGTTCAGTGAAGTAAAAGTGTGTATGGAATCTAGGGTTTTGCTGAAGTATGTGGAATGAAATGTCTAGTCTATTCTGCTGGTTTACTGTTATCTGTCAATAATGTATTCATACAGATCTGGGTTCTTTGAATGTTGAATATGCTGATGATTATGTTAATTGAAGATCAAGTTGTTGGTTGATTGGTTGATGATTCAATGAATGAATTGATGGGGTTAGAAGTTTTAGTTTAATGTATGATGAGCTTAAATGTGTGGAGTGGGTCCAGTCTGAAAATCTGATGAAAATTGGCCTACAAGATGTGTTGTATAGAATTTGTTGGATCCAGTATGAAAATTGATGAAACGTGGTCCGCAATGGTGCTGAGGGTCGAAGCTTTCAGTGAGGGGTTTGTAGCTCATTTCCAGTGGTAGAGTAGGGGGTAGTAGCTCCCTTCTAGGAGAGGCTGGTAAACGAGAGCAGGGGGTAGTAGGTCCCTTCCAGGAGAGGCTAGTAAACGAGAGCAGGGGGTTGTAGCTCCCTTCCAGGAGTGGCTGGTAAACGAGAGCAGGGGGTAGTAGCTCCCTTCTAGGAGAGGTTGGTAAATGAGAGCAGGGGGTTGTAGCTCCCTTCCAAGAGAGGCTGGTAAACGAGAGAAGGTTGTAGCCTTCTGCAGGTTGGTTCCTGCGTGCTGGTATGAGTCTGTGCCAGTACATGGTTGTAAGATGTTTTATTTATAATAAAATATTGAAGACTGAGACGACGGCAGCGGTGGTTTTCTCTCGAATTGGGTTTACACCTTAAATACTTGTGTTCATGTGTGTTGCTTATGTGTGATGGTTTATTCTATTATTACTGCACATGCTTACTACTAACTAAACATCTGATGAATGAATGATGCAAAGATCTAAGTAAAGAATTAAATGCATAATAAGAGCTCTGGTCATACGCATGTTTTATAAAGGATATCCGCGTGTATATGCGACTTGGGTTCAGTAAAGTAGCGTATGGGTTTTAGAGAAAGAAAAAGTAAAAAGTTTTCAATTTTCCCTAAATACTGATTCCCCCCCCCCCCTCTCAGTATTTTTCCCAACAGTTGGTATCAGAGGAGGTCCTTTTGCAGAAGCTTGATTGCTTGAAGGAGATCCGCCACAATGGGAAGGAAGCAAAAGAAGAAGGCTACTCAAAAGGAGATATCTCAAAAAACATGTGCAGCAGAAAATGAAGAAGATAAAACATGTACTGATTGTTGTTCTTTTGATTCACCTTCTTGTGCATGCAATGGTGAAGATAGTGAAAGTAATGTTATGGATCTAGAAGAAGCTCTGAAGATTAAAGTTGAAGAACAACGAAGATCATCTAATAAGAAAGAATCTATCTACAAAGAAATGATCTCTAGAATGAAAGAACAGATAGAAATGTATCAAAAACTGTAGGATAAAGCAACCTATCAAAATAGAAGACTTGAAGCAGAAATCCTCTTTCTCAATAAAAATATGGAAAAATCAAATAATAAGAATGAAGAACTTAAAGCAGAAATCATCTCCCTGAAAGCAGATCTTGAAGATATTCTACAGACATTTGAAGAACAAGAAAATGGGTTGAAAGAAGAGATTCTAAAATTGAATGATCAAGTAGAAGAAGGAAGAAGGAAAGAAGAAAGCATGAAGAAGAAATGCCAAAGATTGGAGGTTGAGGTAAATATTTTGAAAGGCATTTTAAAAGAAAAAGATAAACTCTTGAGGTTTCAAGATAGTACTAAGATTCTGGACAATATTCTTAGTAGTCAAAGGTCTCCCTTTGTTAAATTTAGTCTTGGTTTTCATGAAATTGTTAAAGGAGAATCGAGTTCACAAGGAAGTGCTAAAGATTCAAAGGATATCAATGCAAAACCTGAAGTGTTGGAAGAAACAAAAGGTCAACCGACAATCATGAACTCTCAAAAGAAATCATTCCCTCCTAACTATAGAAGCATCATTAATGTTGAATGCTTTAAATGTCATAATTATGGGCATGTTGCAGCCAATTGCAGAAGTAGATCATTTCAGTCACAAACAAACAGGTTCTACTCAGAATGGTACTCAGGTTTCTTCAAGGGATATTGTTTTTCATGCAGCAAGTTTGGTCATAAAGCAACTGATTGCAATAGAAGAAAGAATAGAAAAACACATTATGATTCTTATGCTTAATTTTCTGGTCATGCAAGATGTTATGCCTGTAACAAGTATGGACATGTAGAAAAAGAATGCAGGATGAATAGATCTGAGAAATTGGATAATTTTCAGCACAAAAAAGGAAATTTCAAGAAAAGCTGGAAAAGGAAGGAGGACCAGTCAAAAACATAGGGGATAATAATCCTACTACAGTCATCCGCTTATAAAGCCTACTTATCATAATGGTTGCAGGATGATATGAGATACATTATATGGATTAGTAATGTATCATCACAAGGGGAGCAATGTATGATGATTCCCATGGTTGGTTTGGTAATTCTAGTTATGTTTATTTCTGACAGTGCATCTGATGTGAAGAAGACAGGTACAGGTAGTACAAATTTAGGAGGAGATGAAGTTGTGGAAATTCTTCAGTGTTTCACTTTTCATACGCGGGTTTAGTGAACTAAATCCGCGTATACACGCGAGTTCTGATGGAGACAGTCACGTATGCTTTTCTAATAAGAAAAATAGTAAGATAGCTAAAGATCAGGAACACAGGTTCAGGGGGAGCATCAGTCTAACAAATAATGATTGCATTGTTGGCATTGTATCTGATTATTCCTTAGTTCTTGCTCAAATAATGATGACATGATACATGGTTTCTTATGATGAGATTATGAATGAGCCCTATTTGCTTTTTGCTGAAGAATATCTTTTGTTTCACACATGGATGAGTTGGAAGTCTTATGATTCAGAGACAAGAATAGGTCATGCAAAAATTTGTTGCTATGGCTGAGACCTTTTTCCTACGCATATTACATCATGATGAATCTTGAAGATCTTGGTGACATTAGATCACATGGATGATTGTTTGACACATATTGTCTATTGAAGAAGTTGTTCTGATATGATAAGTTGTTCTTGTCATTGATATGATAAGTTGTTCTTAGGAAGAATAAGTTGATGCTACAAAGAGTCTGAAGGCTTGGTTACTGATGTGCTCATGCTACAACTATTGGATGACACGTGAAAAAAAAAAACACAACTACATTATCTTATCTATCTTTTCTCATATATCCCAGGGAAGAATTCAAATTTCTCAGACAAAAGCTGGGAGATGTCTCTACCTCTCAGAAGATCAGATCTGCTTAAATTCAGAAGATTAAATTAGATACGCGGGTTTCCTGAAAGATAGTCATGTATATACGCGAGTTTATGCAAAGAAAACCACGTATAGGTGTGTGCTAACAAATTTTTGGGGTCAGCATTCTTCAGCATAGCTGTGGCGCTGTTGGGTATCTCTGGATGCACAAGCTAAGGGGGAGCATTGGTCATATGGAAAGTAATGCATTGTTGGCATTATGATGATTCTGAATTATGATCTCTCTTGAGATCTTTTTCATATTGGTTATAAAAAGTAATATGTGTAATTTGATGAAAAGGCTATGACCTATGATGTAAAATTTGTAATATTCAGTCATGTAAGGACTTGATCAAATTTGTAAACCCACTTGGTTGGGTAGTTGAGTCAAAATGTGTAAACCCACTTGGTTGGGTACTTGAGTGACATATGTAAATCCACTTGGTTGGATCATTGATGTAAGTATGAGTCCTTGGTGATAGGAAAGGTCATAGAGTCATGTACTTCATTGAAAAATATGTTTTCAGCATGAACTCAGGGGGAGCATGATAAATTCAGTGCGCATCAGATCTACAAAGCTCTTCTTTCTACAAGAGAAGAAAAACCTCGTTTTGGCTTTGATGCGCCCTTTTCCCTTGATGTCAAAGGGGGACAGTAACATGGTATTTGAATAGGGGGAAATTATCATGGTGTTTGCATAATGGTTATAATCAATGTATCTATCTGTTGTGGTGATCAAACACCATCATGGTTGCCATCAAGTCCAAAGGGGGAGATTGTTGGCATGTGTTGTCCCTGATGGCAACCTACTTGATGAAATAAGATTGTTGGCATGTGTTGTCCTTGATGGAAACCTACTTGATGAAATAATATTGTTGGCAATATAATGCAGAGTGTTGTCCTTGATGGCAACCTACTTGATAAAGTTGATGACAACCTACTTGATGAGTTAAGGGGGAGATTGTTGGCAATGTGATACAATGTGTTGACTTTGATGGAACCTCCCTAATGAAGTTGCCCTTGATGAAAAATGACTTGATGAGTTGTTAATGATGTAAATCTGATGTATCTACAGATTAGTTCAGAAGTAAGTGCCAGAATAATGTTGAACAAGGTATGTCACAAGGCATACGCGGGTTTGTTAAGGATAAGTCATGTATGTACGTGGAAATGTACATGACAAGTAGCATATGCCCATTTCCGCTCTAAATTTAGGAAACCAGGGGACATTACCATGGTATTGACCCAAAGTATTGAGCGCTTGATTCTCTATTTGATCCCGTCCAGGAATACCATTAGCAGTTGTGTGGTTTTGACTCATGGTATTGACAAAGGCTAAACGTATATAAGGAGAAGAAGATCAGAAGTTCAAGGGCATGCATAAGTCTATGTTTTAATGAATACTTCACTTTCACGTATATCTTCATGGAAGGGTAACAGTTTATTGATTGATCTGAATTAATAATGCACCTATGAAAAAAATGATGAAGAGGGATCTCTAGATCTGAAATGACTATGTATTTTCTAGATCTGTTTATGGAATTTTTATATCTAAGATGAGGCGAATCTCTGTTGAAGAAGAGGATGAGATCTAAATTTCTTATCTGATCTGAAGAGCTACACAGTCCTGAAATGTCTGAAGATCTATACGTAGGTTCGTGGCAGAGAAAGTGTGTATATACGCGGGTTGTCTTCAGAAAAAGTGCGTATGGTATGTGAAATCAGTTCTGAAATATGTTCAGATGTATACGCAGGTTTGTTTCTGTTAAAGCATGGGCATACAAAGGTTCAGTGAAGTAAAAGCGTGTATGGAATCTAGGGTTTTGCTCAATTATGTGGAATGAAATGTCTAATCTGTTCTGTTGATTTACTGTTATCTGTCAATAATGTATTCATATAGATATGGGTTGTTTGAATGTTGAATATGTTGATGATTATGTTAATTGAAGATCAAGTTATTGGTTGATTGGTTGATGATTCAATGAATTAATTGATGGGGTTAGAAGTTTCAGTTTGATGTATGATGAGCTTAAATGTGTGGAGTGGGTCCAGTCTAAAAATATGATGAAAAGTGGCCTACAAGATGTGTTGTATGGAATTTGTTGGATCCAGTATGAAAATTGATGAAACGTGGTCCGCAATGGTGCTGAGGGTCGAAGCCTTCAGTGAGGGGGTTGTAGCTCCCTTCCAGTGGTAGAGCAGGGGGTAGTAGCTCCCTTCCAGGAGAGGCTAGTAAATGAGAGTAGGGGGTAGTAGCTCCCTTCCAGGAGAGGCTGGTAAACGAGAGCAGGGGGTTGTAGCTCCCTTCCAGGAGAGGCTGGTAAATGAGAGAAGGTTGTAGTCTTTTGCAGGTGGGTGCCTGTGTGCTGGTATGAGTCTGTGCCAGTACATGGTTGTAAGATGTTTTCTTTATAATAAAATATTGAAGACTGAGACGACGGAAGCGGTATTTTTCTCCCGAATTGGGTTTCCACCTTAAATACTGGTGTTCATGTGTGTTGCTTATGTGTGATGGTTTATTCTATTATTACTGCACATGCTTACTGGTAACTAAAAATTTTATGAATGAATGATGTAAAGATCTAAGTAAAGAATTAAATGCATAATAAGATCTCTGGTCATACACATGTTTTACAAAGGATATCCGCGTGTATACGCGACTTGGGTTCATTAAAGTAGCTTGTGGGTTTTGGAGAAAGAAAAAGTAAAAAATTTTCAGTCTGCCCTAAATATTGATTCACCCCTCCCCTCTCATTATTTTTCCCAACATAATCACCACTTCTTATCGACCAGAAATTCTGTCCTTCCATCAATGTCTGCATTTTAAACCTTCAATTTACATAGTTAGCACCATCATTTTCTTTTGCTTCATTAAGGTTTGATTATGCTATAGGATTAGCCATCTCAATATAGGAATCTCTCCAAGTTTCAAATCAATCAACAATTTATTCTTTTATTTAAGTCACGCATCATGATCGAATATTAAAATGGAGCATAAAAAACTTAAGAAAATTTGAAATAGCATTAAAGCACTTTATGCAAATTTTTAGCATTCTTTAGGGCCAAATATCGTGTCACTTTAACTTCACACTACACAAGCATTTATTGATGTCATTGACTTTATAATAGCCATCACACACAAAAATAAGGAATTTTTGCTCCAATATAAGAATATAGATTGTTTTGCACAGTTAATAAAGGAATCTTGGGATTGTATCCATGTAACCATACTCGAGAGAGTAAAATAATAAAGTGTTAGAACACATCTTTTGTAATTCTTCTCAGTGTCTTAGTTCTCTTTCTCACTACATAAAAATATAATCCTCTAAAGTGATATCCTCCCATGATGTGTTGGAAAATTATTCTATGGGTTCCATAGATTCACTTAGAGATATCAATACCATGCCTAAAAAAGTTCAAAAATAATAAAGATACAAAGGCTTCTGATTGGACATAAGAGGCTCAATCTCCAAATGTGCACGTAATTCTAAATCCTTGCATGTCTCAACAAAAGCACAACTATTTCAAAAAAAACTTACAAATTTTCCAACAAAACTACACAAATGATGAGTGGAAGGACTATTAATGAATTTTTGTTCACAAAATGAGTATTTACTCCAATACCAAAACACATTTCAAGGTTGGGAAACACTCAAAAAATTTCAACAGGCATGCTTTAATGCTTCAACCACGTGTTATTCACTAGTCAGCTTTCATCTCTTTCCACAACTTTCCTTCACTGATATCATTGGTTTTGAACTCATGGTCAATCGTACATATCCAGACAAGCTCAATGTCTCACCTTTGCCTCTCTGACTAAGTATTGGAGGAGTTCACAAATCTGGCAATTTTCATACAATGATTCTTCCACACTCACATGGCCTACAATAGCCATACCAACAAAACCCTTCACACCATATACATGCCTAGCACAAGATTCATGACCCTTAGTTTTAAGAGGAATTATGGATTATGGATAAAACATTCTTCCCTAGATGTAGTGCTCATCTAGAACAATAGGTTAAAGACTTTGCAACTAATTTTCCTAATTGTAAATAGACACACATAACAGATCAAAGAACTTACTTGGAGTCCAAGTTTTTCCTATTCTCCTTCTGTCGCTCTTTCTGTAGAGAGATGTCTATTTAATTTATTTAGTTAAATCAATAAAACATAAACCATATACATCAGATAAGAATTTATAATGTGAAACAAATGAGCTTATACATATACATATGTGGGAAAGTAAGAAGGAATATTTATTAATGGATAGAAGGGGAGGTTACAACCCAATGATTTATCTAGTGTCACCATCTCTAGCAACATCCTAGCCTCATCACAATGCAAATCTCTCTAGTAGCATGTCACTCAAATCAATTCCTCAATTGAAATTCCACCAACGTTTCTCTACTCAAATTCTTCCTTGGCAAGCACTAGGATCTGTGCTCAATTTATAAAGGGGCTGAAGGTAGTTTTACAATAAATGAATTTCTAAAAATAGGGAAGACATGTTTCAAATCTGAAAGGTATTGAATGGACATATTTATTCGAATTTTGACACATGTGAACTCTTCTATAAGGTATTGACCAAGTGGAGATTCCGGAACAATGAGAATTTCGCTCCCAATGTGACCAACACACCTATGAATTTTGGGAAGTGATTTGAAAAGCACATTTGAGTGGGGTTACCTACATATGAAATGAACTTGGTCCCTTTAGAGGCAACGTTGGTGAGCTCTCATATGATATAATATAAACTTCAAATCTTAGAAACCTTTGCAATAGAACTCATGGATGATTTGTCTTTTTCTTTGTCTTAGGGCATGTAGAAACTGAAATTATAGGGGATGATAGACCCTATTCATTAGTCATGGAGATGATGTATAGTTAACCAAGTCATTAGGAATGATGTCAAAATTTACCTATAACAATTTCCCCCTAAAGCATGAAGTCATAATAATAATAACAATATTTTGATTGAGATGATTTACACTGTGATGGGATGGAGATGAAGTGGAGTGGTGACCTGGATCAATCGTACAAGACATTACATCATGATATATCCTCTTGATCATGAATTTTTGAGGGAAGGCATTCCCATGCTCAACACATAAACAATATAATAACATGTACATAATTTAGAAAGTCATCTACATTGGAATGTTTCCCAATACACACATGCCTACAGATATAGGCCCTTGTTTGGATGATGATCTCTATGTAAGGTCATAGTACAAATGATGTGTACAAAAGTCCTGAAATCACAACCCAGATGGCTAAAACTAGATCCAAGGTCTTCTTATCTCATTCACTCAATCGTTCGGGTACAAGTCTAGCCATGCGAATATATGATTTTTAGTCGAACATGGTAAGACATTGTTTGATTACCATCCGATGATGTGGGTTGTTAACAAACGCGAGAGAACCACCATTCATGTCAATGGCCCTCAAGCTATTCTAGTACATTTTGTAAGGTGTGAATAGATGATTTGATGTCAAACGAAAAACAAAATATTTCGATCAAAATTCTGGAAGTGAGGATCTTTTCGATGTTGCAACAAGCTTCATGGTAATGGAATGTGATGTTTCTAAGTGAACTTCCTAGATAACGATTTGTCGTCGACATGAATCCACCTTATTGCGAAATGAGAGTTATTGATTTCAAGGACAAAAGTATGACTTGATATAGCAATTTTCAGGGATGACTGTCATGAGAATGAAGGTTTATGAGTATTGCAGAAGGATGAGTATTCACTAGATGACTTCTCTTGAACATATCGACGACACTGATATGAGTTGCCAGAATTGACCCAAAACCGAAGTGAAGGTATGATGAACCATAAGTATGAATGAACTGTCAAGAATATTACCCAATCCAAACAGTCATGGTGATGGAGTGAAGTGTCATGTTCAAGAGCGACCTGCTACTGTAAAACGTTGTGCTTACTTTCCCAAATTTTCCCCGGTCATTTGTCGACCAGTACCTCTTTATTTTTTAATAAGCTTGATGAGGATAACATATTCTTGATATATAATTCAACCCTTCGAGTGAATAAAGTATCGCTATTTAATAATTTAATGAGTCTAGAAATGAATGAAACTCAATTCTTTCCATGATCGACAAGCCTATCACTATTTTATGTGTTAACAAGCCTAATGACAGTGAGAGCCCGATCCTTTTTTATATTTAGAGAGTTTGAAAAAGATGATGAAAAGAAAACTCCTTAAGTACTTTTTCGTAAAGTTGCCGCTCAGATCCAAAAAAGTGTAAAATAATATCTAAAAGAACCTCTTTAGTCATGTTTTACCAAGATATTCCTTTTTCGTAAATAATCTATCTCTATTTCGAAAAGGGTTAAACTTATACTGAGTAGATATCAATTCATTTACTTTTACGAGCTCGAAAATACAAGTGCTTGGTAATCTTTTCACATTATCGGAGTCTGGAAAGAGCTAAAAGAAGACTCCAGGGGTTCCTTTTTCATTGTTATCAAAGCTCGAAAAAGAGATAAAAGTGTGCTTCAAATTCTTTTTCATTTTTAACAAAGCTCAAAAAATAAGGAGAAAAAGTATGCTTTGTGGTAATATCATTCTTGAAATAAATTTTCATGACGAATTTTTTCATCAGTTGTAAAACTTGTTCATAACAACATCAAATGGATTAAAAATACATGTTTCATGATAAAAAAATAATAAATACATATTCATAGCAATAAATATGATTTGTGAACAATTAAATGACTATTTAAAAGAGTTTTACTATTCATTTTTACCATTCCATAGTTACCATTTGCATTTTGGAGCTCTGAACCTGATTTTGCCCCCAAACTTTAGCTGTGGATTGTGATTATTTCTGTGGATGGATTTCATTTCCATTTGATCCAATTTAGTGCCATGAACCTTCTCTTTCATTCATTAATCATTTCATTTCCATTCATTGCAAATTTTTAGGGTTCTGGGGCCCCTAGGGTAAATTCTCCTCCCAAAGAGGGTAACACACCCTTGGAAATCAAGAATTCCATTGCATAGCAGCTAAAATGAAGGCTACCTACATATATGATGCACTGTCTCTTGTCCTAGGTTGCATTGGGTGCCATCTTCATTTTTTTTTTTCCATTATGCCCAAAATTTGCCCAATTTTTTACATTGAATGGAATCTAATGGTTCTTATGGTTACATTTCAGGTTTTCATTAGATTAAAATGATGATTACATGGAGGTAAATAGAACATGAAGAATAGGATATCATTTCCCTAAATGATCTGGGCACTGTAAGAGCCCTAAGAGATTGTTGACTGTTAAATTACTTCTAGTTGTCAGGGATGAGGCAACAAATAGAACTCTTGGAGTTCTTAGTTCGAGCATGGGATGAAAATATCGAGGCATTTCATATTAAGTTCCAAGTGGTTCCCATAATAGTAGAGGATGTATACTTTCTCACATGTTTTTTGAGGAGAGGCTTGCCTATTTTGCTCTCAGGGTCTATTCTTGGAGGAGAGACTGTGAGAGATTATGTTTTGCAACATTGTTGTCCAGAGGAAGAGCCAAGAAAATATGGAAAAATAAACATCTGAGATGTTAGATATTTGCCTTTGAGAACTATCATTTTCATGATCGTAAAACTTGCTAGCACTATTACACTACATGTAGCGAATAGATCATATATGTAGCAAGCGCTAGAGTGTATGGAGCCAACAGTCTTCAACTTGTCTAAAGTTTTACTTTCTCAGATAAAAGAACAATTGAAAAAAGAAAAGGGAGTAAGGAAAAGGAACCTTAGTTATGGTTCAATCCTCATATCATTTTCCTTAGAAGGGATCCCACTAATGCAGCCACAACATGTGACACTGGATGTGTCTAATCCTAGAGATATGAGGATGCAGATATGGGTAGAACTAATGGGTAGGAATGCCGGCCAATCGACCATTGTGTTCTCGACTATGTTATTTTCCTAGTTCAAGTGACAGATTGTCACCATTGATGATTATACATATGTAGGCATTGATTTCTAGGGAGATCCAAATTTAGCTTTACCAGAAGGTGCTTAGTGGGGTGCAATAGGTAGAAATGTTTTGACCATGTTTTTTTATTTTGATAAGGTTTATACAATGTTTTTGTATTCTTATTTTTTCCCAAGACTAAAGTAAATGTTTGATGTAATGCAGATGTTGGTCGAGTTCAACCTATGGAGGAACCAAAGCGTGTAGCAGATGAGCCAGGAGAGAGGGATGTCATGAGAGCAATCCTTGAGGATCTTGATATGGCTAAGACTCTAAGTAAGGTTCAGTAGCACATAGAGGGGTTGAACTTTAGGATTCTGGATTTCCAGATCAAATATTTACACATGTGACTGCAATATCCCACTATAGGTGTTCCTAAGCATTGGATATGGCTACTACGTACGATAGCTAGATCTATAGCATGTTACCATGAGCACCACTAGTTTACTTTTGACAATTTGCATACATTTTAAGGTCATATGAACAATGTGTCTTGGGCACAAATTTTTGTAAAAACCTATAACTATCTATCTATTTGATTTTAGTGTTTTCCTTTGTTTATTGTGCAATCCTATTTAGTGATGTGAATTTTTTATTTACATGTGTTGCAAATTTCTGTCTAAAACTTGATTAGCCAAAGACTCAGTGAATGTGTTAAAATTTCTGGAAATATGTTGATATTGAATAAAATAAAAATGTCTTTCCAAAAGGCGAACTCTTAGAAACAAACGATGCATTGTTGGATTTATAATAGTATAAACTCTAGTAGGTTGTAATACCACCAGTCGTGAGTCTAACCTTATGATTATGTAGTTAATACCAAATTAAATGGAATCAGAGAAAATTTCAATCAACGCGCTATACTCATCGATATTGTTTGTCAATCTTACAATAAAAATCCATTTAAAACTCACTAACTCATCGTTCGGAGTGAAAATGTGTTAGGTCCCTATCTTACTAGTATAGTCCCTTATTTTTGTTAGTGTAACCCCCTTATTGTTATTATTGTACCCTTGCAACCCCCATATTGTTATTATTATGCCCTTAAATTATTATTAATAGGTCGGCTAGGATTACATTGTGGCCCCACTAGGATTACATTATGGCCCCATGGACTCCTATATATAGAAAGGAGGTTTTGTAAATTGTATCATCCAAGAATTGTTCATTTATGTAATGTATTGGAGGTTTCCCCCTCGAAGTGGTTTATTTCTAAGGCATTGATATCTCTTTTCTTCTATTTTTGGAGCTGGTTACACAACATTTGGTATCAAAGGTTTGGGATTCTAGGGTTTCGCTGCTCTAAACATGTCATTGTGGAATTTTCTCTATAAATTTTTTTCTATGAAGGTTCAGAATATAAAATGTTTATGGTACGAAGCTAAAATCCTAAGGAAACTCGTCAAAAAATTTCAGAACTTGGTTCACAATATTTTCGGACATATGATCTATGGAAGGTAGTGCTTTTTCAGGCTCCTGAATTTCATCTCAAAGAGGTGATCATGGGAAAAGATTCATCAATATCTCTCTAAGCATCAGATTGGAGTGCTGTAATAAGTGGTCGCAAGTACATGGACTGTAGTTTCTTGGCTATAAATTTTAGAGCCGAAAGATGAAACAGTGACACGTGGCAAGTCCTACAAGTTCACTCTACTGAACCAGGCCATAATTAGGTCATTGTGGGAGATTGGACACAAATTTGTCTTGGAGAATCCAAATCAAGTCAGACCTGTGGCATTCAAAATATAATTCAGAGGGCTACATCAATACCAAAATTCAAATATTTAAGTGCTGCAATCACAGAGATAATCCATTTTCAATATTGAGCTCCTCAAAAGCGAGAAAAAGGTGTGTATTTGTTTTCCAAATTGCATAAGTCTTGTTTGAGGAATCAATTTGAATTGATTCCAAGGGCATATTGTAGAATAGATATCAGTATTGGGTTCTAAAATATTCCCCGTAAAAATAATTCAACACCCATTAAGCCTTCATAAGGCTCTACTATGACTCATGAAGATGAAGAATTGCAACATGATCTATCAAAATTACAAGAGAAAGTGTACCAAATTTCTCTCTCGCAAAGAACAACAAAAAATGAAATGGAAGTTTTGAAGAAAGGCGTGGAAGCTAAGATGGATGGCATGGAAGCTGGCATGGAAGCTAAGATGGATGACATGAAAGACAACATGGAAAACATGAAGAATGATATAAAAGCATACATGGAAGGTTTGACAAAGTTGATACAAAAAATGTTTCATAATGGTGAAAAGATAGTAGAAGAAACTCTTGATGAGAACAAAATAAATGTTAATCATGATTTCAAAAACTCTAATGTTGGTGAGAAGAACCACCATATTCTAAATATGGATACGAGGAAGTTTGATGGCGAGGATCCCGTAACATGGATACTACAGATGGAGCAATATTTTTATCTCAATAATCTGCAAAACACACAAAAGGTGCGCATTGCAACTTTACATTTAGAACAAATACATTTTTATGGTATCGATGTCTTTGCTCCCGTAAAAAAATTGTCACTTGGTTAATTTTTACGGAGGAAATGATAGCACATTATGAGGATACAAAGAGAAACACCTTCTTTAGCCAATTGATAAATCTCAAACAAAAGGGTTTAATGGGGGAGCACATTGAGGACTTCCAAAAATTGAATATAAGGGTAACTGATATTCCAGAGGAACACAAGATTGATCTCTTCATAGGTACTTTAAAAGATAACATCCAACATGAATTTTTCATTTTGGAACCTAATTCATTGGAGAAGGCATTCAGGTTGGAAAGAAAAATTTAATGTAAAATTATGGAGACAAGGAAGCCTACCACTCACTTCTATAAAGAAGGAAGTGTTGCTCCACCTAGATTCCCACAACCTACAAGGTTGACACCACAAAATTGCAAGAAAAAAGAGCAAAAGGGCTTTTCTACAGTTGTGATAGAAAATATACTAAGGGTCATAAGTGTGTAGAGAAGAAATTATTTTACATAGATTGTGAAGAGGAAGAAGAAAATGAACAAGAAGAGGATATACACCGTATCCAGCTATATAACACAAGAAATGCAGAATATGACCATATCGTGTAATGCACTGGTAGGAATTACCACTCCTCAAACTCTCAAGATAGAAGGACATATCAAGAAGAAAAAGGTAATAGTGTTGATTGATTCAGGTAGCACCCATAATTTTCTTCATTGTAAGGTAGACAAGGAATTAAATTGTAGCTAAGGAATTAAATTGTTTCCTATACCCAGCACCAGAATGTCAAGTGATGGTTGAAAATGGAGGAGCTATAAAATTATCTAGAAAATGCCATAACATCAAGCTAACCATGTGGGAATATGTATTGAATAGTACAGTACTTTCCATTCCAATAAGAGGTTCTGATGTTGTACTAGGAGTACAATGGCCACAATCTTTGGGGACGATAGATTTTAATTTTCAAAAAAGCTTCTTGAAATTTTTTTCGGAAGGAAAGGAAGTTTAATTTCAGGGTATCGCAGGGAGTTTGGGAAAGAAAATAAGCTCTAATGTCATGAAAAATATTATGAAGAGAGAACAGCGAGGTGTAATTGCACAATTATGCTCACTAGAAGTTCCAACATCAAAATCATCTATTTATCTAGATCTCCAAAAGGTTTTGGACAATCATTCCAAGGTGTTTGAAACTCCCAAAGGACTCCCACCTATTCGTGATCATGATCATGCTATTAATTTAATTCCAGGAAGTGTTCCTCCAAACATCAAAGCCTTATAGATATCCTTATGTCCAAAAGAGAGAAATTGAACGTATGATTGCAGAAATGTTAGAGGCAGTATAACCTAGTCAAAGTTATTTCCCCCGCTCGGTATTATTGGTACACAAGAAGGATGGATCATGGTGAATGTGTCTATATTATAGGGGGCTCAATAAGCTCACTATTAAAGATAAATTTCCCATTCCTGTGATTGATGAATTATTGATGAATTACATGGAGCAATTTATTTTACTAAGTTGGATCTTCGTTCAGGATATCATCAAATTAGAATGAAGACTAAAGATATTCTAAAAACAAAATTCCGAACTCATGAGTGTCATTATGAATTTTTGGTCATACCTTTGGCCTTACCAATGCACCTTCTACATTTCAAGGGTTGATGAATTCAATTTTCAAACCCTTTCTTAGAAAATTTGTGCTAGTATTTTTTGACGATATACTAATCTACAACAGGTCTTGGAAGGATCATGTTCAACATCTTTAAGAGTAGCAAAAATGGGTCACAAAGATGTCGGGTTATGACTTTGAAATTATCTACAAAAAAGGAAAGCTTAATGTTGTTGCAGATGCACTCTCAAGAAAGAATGAAGAGGTGGAAGCATTTCTTTGTGCCATTTCTATTATCCAACCAGATTGGATAACCGAAGCAAGAGATGAATGGAAGAAGAAAAAATATGTATGGACACTCATTCAAAAGTTGCAGCAAGATCCTAGTACATCTGATACATTTAGTTGGAAAAATGATTCCTTATGGTACAAAGATCACTTATATCTTTGTAGGAACTCCCAACTAAAACAAAAGATTCTTTTGGAACTGCACACTTCTCCTTTAGGAGGACACTCAGGATTTTTAAAAACTTACCACATGGTGAAGAAAGAATTTTTTTGGGATGGCCTTAAATCTGATATTCAAAATTTTGTGGCGGAATGTTTGGTTTGCCAGCAGAATAAAGTGGAAACAATTAAGACCCCGGGACTTCTAAACCTTTATCCATTCCAAGTCAACGTTGGGAGGAGATTTCAATGGATTTTATCACGGGTTTACCTAAGTCCGAAGGAAAGAGTGTCATCATGGTGGTAGTTGATAGACTTACCAAGTATGCACACTTTTGTGCATTATCTCATCCATTTAAAGCAAGTACAGTTGCTACTACATTTATGGACAAAATTCAAAAGTTACATGGAAGCCCAAGGGTTATTGTGAGCGACAGAGATCCCATTTTTACTGGAAATTTTTGGACGGAGTTATTTTCTTGTTTGGGTAGTCAATTAGCTCATAGCTCATCTTATCATCCTCAATCTGATGGTCAAACTGAGATAGTAAATAAATTTTTGGAAGGATATCTTCGTTGTTTTGTATCTGATAAACAAACACAATGGGTCAAGTGGTTACCTCTCGCCGAATGGTGGTATAACACTTCCTTCCATACTGCAGCAAAAATGACCCCATTTATGGCACTTTATGGATATCATCCACCATCGATCACATCATCTTTAAGGGAAAATTTGAAGGTTCAAGCAGTGGAAGATCACGTCGAGCATCAGCAAGAAGTTATCCAACTCTTAAAGGATAACCTGAATTTGGCACAAAATCGAATGAAACAACAGGCAGATCAACATCGCAGCGAGAGAAGTTTTGATGTAGGAGATTGGGTATTTTTACTGCTACAACCATACAAACAAATGTCCCTCAAGCAAGCTAAGAAGGATAATAAATTATCGCCAAAGTACTATGGTCCTTACAAGGTGTTGCAAAATATTGGTACTATGGCATACAAATTGGAGCTTCCTACTTCTTTGTGAGTGCATCTAGTTTTCCATGTTTCATGCTTAAAGAAGGTTATAGGTGAAAATATTCCAATTCAAACAATATTTCCAGAACCTGATGAGGAAGGAAAAATCATATTGGAACCTGAAGCGGTCACGGAAACAAGAACTCGACAGCTACGGAATCGATCAATTTCAAAGTATCTCATCAAGTGGAAGAACTTACTTACTAAATATTCTACATGGGAGCATGAGAATTTCATATAGAAGCACCCAGAGCTACTCAAGCATTGAGGACAACACGTTTTTGAAGGACAGGGGCATGTTAGGTCCCTATATTACTAGTATTGTCCCTTATTTTTGTTAGTGTAACTCCCTTATTGTTATTATTGTACCCTTATAACCCCCATATTGTTATTATTGTGCCCTTAAATTATTATTGTTAGGTCTCCTAGGATTACATTGTGGCTCCACTAGGATTACATTATGGCCCCATGGACTCCTATATATAGAAAGGAAGTTTTGTAAATTGTATCATCCAAGAACTGTTCATTTATGTAATGTATTGGAGGTTTCCCCCTAGAAGTGGCTTATTTCTAAGGCGTTGATATCTATTTTCTTATATTTTTGGAGCTGGTTACACAACAAAATTGGCCACACTACGGAGAATAGATTCGGCATACTACGACTAACACCATCATCATATCCAACAAATGGTTCTGAAGATGCAGACATCTGCGATGAAATGTAAAGAGTATTACTGATGTCAAGAAAACTCTAAAAAACAAACAAATATAATGAATGCAAATCAACAACATATATGTACAATATAACACAAAATATTACTACACTCATGCTTAAGCATAGTAACGTTTCAAATACAACCCACTTCTAGGTTGCGCCAATGGAATTCCATCATAATCAGCCAACTCATAAGAACCTTAGCAAGAACTCTTTTGAAAATATAGGGGCCATGACATAATGGCTCGAAATTCCCTGTACCAATTACATCATCTTCTTGATCATAAAGAAGGACAATGTCGCCCTCTAAGAAAATGCAAGGCTGGACATTTTTGTCGTATTGCGCCTTTATACGTCTCTTATGTGCTTCGTTGACCAATTGGGTGTTAAGTCCCTATATTAATAGTGTAGTCCCTTATTATGTTAGTGTAGCCCCACTTATTGTTATTATTGTACCCTTGTAACCCCCATATTGTTATTATTGTGCCCTTAAATTATTAGTCTTAGGTCGGCTAGGATTACATTGTGGTCCACTAGGATTACATTATGGCCCCATGGACTCCTATATATAGAAAGGAGGTTTTGTAAATTGTATCATCCAAGAATTTTTCATTTATGTAATGTATTGGAGGTTGCCCCCTCTAAGTGGCTCATTTCTAAGGCGTTTATATCTCTTTTCTTCTCTTTTTGGAGCTGGTTACACAACATTGGGCTTCAAGATGCCTTTCATCAAGATGGATGGGGTTAAAAATACGTGCTTCTTCTTCTGAGGTTTCAGGTAACAAGTCAATTGCAAGTTTTAATGAACGTATTTCCCATTGGATTGGTAAGATAGCTTCCAGACCATACACTAACAGAAAGGGAGTAAATCGAGTTGCATTTCTCAGCAAGGTTCGGTACACCCACAAGGCTGAGTACAGGATCAAATGCCAGTTTCTTTTATGAACTGATATCGTCCATTGAAGCATACATTTAAGAATCTTGTTGATAGCCTCAACTTTTCCATTTGATTGTAAATAATAAGGATCAGAATTATCATGTGACAACCCTAACTTGGCAGTCAATTCAGTCATCACGTGGTTGTGAAAATGCTTCCCATGATCTGTAACTATAACCTGTGGGACCCCAAACCATGCAATAACATGATTAAAGAAAAAAAATGCAGTTGTATGTCCTGTGTTGTTGAATGTAGGCATTTCTTCATCCCATTTGGTAAATTAGTTGACTATGACAATAATATAACCATGCCCCTTGGACGAATGAGGGTTACAAGTCATGAAGTCAATAACCCATTTCGAAAATGGTCCCACTGAGACAACAGGATGCATTGCTGCTGGCATTTTGTAGATTTTACGATAAAAAAACTGGCATGCATGACAAATTCTAACCGTGAGGATGCAGTCGTGAAATATGGTAGGCAAAAATTAACCGGTGCGGAATATATTCTGCGCAGTAGCCTATCCATATAAATTTCCACCACAAGCCCTTGCATGACAATCATTTAAAACCTTTTTAGCCTCCTCGTAAGTGAGGCACCTCCTTAAAATAGTATTGACACCACGACGATAAAGTTTATCGCCGATGATAAGATAATATTTGGCTTGGTATTGAATACATTGTTGTTTAGAGCAAGAGGTATCAGGTCGCAAAGTTTGAGATTGGAGATAAATGATGAAATCTCCATACCAAGGATCAGATGATCTGATCAGAAACAGAGACTCGTCAAGAATTTATGGTTCTGATGTAGTAGTAGTACTATCAGAGGGAAGGTCAGAGAGAAGCTCATCAAAAACTAAAGACTTCTTTGACTTGGATTTGATGAATTCCAAATCAAATTCATGCAAAATGACAATCCATTTTACATATTTCGCCCCCAAAAATTAACGTGATAAGATATAATTCATGGGGTTGCAATCTGAAAGGACAGTGGCCTTTTGGAGCAGGATATAGTGGCGAAATCTTTGGATAGTTTAAATAGCTGCGAAGGAAATATTTTCTACGTATGTATACTTAACTTCCATATCATTGATATTACAACTCAAATAATAGATCGGATGTTCAATTCCATTTTGTACTTGAACCAAAACAATAGCAATGGTCATTTCAGCCACAGTGATATATAGGAAATAATAATTTTGATAATTATCGGGATACATTAACGACGCTCGGACAAGAGTATCCTTGACAGCATCAAAATAAGCTCTCGTAACCTGGTCCCAATGGAAGGTAACCCCCTTTTTCAAGAGTTGAGTAAATCCTTTAGCCATTTTGGCATAGTTTGGAATGAACCTTCTTAGGAAGTTAGCCTTTCCTTGATGATTTTGTATCTGAAGTATATTTGATGGCGCAGGAAAATCAATAATAGCCTGAACCTTCAATGGGTCGATTCGAATTCCTTCTTTTGAGACTATGAATCCAAGAAAACGACCAAAACCAACACAAAACACACATTTATGTGGATTGAGGCATATTTTGTAGTGTCGGTAGCATAAAAATATGGTTCTCAAATACATCAGGTGATCAGTCTAAATTTGTGAATGCAGTGGTAAATCATATAGATAAGGTTTAACAATGTGCTTGATGCCATTGAAAGCATAATCCATTTCTCTCTGAAAAGTTGCCCCAACATTCTTTAAACCAAACGGTAGTTTCCTATAAGAAAATGTGCCATAGGGATAGATGAATGTTGTCTTATGTTGATCCTCTTGGTGGATATTGATTGGATTAAATCCATAAAATCCTTCCATGAACAAAACGATTTCACATCCAACAAAATCGTCAATAATCTGGTCGATAAAGGGAGTAGGATAGTTGTCTTTTGGACCAGCAATGTTGACGTCCCAATAATTGACACACACTTTGATGGTTCCTTGCCTTTTCATGATAGGAACTATGTTGGAAACCCACTCAGTTAGCGGAACAAGGTAAATGAAACCAACACACAAAATTTTTTCAACTTATGCGTTGATGGCAGCGGCTTTATTTGGATGAACAAGACAAAGCCATTGATGCACCGGTTTGACATCAGGATACATATTAATAGTTTGTTCAACAATACTAGTATCTATGACTTGCATTTCCTCGTAAGGACAAGAAAATACATCACTAAATTCACGAAATAGAGAGCCATATTTTTCGAGTTCTAATGGAGAATAAGACACACCAACATGAATATTTTATACAACGCTAGTTTTGGTCGAAATATTGGTAGAAATGGTTTCTTCAATATTTGACAAATTTCGCTTGGAATCGATTGCATTAATAGGTAAAGAATTCGAAAAGAAATTTTTTATTGATGGGTGATATATTTCACTAAGATAATTTTCTTCATAATCAGGAAGATGGAAATGATGATAATAATCTTCCGATGGTTCTCCTTCTGACATCATGGCTTCCAAAATATTATCATTTTTCAAGAAAGTTGAGGAAAACGGATCAGATGGAGTACCAAAATATAATGAACGATCAACCCAAACAACTGGTGATGTTGATTTCAGATTCGCCACCCAAGCTAGATAGATTGATTGCTATGCTAGCTCAATAGGATTGGGTTGCAAAAACTCATCCAACATAACAATTTCAGAATCACCCGTACTCTTCCGTAAGACACATGGAGTGGAAGAGAGCATGTGGCAGGTCTCTACACTTAAAATTTATACCGACGTCGTAGGCGGTAGTAATGTAAATGTTCCCATGAGAGTGGGATCCTAGAAGAGTCCTACAACAATGCTCTAAAGTGATAGTTGGGGTGCATGAACGAACGAAACACTTCCAATTACCTGCAAAGTAGAGGCAAAGAAGGATGGATGATTTATGATTGTGATAATACCTTTATGGGGAAAGGAAATCATTTTAAAATATCTAGAAACAATTTCAGTCATAGCATATACCCATGGCCTTCCAGGTAGAATATTATAATCAAGGGGTCAATCCACAACCTTGACCTCAATGTTCACTATTTTCCCTCCTAGTTCAACATGCAGGTTATTAATAATACCACAAGGCTTATATGTACATCCATCAAAAGCCTTCAACGTCGTTGATTTTTTAGATAAGTGTGGTGCGCCAAGTGACTTCCAAAAATTTACAGATAAAATGCATGTAGATGTTCCCTCATCAATAATAGTACAATAAAAAATGTGATTGAGAACATTTACTTGTATGGAGAATGCCAATTATGTTGGTAGTTGTGGCACATAGCCTGTATGATTAAAGACGACAAGATGAGAATCAGTCAAGTCAATTCCACCAATAACTAACAATAAAAATTGTTTTTGGGAGGGACAATTTTGTAATACCTCAAGAGAAGACATAGTTGAAGGGGATTGAGCCAAATATTTAACTATATTATAATTTTATGGATCTCTTGCTTGAGGATTATATGTCGATTTATGAACAAATCCCTTTGGTGGCTTAATCGTCAATTTAGGAATAGCATTAGGCGGTACTGATTCCGTAGATGGATTCGTAGTCGAGGTATTATATTGATCAGTGGCCTAGCTACCATAATATTTATTACGTGTTTACACCAAAATATTTGTTGAAGGTTTTGTGATAGATAACATAAGCACCTGGGAACTAGAAGTTGGATCCGTAGCGACCAAGCTTGTATCTAGATTCGGAAATGGATCTGTCAACACAACTGACACATGGGAAGTCTTAAGGATTTTTTAGACTTTAGTGTGGTGAGGAAAATCCCAAATAAAATGTTACTCATTACAAATTATGCATGGATACGAGGTTTCCTAGGTCCAGACAACTGATTAGATGATATTTCCTGCAGGTTAGAAGTTTTCTTTTTCTTAGATTTCCCTTTTTCTTACTTCTGGGTTGCTTGTCACTTTTTCCTTTGTCGAATGGCACAAAATTAATTTCAGAAGAAGGTGCAGGATTAGATGCATTAGTATGATGTGTGCTTGCAATACCAATCAAGCCGTCTCTGGCATGAGAGTCCTTTAATTGAGGAGGAATAGTAAAATTACATCTCAGCGCATTAGGAATTTTTTCATAGAGCATGCCATATTGAGTATAAAACAAGTCTAACTATTGGGCATGAGAAATTAATTTCTCTTTTGTGATGATGCCACCCTTAGCCACATCCTTAGTTATAGCTGGTAACAGAGACTTAACAAACCACTCAGCAAGGAGCTGATCCAGAACAAATGTCTTAACCATTCTACGACGAAAACAAAACTCATGAATATGGTTAGAAATGTGAGTAGCATTACCTTTTTTGAAATTGGTCAAGAGTTTCGTTCTAGTTTCATATCGTATGGGTAACTGGAAGTGAGTCAAAAAGACAGTATCTAGGGCAGTGAAACTATCAAAAGAAGCTCTAGGTAACTCAATGTACCATTTTGTATCTGGACCAATGAGCAGACGCTGGAAAATACGTAGTTGAATGGAATCATCATTTAGGGAGTTTTATGAACACCACAAATGATAAGTCACGACATGAGTCAATGGGTTTTCCCAGGGTTTCCATTGAACTTAGGAATATCTAAGGGTAATTTGTGAGGTATCACTGGCCACCAAGGAGCATAGTTGATTGGATCACTGGTTAGCTAATTTAAATATGGTAACTCTAAATTTCCAACAAAGGGAAAGTGTCTATTAAGGTCAGGTTGAGCATAGCCAGGGTATGATGGAATTGCTTGAGCAACGGGCCTTTGAGCACCAACATAAGGAATCTACTTCTAGTAACCCAGATAGGGGTTGTTTTGAAAAGAAAATTCTTGAGGATTGTGTTGACCAAAACCTGGATATGATACTTTTTGAAATGAAGGTTGAGGCATTTGTGCCTGAGGCTACCAAGGGCTCTATCCACCAATGTTATAACCCAAATTATAATAACTTGGATTCATTTGAGGATATGTATAACCTGGTTGTGGTTGTGACTTCCCATAAAATTGTAAACCAACTTGCGAATAAATGATTCCAAGTACAGGTTGTTGTTGTAAATTAACCGAAGGATTTGGAGTCTATGGACCCAATATTGGAGGGTATTGAGTTGAAGGAACCACCTAAAAAGGTTGTTGTAAAACGTTTTTATTTTGCTACAGGGGTAAATATGTATTAACAAGTGGGAATGATGTGGGTGCAATAGGTTGAACTGGTTGATATGAGTGTACAACCGTTTGTGGTTCGATAGGCAGAGTGGGTTGCCATTCTCAAACATTCATTTCGACATTAGGTCAACCAGAAAGCAACAGAGTATTGTCATAGTGGGTGACCAAAGGTTGCCCCCCAACATGAGGAGTATAATAAGACGGAAAATATTTCTCTCCAAATGCAGGGAGTCTAATTGATATGGTACTGGATGGAATAGACCCAGAAGGACCAGCTTGATATTTCCCTAATGATCTTTATAAAGAATCAAGTTGTTCAGTACTCACTGTAGGATTACCAGTTAGAATATCGGATGATGACATTGGTAAAGTCCATGGTTTCGATGATGCGCCAGAGAAAATTCCAGATAAAGATTTATAACCTGATGGGACCATAGGGCCACCATGAAAATATGACTCTGGTGAAGTTGTAAAAATTTATGGGGTAGCGAGGGCGGGTAATGACATAATTGGAACATATGGCCCAACCGAAGATGTTTGTTCAGGCATGGTTACTTGACCAAATATATAACCTTTTGAATCGACGAGATTCAATAGGAACAAGATCAACAAAAGAATATGGTGGTGATTGAGGAAAAGACTCATACAGGTAAAGTTCCTCCCCAAAATCGGTTGGAGTTAAAGGCATCTCATCTTGTGGGATTTCTTTAATCGAATTTAAACTAGGTGGAAGTATTTCACCGTCAGGCCCAAATTATTTTTCGAGAGGTTGACTATGTGATATGGGAAACTCAGTGGCTATAGAAAATTGTGGGATGACCAATGCAGGAAAAACTTCTAGTTGTTCGATTTCGGGATTCAAATGTTCTGGATCAACTTCTAGTTGAACAACATCGGGTCCAGGAGGTATGGTCTCACTGATTGGATGGATCGTGACGATGGGTAGCTGTGAGGACTCTGTATCAACAATAGTAGATGAACTAGGATCTGTATAGACAAATTGAGCTAACCGTGGTGTATGGGAAGATGATGTTTCACTATAGGTAGTAGTATTACTTGATTGAGTAGAGTGTTGTCGCCTTCGCTGACCAGGAGTAACTTCTTGTGGTAAAGGTGGTTTCAATGTTAATCTACGTAAACGATGGGGGAAAGGATTTTTTTCTTCCAATATTACTAATTTATTTTAACCAAAACAAATAAAAAAAATAAAAGGGTAATGCTAGGCAAAAGGTTTAACAAGAAACTATGAACTGCAGAATACCTCCTAGAAAAAAAAGAAGTAGAGAAGGCAATCTCCCTGAATGTTGTGATCGGTGTATCACAATTTACAAGACGGTCGACTCGGTTGACTATGGGTGGATAGAAACCTAAAGTTGTCCTCCCAAATATACCTGAAGGTACATGGAGGCCCAAGTCCGTATTAGTGCTGTATGATGCAAAATCGCATAGTGAGAGCACCCCTTTATACTTTTAGTACTGTAACACCGCCCGATATACCTGAAATTATGTGGACGAGCTATGATATACTTACATACATGGAGAGAGGTATCACACTTGGAATGTATCACAGACAATTAACAACTGTTGTTATTTTTTAGACGTCAGAACACATCTCTAGCCTAGACCTTCTAAATGTTATCGTTATGGTTCCAATGCTTTGTTAGGTAAATTGAGATAAATTTAAAATTGACCTTGTTTATCAGTTTTCCTCTCAAGGCTCATCACGATGATGTATTGGGAATTCCTAAAATGCAAACTAAAATGATAAGAAATCTTTCACTTTTAGCTTTTCAATGAAAATATTAGCTACTAGAGGGAAAGAGCAATCAATTTGAGAGAAAACAAATCAAAGAGCAAGAAACTAAAATGAAGCTTTCCTAATTGTTCCTTTTGAAAAACACACAATCCAATACATGAAAATGCAGTTTTTTCTTTTCATTTCTTTTAATTTTATGAATACAGAAAAGAAAACTAACTGCATCAAATCAATAAAAAAAAATGTCTTACTTTTGAGAAATGAATAATTTAAACAACAATTTCTCTTTTGAAGGAAAAATGAGGAATTTAACAACAATTTATCCTATCAGGAAACGAAGAATTTAATGAGAATTTCCTTTCTCAAAAGCAAATGGATCTAATGTAGCAATGAAAATACTTTGAAATTAATTCGTCAATGATACAACATTCTTGCCTAGATGTAGTGCTAATCTAGAACAACAGGGTAAAGACTTTGCAACTACTTTTCCTAACTATAAATAGATACACAGAATAGATCAAAGAACTTACTTGGAGTCCAAGTGCTTCCTATTCTCCTTCTATCACTCTTGTTGTAGCTTCAAATCCAAGCTAGATGTCTGAAAATATTTCCTGCAAGAATGAACACTAAACAACAAAAGATAGCAATAATAGAGATTTTTATTCAAGTTATTTAGTTAAATCAATAAAACATAAACCATGTACATCAGATAAGAATTAATAATATGAAACACATGATCTTATATAGATACATATGTGGGAAAGTAAGCAGCAATATTTATTAATGGATAGAAGGGGAGGTTACATCATAGTGATTGATTTAGCTTCACCATCTCCAGCAGCATCCCAGCCTCATCACAATGCACATCTCTCCAACATCATGTCACTCAAATCAATTCCACCAGCATTTCCTACTCAAATTCTTCCTTGCCAAGCACTAGGATCTGTGCTCAATTTATAGAGGAGTTAAAGGTAGTTTTATAGTGAATGAATTTATAAAAATAGTCAAGACATTTCCCCAGTCTCAGAGGTATCAAATGGACACATGGATTTGAAGTTTGACACATCTGAACTCTTCTGTAAGGCACTGGCCAAGTGGACATTATGGAACAATGAGAATTTCGCTCCCAAAGTGACCAATGCACCTATGAATGTCGGGAAGTACTTTTCAAAGCACCCTTCAGTGGGGTTACCTGCATATGCAATGCACTTGGTCCCTTGAGAGGCAGTGTTGGTGAGCTCTCATATGATATAGTATAAAATTAAAATCTTGGAAACCTTTGCAATAGAAGTCATGGATAATTTGTCTTGCTCTTTGTCTTAGGGAATGTAGCAACTGAAATGATAGGGGATTATAGACCCCATTCATTGGACCTGGAGATGATGTCTAGTTAACCAGGTCATTGGGAATGATGTCCTAATTGACCTATAACACTTAGCATCCATAAATGTGATCTGATACCAACACATTAAATAGAAATATATAATTTAATAATGGATGCAAATATCTCGTGACGCAATCACTCACTTAGGACATTGCACCATAGAACTTCCTTAGATTCATCAAGCCACCAAACTATTATAAATATAATATTAGATTATGGTTGAACAGATTCATAGCATGTAGGAACTAGCAGCCAACTATATCTAATCAGGGAAAGTAGTTCTAACAACTAGTAATAGTCTTTAATTATGGGATAACTTTATATAGATTTCTCCATTATTCCAATAGGAATAATGATAAATAATACAACAAGAATACCAAGTAAATGATATACAATATTCTTGTAAAATTTAAAAATATCGATGTTGCCTGGAGGTTTTTAGCCATGTGTATTTCTGAAAGTAGAATGGTGTTGTCTAATGAGGCCACAATTTTTCCAAGATGACGAATTTCTCGTTTGAATCCCACAAAACATTATTCAATAAATCCAACAATGAGAGTGTTAAAATAATTTTCTTATGGACGAAATGGATTTAGCACCATCAATAACTCCCATGCACCCAAAATCCTCGAGCTTGGTAGCTGTAACCTGATTCTTTTAAAAAATTTAATAGATTTTCTCAAAATCATGCTCGAATATCTCTTGTTTCCTAGGAAAATTTGCACCCTATTTAGATTACATGATGAATTGTCTGGACATTAAGATATGTGCTCTACATCTTGAGATTTAATATCACAACCATCAACATGTAAGTTGCATGCTACATAAATAATGATGTTGAGTTATAATATCAAATGTTAAAGAATTTTGATGGTAGTAATATAAAGGCTATGGTAGGAACCTAAAGGTTATGATCATGAACTTCTAATGTTTTCTTATGTACTCTATTTATCTCAATATTTATGCACCTGAAAAATCAATATGATATATTTTATTCACTACTTAAAACGAGAATAAACCAATGTGCTAGGAGATTCAATGCATTTATTAACTAAATAGGAAAGGAAGTTATGAAAAGATTTCTAAAATCCTTAATTTGGAAACTATTTTTTTATAGATATTAGTGTAGTTATATGAATTAAATTCACAATAAGCATCAAAATACTTATTTCATAACAAGTCTCACATTACTAAAATTGAAAAAATTGAAAAGGCCAACTAAATTATACTTTTATTATTATTATTATCATTATGATTAATTATAAGAAGAATAAATATATAATTTAAACAAACACATATATTTGAAGAAATATGGAACAATATTCTTAACAATGGATATTTACTTCTACTTTACTATCGAAAATTTTAAATTATATAATATTGCATTAAAATACCATGGCTTATCAATATCAAATTGACCAAAAATCAATAACTTACTTGATATGAAACTTGTTTATATGCCATATTTTTTAATTAACAAATTTAATTAAAATTAAACTACTTTAGAGATAAATATCAACCATTTTTTGTGTATACCATTATGAATAAGACAAACCTAATAGTTATTGATAGATAAATTAAAATTCTAAAAGTCTATTCCAAAATAGACCTCTCCATTGCATTAATTCACATATTTTATATGAATTCACTTTCAATATTATGTATTATGGATAAACATGTGTATAATGTTGGGTTAAGCATCATACTTCTGGGCTAAGCTTAAATCACATGGAACAAAATCCAATGAGGGAATGTGGAATTAATCTTTAGTTAATGGTGATGATTTGGAAGTTTACTAATGCTTGTAGGTTTTGGTGTAATTGAAAATGTAATCATTGTAACAAACCCTTGGCCTAGTTTTAATTTCTTTGAGTCAAATTTAATGGGGAGAGGGTGTTGGAATAGCACCACACTTATTTCTAAATTTAAAAAACATGGAACATGATTCTTAACCATCAAGATTTCTCCCCACTTTGTCATAGAGATTCTCAATCTATAAATATTTTTTTTTGGAATACCATGGCTTATTCATTAGTAGAGACCCAAAAATCATAACTCACTTCACATCACATTCTTTTATAAACATGGAACAAGATCCTTAACCATGAATATTTATACCGAGATTATTAAACATGGATATTTACCCCAACCTTATATCAGACACTTTATATGACACTTGTTCATATGAAATATTTTTTAATTAATTAGTTTAATTAAAATGGGAAAAAATATATATATAACTATTTGGTACATAAACCTTACCCTTTGTTTTTTGTATGCCATTATAAATATTGTAGAATATTCCATGGACACCTAATAGTACATCATTGATAATTAAATTAAAAATCTCCAAGCCCTATTCCAAAATAGAACCACCCATTGAAAAGGCATGCAAAGTGAAAATAAATCTAAATTTTTTAATTTTAAATTGTTATTATTATTAATTATATAAATAATTAATATAATATAAATTTCCTCACTTTAATTTTTGAATATGTTTTGTTACAAAACGATGAGTTATCAATACCTCATAATCAATCGCACTTAGTTTACACTTACTCATGATTTTTTCTTTAATTAATCAATTTAGTTAAAACGGAAAAAAATGAAATAATTGCTTTGGATGTAAAACTCAATCATCGATTTGTGTATACTACTATGAATATTCTAAGGTATTATGTAGACATTATATCTCCACCATCCCTCTAATAATTACCAATAATAAATTAAAATTTCGGAAGCCCTATTTCAAAATAGACACGCCTATTTACATAATCAATTAAAATAGAACTTTATTTTAAATTATTATTATTATTATTGTTATTATTATTCTTAACCTATCAATAATAAAGTAAAATTGTGGAAGTGTTGTTTCAAAATAGAGACACCTATTCACATAATTAATTAAATTATAACTTAATTTTAAGTTATTATTATTATTATTAAGAAGATACTTAACATGTAAATAGGCTTTGTTAAATTACCATGTTCAATACCATGGTTTACTCATAACACATTCTTTCAAAGCAATCAATTATTTTAACTAAAAAGATAAAATGACATAACTACTTTAAATATAAATTGTCGAAGAACCTTTGATTTAGGACAACTATTAAATCACTGATTTAATATTGCTATTAAAAACATTTTATAATATTGCATGAAGATTTTTCTAAGAATTAAATTTTTGGACTTTTTCACGAGCATCCAATGAAATTGTTTTGGGAAAAATCTTGATATGTGTTGTTTAAAATAGGTTTTTGACTACATCCTCAAAAAATATTGGGTAATTTAGTTGTCGAGAGTTCACAACTTAAGCTTCTAAGTTTTCCAAGAGGTATTTCAAATGGTTAATTAGAAGTTTATGAAATCCTTGAAACATGGAAACCTAGGTTAAAATCTCCCTAGAGTGTGTCAAGTGGGTTGGTGGGGATGATTTCCAGATAAACCAAAACACAAGTAGTAAATTCTTTAGGTAAGAACACGTGTGCGGGCGGGTCAAAGTAGCTCATTCTTTAGGTAAGAAATATTTTGGGTTATCGCCCTATTAAATCTATTAAATTATTTAAAGGCTATGGAAGTAAGTGTTAGAGTCCTATAATAATAGGGTTCATAAAATTTTGAATTCACTTTGATAGTCTTGTAAATATGTACATACCTTGCTTTCTGCAAGTTTTTTTCCCATATTTCAAAAAATAATAAAAAACGAAAAGGAGGGTAAATAGTCCTAAAAGAAAGATCAAAGGACTTAGAAAAATATAGACCCCAAAAGAAAAAAGAGATAAAAATAAGACCTGAAAGTGAGCAAGTCCAAATGCCACTACTTTTTCTTTTACTGTAAGAATAATGATTATCTGCAGAGTGTCAATAAATGCCATAATCCATGATCAGTTAAATAGTTTAATCTTAACTTTTCATGCTTTCAGTTTCATGTTTTAGATAGTGAATAAAGATTTATCAAACAATTTAAACTTGATAAATCAGTAGATAAGTAGAGAATAATGAGGAACTCAATAGTTTAATATGAGCCCTCAGATGAAATAAGGTATACTTAGTCAGTTTTATGCTTTGAAAGAATTTTTTTTTAAGGTTGCAAGCCTAAATTCACCTACAAAAATGAAGAAAAAAAGTTAGAATGAAGCTAAGTAGGTAGAAAGTAGTGGAGCAAGCATGTAATAAATCATCATCAGGAAAAAAAACACTAATCTCCCCTCCCTTATAGGCATTCAGTATTCTAAGCTACCAGTCAGATAGGCTTAGAGCATTTCTCTGACTTTTGTTGGGACCAGACCCAAGGCTCGATGACTGGTTAGTTAAAAATATTGAGTTCTTATGTCATACCCACATTTATCATCATTCACCCTTCATTCATACATTAAAACCCCTTTTTCCTAAGTAAAAATACATTATTACTTATCAAAGCTAAAATACCAAATAATTAACTTTATTCCTTCAAAAGAATTCATAAAACCCTCAAAATTACAATTATCCTAAGTATTAGTGAAGTAAATATGAAAATGAGGAATGCTTCATTTTTACACTTGACTTAGAGAAAATATGTGTTCTATTTTACATTTCACTACCCTTTCATATTAACGTTTAACATATTTTCATTGAACCCCTAACTTTACCTTCCCGTAGATATTAATTCCCCTCTATATAAATAAACCCAAAAAACCCACTATTTTAACATTTAGGACCAAATTCTATTATCCCCATGTGCATAAATAAAAACCCCCAAACTATAAGCCCTTTGGTCTAAACTTATCATTATTTGAAATATCCCGCCCCTATGGTTTGTCAACGGTGAAAGTTGAAAAAACTATATAGTATGTTATCGCGCTCTCATATGAAATTTGAAACAATTTTCAAATGTTTTAAATAAAAAACATTACCCCCACCTATATTCATATAATCCAAAGTTTTTTGAATTAAAGAAATGTTTTTTCAAAATCCATGGCCACCTATGCATAATAGCTCACACCCATATACATTAATTAAAACATTATATATATGTTTTAAACCTTATATTTCCCTCCACGTCTTAACCCTTCCACCTATACAAAGGCCCAACCCCACATCCCATTTCAATGCAACTCTTGAAATAATATTGACCATTCACGTTCAACCTCCAGATCTAACGGTCAGAAGCCGATATCATGTAGAATAGGTGCGTGACCATGCAAACGCCAAAGCCACACAAAATGGGTCATTTTTCCCATTCCTCTCTCCTCCATGTGGCCTTTACTTACTGGATTGCGTGGGTTCAGCTTAAAACCGCTTACCACCAAAAAGCTGCATGACAACAACCAGTTTTATTTTCCTTTGAAATTTTGAAACTGCCATCCCGCCTGATGCGACCTCCATTGAATGCCATATTAATACAGAAGAAATGCATATTAAACCTTAGGAATACATTCATTTTATTCTTTTACTGCGTGTTTTATCCACTGCATTGCCTCTCTCGACTGTAAAAAACCCTGTTTAAGCCCCTTATTCACCATTTTCATGCCTGGAACCTCCAAGATTTACCAAGTACACCTTTGAAGACTGATGAGAAGCTATGCTTTGCTCCAGATAAGCAACTATAACCATCAATTCAACCAGAACCTCAGAAGCTTTTCCAAAGATGATACCTACAATACAAAAAGGTATTTTTCTCAAATTAGAACCTACAATGAAGTTGAAAAATATTTTTAAATAGAAAGAGAACATAGTTGAAGCTCAAAATTTGATTAAATTTTTTTCTAAAAGTCCCAAAAACAAGCCAAACTCTGGCAAAGTTTTCCTAGAAGCCCTTTTTTCCTATGGTGTGCTATTTTGGAGAAATTTGTGAGTTTTTTCACAATTTAATGACGTATTTGAAGCTCTGAAACAAAAAAAAAAAAATACTCTACATATTCCCTAATCCTCTGTGATATTTTCAAAAGATTTTTTAGCCCAAATTTCCATTAAAAAACTCAGAAACCCCCTGTTTCTATTTTAAACCAGTTCTAAAGCTTCTAAAATTTTTCCACAGGCCTGTTTGGATTAAAACTCAAAGAAAAGCCATCCTTATTTAAATTGGCCCATTTAATCCTCTGTTAAAGTAAATTACTCCTGCAAACACTTTGAACTTGCAGAAGTAGCCCAAAATGCCTAAAAAGCAGAGTAAAAGCAATCCTGAGGGTTCCAAAGTACCTAAATCAACCCTTGCTCTCAATTCTAAGACTGCCATAGTGGTAAATCCTCTTCAATCACCTGTTGTTTATATTGAACATATTCCTCTAGCTGATAATGATTATAAGATAGCTAATACTGATTACAGGATAGTTGATCCTATTGTGGAATTTAACTTGTTAGATATCCATAACTGGTGTTTTGAAAAATCTCTAGATAAGGAAGAAGATATCCATATTTGGGAATCCCATTTTCCCAAATATGTTGTCCCAATAACTCACCCAGGGCAAGAAGTTATCATATTTTGTCATTAGTATTATGTTGTTGATCAGAGAGCCATTATAAATGCTGACAAAGAAGTAATTTTCACTATCACTTCTCAATCTATCAAGCAGATGTTGTAGCTTCAGCCTAACCCCCAAGCAGTTCCCTTATCCATAGAGGCCTTAACCCAACTATATATTGGCCTAGATTTTCGTAAAAGATTCATGATTTTTCAGACATTCATGCCTTCACATGTAAAAATCCTAAAGATAAATCCTCCATATTCTACTGATAAATTCCCAAAAGGTTCAAGAAATATAATCTCTATGCTCTCCTTCATCTATCATCTTTTGGACTACACTTCTTAGAAAAGAATGAACTGATTTTACATATTCAGAATTTCAGAGTAATTTTTTCATCCAATAATAATAATTTTTACCAGAGAAGAACATCCAATAATTAATAAAGAAATGAAAAAGATTTTGTATTTGTCATAACAAAGTAAGGTTGGTGATTGTTACCTATATGAGAAGGACACTGAAATCAGAGTATTTGGGGCAAACTTGTTACCTTACAAGTTACCAAAGCATGTCTCTATGAGGATCTTTGCCTTGGAGTATCTGAGGTGGATCCTTAATTCTGATTCTATTAACTTCATGGCAGCCAAGAAGAAAACCCAATTCAAGTTAAAGAATAAGATAGGGCCATTCATATGCAACCACAGAGATGCAGAGAAAAAGGTAACTCAGCAATTATTGGAATTCAGATTTGAAGAAAGTTTCCCATGGAATTATGATCCATAAGGGATCTTAAGTAAACTAAGGGTAAAATGTAAATTGACACCCTTTATCCATAAGTCAAAACTAGAAATAGAGAAGTTTTCCAATTCAGATTGAGTGGGTTGAAAACAATTTAATAGATGCAATGAACAAAAGGGATACTAGTCACACTTTGGTAATTTCCAAACAGTTAGACACATCCATTAAGAGAATCAGAGAAGAGGGAGCTTATACTACAAAAACTACAATTAAGACCAAGTTTAAGATAATCTACAACAAAATTCCCAAACTAAGCTCAGTTGGTAAAGATAAAATGAGAATTGACATAGATGATACATGTGCACCAGAAACTGATGTTGATAGTGCAACAGTCATCATAAAAGAATCAAATCCTAATAATCAGAATGAAGAACAAGTCAACAATGAGGATACACAGCTAGTGGAGAGACAACAAAGCATGGAAGATTCTTCCTCACAAGCACTTGAGGAAAAATACTTGGATATTAAAGAGAAATATAAACAAATCAAATTGAAGAATGAAGAAATCAGAACTGAAATTTACTCACATTTTTTGAAGCAGAAACCAGGTAATCAAAATATATTTCTATCAGCCTTTTGACTACTCAAGTAAAAAGTTGATTATGTCATTCTTGCAGCCCACAATGCAGGTACCAAATCAGTTGCTGATTATAAAAAATTGGATCTAGAGGTATCAACAAACAATATTCATGAACTAGATCAGATATAATTTCACAGGAAAATCTTAGAGATTTTATAGTCTGCTGTGACAACAAAATCTATGAGTGCTCACAAGCTCCAAAACACCATCTTCAACGTTCAAGAGAAAATGAATATGGACAAAGCCTCATTGTATGCCAAGGATCTAAGGATAAAAGCCTTAGAAGAACTAGTGTTACAGGTGGGATATGATCCTTCTAATATCAAAGCAGTAGAATTATTGGTGAAAAAGAAAAATGAAGATATAGTAGCTTTGAGGAAACAACTCAAACTTCCTCAAAGTGAGCATCCTCAAACAAAATAAGTTATCCAGGAACAGAGTGAAAAAGATGAAATGATGAATTTAATTCTTCATTTGACAGCTCATATTAAAGAGATGGAAATACAAATGGACAAGCTTGTCCCAAAAAAGGAAACAATGAAATAAATAGAGATTCCTACATTCAGTCCAATTATCACTACTGTTGTGCCTTCAACTTTACATGAAAATTTGGCACCCAAAGAGCCATTGGCCACTGCAGTGCCAGTGACTTCTTCCACAACTTCAGCTACTGAATCATCTACAACATTAGTATAGCCTACACATGAGGCTAGCCAACTAGTGAAAGCAATGGAAGATATGTCTTTAAAGACAAATGAGATCAACATATTGACTAAAATGGTAGAAAATATTGAGATTTCAAATAAATTGGCTTAGATAAATGCCAAAACACATTATCAGAAAGCCATCAGGTGAAGTGAATAGCTGAAGAAATTGCAAGACGAGTTAAAATTAATAGAACAAATAGCTTACATCAAAAGCTACCTGTATAATAAAGTCATTGAAGCCATCCATGATGTATGGCCTTCAATTCAGGTAAATTTTGAACAAAGAGAGTTATTACTAGTAGCACAAGCTGAAATTCAGAAGACACAAGATGAATTGGCTAATAAACCAAAGAAAGCTGTAAGGCTAATCACTTTCCTTAACAGCAAGAACATACATGAGTTGCAAGAACTCAAAATCAATGGTAGGATAGCAACTATCCTAGAAACTAGGAAAGTCACTACAAAAAGAAATTTGATGAGGCAACTAGAAGAGAAATGTGAAACTATGAATACTGCCATAACTAGTTTCATGGTTAAGTTCAAAAATGTAAGGCAAAAAGGACTGCTTGATATTATGGTTTTTAATGACAAGCTAATGCCTCAGAATGATTATCACAAAAATATAAGGGAATTTGCCAAGGAATAGGTGAATAAGCCACAAGGACAAGGCATTCCAACAAGGAAAGTCTTATTGAAGAAGTTTGAAGACTTTTTTTATTTGCATTATAAGATCAAACATTTATTTTTCATCAAGCCAACCTAAACTAGATATATTGAAGCTGATGAGGATTTTAGGAAACTAAAAAATATACAAATTCCTAAAAATGAGGATTGGCAAGCACTTATTGATTTATTATGAACAATGAAAGAGAAAAAAATTGTTTGTTGATTTCACTGTAAAAACAGATTTTACAGTAGTAAAGCAGTTTGACTAAATGTTAAAGAGTATCTGAAATGAAAGAGTATCAGTCAAGGCAGCTCAGATTCTAAAAAATATTTAAGAGCCAGCAAGAAGGACACATAGGTAGCCAACTGCTTCTTATCCTAAAACAGTTTCTATTTATTTTGGATAAAATGGGACAACTTGGTGATTTGTTAAGCAGTTGTCTCTATTATTATTGTAAATATATTTTATTTTCCTAAGTTAATGCCTAGAATTTTTCTAGGATATTTTGTAAGACATTATGTATAAATACTTCAACTTTAGAAGTATTTTGTGTGGAATAAAATTGCTGGAAATTTCCATAGAAATTTTGTTGGACTTGAAGACTTAGTATTCGAATTTTGGGTAGCAGACTGGATCAACCATTTGGCATCATACTTCAGGATCCATGTGATAAGCTATCTGGAGTGAATTATTTTCTAAACTTGTCATTGTTATCTTTATTTGTTACATGCATCCATTTGTGTTTAATTCTAGATTTGAATGAATAAATAGGAGTATTACTACAAGATTTGTTAAAAGCACCCTATATTTTTTTAATTATCATTTCTATGTTTTATTCTAATTTCTGGTGTAGGGGACCCTTAATTTCTCCCTCTCCTATTTGACCTATGCCTACTACTTCCCTTTTCCGGATCAAAGGATCCTTAAGTGCCATTTATCCCGACCATACCATCTCAAAAAACAACTTTCTAAGATCACCAAGGGTTATCTATCTTGCCTTGAAGACATTTGACATTTTAGGCCCTGATCGTAGTTCTGTTAGCTTGAATTTTGACTCCTCGGCCCAATGGACAAATAGATTTCCCTCTATTCATACTTTCGTGTGATGTTGTCCCACCAATCCAATCAAAACCAAAACCAACTACCCATTCTTAACTAGCCTAATATATACAAAATAAACAATGATAAATCTTAAAGAGAAAGCCCTCTCTAAACTCTATGAAGGCTAGATCCTAGAGTTTGAAGTATGTTTGCGGTTACCTCTAGTATTCTTTGACTAAAAGCCAGAAATCTCACAACTTTAGAATTACTAGAGTCATAACATTACTGGTGACCATACTGGGGACTTAACCAATCCTCCGTCATAAAACTAGTCTTGAAGGAAAATATTTTATTCATCCTTTTACTTTAAGTTTACTTTAATAAGTTGTGGTATTGAAAAATTTTAATTTTGGCTTCTAGGAAAATCTACTATACCAAGTCTAACCGGATCCTAAGCCTCATTTCATAGTAGATAACCCAGACCAAATTGGAAAAAACAAAAACAAACAGAAAACATAGAAGCTGAAGTATCATTAATCAAAGTTAATTCATTACCAAGAGAATTAGTTAGTCTGCAATATATTGATTTTGATCTGAAATTTGAGCATTCTTTATTTAAAAGTAAATTTGAAAGTGATTTGAAAACTGTTTTTGTAGACCCTGTTTTTATTTCATTCTTGAATGCAAAACAAAAAAATATTTTAGTAAATTCTGAATCAAAAAAAGTTCAAGATTAGACTAAAATTGAAGAAATTAATGTTACTATTCTCAAGGATATTGATGAAGCTATTGAATTAGCTCATTTTTTGACTTATGAAAACAAGCCTCCAGTTTCTCAATTACATACCACAATAATACTAGTTGTAGATTCATCTTTGTATGTTGTTACATCATATATAGCTACCACTACCAACTCATCCATAGATTCATTTATCCCTAGACTGCCTTTACAACCTATAATATTATTTCCAACATCCACTTCATTCACTAGATCCACTAGTTTACCTTTTGATTTTGCAAACACATCATTCTTATTCCCTATTATTTCCACATATATTCCAATTTCATTTCCCATCTCATAAAATACAGTTTTTAGTTCATCAGCTATCAGTTCTAGTGTACCAAGCTCTTCTAATTTTCCTCTTAGCCCAACTAAAATTCAAGCCATTGCTGCTAGGTATGCTCCCCTTGTCCTACCACAACAGCTTCATGATGTGGCTCAAGACTATTAGAATAAAATGCCACATTTTTATGGCACTATACCATATACTGCTCAGCAACAGATAACTAAAATGATAGACTTATTTGAAATTTATGAAATAGATGACTCAGATGTTCAAATGAGACTGTTTGCACAAACTCTGACAGGATAAGTTAAGAAGTGGTTTAAGTATCTTATTGCAGGTAGTGAAACTGATTTAGATGCATTTTTTATATTTTTTTAAATAAATGGGAAAATAAAAATAACCCCCTCCAGATATTATCTGGATTTTATGCAATGAAAAGAGCCCCAGATGAGTCAGTTCAGGATTACTGCACTAAATCTAATAGTGTCTATAATTCCAACCCTGCAAATCTTAAACCTACTCATTATTTTTTTCTACTCAAATTCCCTGATGGATTTGATGCATATATGGCTTATCAATTAACGGAAAGAGATGCAGACACGTTAGAAAAAATGAAAATAGATGATGTAGTGTAGAAATAAACATTTTAGCTAAAAAATCTAGACTCGGGAATGAAAGAAGAGTGACTATCAAAGAAGAAAATTCAAATTCAGATGAAAAAATAGACAGCTTAGCTAAGAAATTAGAGAGGATGATGGATATACTAGATAACATAGAAATAATACCACAATGGGATAATCAACAGTAGATCAGAAATCCCAATTTTAGGAAAAACATAAACCAAGGAAAAGCAAAAGAAACAACACCAGACTAGACAATAAGGCCCCCATTCCAAGAGAGCTATGTTGAAAGTTCTCAAAATAATGATGAAGATGAGGATTCAATCAATCATCTAATGGTAATAGATGAAAACAATTCTATTTTCCTCACTCGGGAACATCAAGAATTATTTGAGCTCCAACAACTCAAATTAGATTCCAGTGAATCCTTTGATTATAAATAGGGTTATGAATTTCCCATAAATGAAATAAAAAATCAATATAAACTTAGAAATAACGAAAACAATGAACCCTCTACCAAAAAAGCTTCTCGAAACTAGAAAAAGAAAATAGTAGAAGCTCCAAAAACAAAATTTATGCAAATTCTCCCAAGGGAAAATAAGAAAACCTCCAATTCTTCCCCAAACATTTCTAGTCCTAAAAAAGCATCAAGTCCTAAAATTGTTGATATTACTGATGAAGTTGCTCCAGCTTCAAAATATTCACAGAAATCAATTGCTACAAAAGCTTATAATTATGTTAAATCAGCAAATTTAGATCCGAAAACACCCTCTGATGATCCTAAATCAGCAGATCCAAAAAATGATATTTCAAAAATACATGTTGAAAGTTCTAAGTCTAAAAAAACTTCTTCTGCTTCACAAACAACACCTGAAAATAAATTAGGAGATGTAAAACTCAGGAAACTCAGACAGAGAATGATAAACCAATTGAAATAAAAACATAACTGTAGAAACCCAAGACATACCAAGCCAAACTATAGTTAAGAAAGAATAATTAATTCAAATCAGTAAATCTCAGCCTTCATTTAATATTCAAAATGAAATTGCAAAGTTGAAAATACCAATTCCTTTAATAGAATTGGTAAAACACGACTTATATAAATCAACTATAACATAAACACTGAATATGAATGATGGTGAAGATGTTATTAATTTGAATTATGATCAACCATAGTTGATATTTGGCCCAGATGTGAATGGAAAACATGCAGATGGAGCAGTCCCTCTATTTTATAGCAGTCTTACAATTCATGATCAAATTCTGCATAACACTATGATAGATTCAATATCTTCCCATAATTTAATGCCCAAAGCCATAATGGAAACTTTGAATTTAGAAATAACTAGCCCCTACAAGGATTTGTTTTTTTTTTATTCAAGTAAGGTTAAATGCTTAGGATTAATCAAAGATTTGTGTGTAACACTAGTTCAGTACCCTGGTAAGAGCATATTAATGGACATTGTAGTGGTTGATATCCCACCTAAGTATGGAATGTTACCTTCTTGCTCATGGGGAGCAAAGTTACAGGGATATCTACAATTGGACATGTCTTATGTTACTATATCAGTGTTTAGTCAACCTAAAAATTTATATAGGGAAAAAATGATGAAGTATATGGTTAGTAGTGATGAAATATCTATAAATTACCCAATTTATTCTACACCAACTGACCTTTATTCTTTTATCATGTGTAACTATGTAACTAATGAGATCCAAACTGAACTAATAGAGAAAAAGAAAAAACTAAACAATGATAATGTATTTAATGAATCCTTATGGAATTTAGACTTTGATGGTTCAGTGAACAAATTAGGAGTAGGAGAAAGAGTTTGGATAACAAACATGGAAACTAATCATTCAGAAGGTCATGCTTTCAGGCTTAATTTCAAATGTATTAATAACATGGCTGAGTATGAAGCTTTAATTCTAGGACTTAAAATCATTAGGAACTTAGGAGGGAAAAGAATGTTAATCATGGGAGATTCAAAGTTGATCATTAAACAAATAAATGGAGTATATTTTGTTTACAATCCTAGAATAAGCTGATACAGAGAAACTATGCTAGATTTAACTGATGATTTATTGGAATGTAAATTTGCTGCTATACCTAGAAAACAAAATATACAAGCTCACTCTCTAGCTACCTTTTCTAGTACATGCAATTTACCATTCAAACCTAATCATAGATATACTGCTGAAGTCAAGAATAGGCCAATAATTACAGAAAATCTTAAGTATTGGAAGATTTTTTCTCAAGATGAACAGATTTGCAAGTTTATGAACAACGAAGGTGAATTTCAAAACTATAAGATAGACACAGATTGTACTATAGATAAATATTTAGGTTGCAAAATGGATTTCAATAACTTAGATGTAAATACAGTAAAATTTGATAAACCAACTATATTTAGTCAATCTGACATAAATAGCTTAGAGAAAGTAGAGATTGAAGAAATTGTTGATGATGAATTTGACATGTTAAATGTTAACGATAATTTCTTATCCAAAGGTTTAACTCCCTTAGAGGATATTTTGGATTCCAATGATGTAGCTAGAAAACCAAATATGGAGCCAGTAATATATGCTATAGAAGAATGCAACAATGCTACAAAATTAAAACCTAAACTAATAAAAAATTATAAAATTTTACCTCAACAAGAAATGGAGAAATATATTGATCTTTTAAAGGAATATCAAGATGTATTTTCTTGGAGTTATGAAGATCTCAAATCTTACGATACAAACATAATTCAACATAAAATTTCAATAAAATAAGATCAAAAGGAATTCAAACAAAATTTGAGAAGAATTAACCCTGTACTATTACCTTTGATAGAAAAATAAGTTAAAAGACTGTTTGATGCTCAAATTATTGCACCAATTAGATACTCTGATTGGGTTTCCAACCTAGTTCCAACAAGAAAGAAAACAGGAGAGATTAGATTATGTGTCAACTTTAGAAATCTTAACAAAGTATCCTTAAAGGATAATTACCCTTTACCTAAAATGGATCACATATTACAAAGGGTAGTGGGTTCTTCCAGGATTTCTTTATTAGACGGTTTTTCAGGATATAACTAGATCCTAGTCCAAAAGGAAGATCAGGCCAAAACAACTTTCACCACTCCTTGGGGAACTTTTATGTATGTAGAAATGCCTTTTGGTCTAATGAATGCAGGGGCAACCTTTAAAAGGGTTATGGACATAGATTTTTCAAAGGAAATACATGATTTCTTGGTAATTTATTTATATGACATTACTGTTTTTTCCAAAACTAATAATGAACATTTGGATCATCTAAGAAATTTTTTCATTAAATGTAGGAAATTTAGTATCTCTTTAAATCCCAAGAAAAGTCTATTTGGATTAAAATAATGCAAGTTATTTGGACATATAACCTCTAAAGAAGGAATCATAATAGATTCTACTAGGATAGAGGCAATTCTAAACATCAGTCCACCTAGAAATATCAAAGAGTTACAAGCTTTCTCAGGTAAGATCAATTTTTTAAGAACATTCATATGAAATTTAGCTGAGATAATTAGAGAACTAAACAACATGCTTAAGAAATAATCAGTTCTTAAATGGAATTTTGAGGCCAAAAAATCATTCAAATCCATCAAACAGGCCTTGAATAAAGCTCCAGTCCTAATAAGTCCCGAGTTTAAGAAAGATTTCATAATTTTTTCATTCACTTCAGAACACGCCATTGCTACAATTTTACTGCAAAAAAATGGCAAGGGATTTGAAAATCCAATATATTTCTTCAATAAAACTCTTATATATGCCCCTTTGAAGTATAACATAATGGAAAAACAAGCCTTAGCTTTGGTGAAGGCTATTAAAGACTTGAGAGTTTATATTCTCTATTCACACATAATTGCTTATGTCCTAGATTCTGTAGTAAAAGACATTCTTACTCAGGATGGTCCTGATGTAAGAAGAGGTAAGTGGATTTCCACTATCGTAGAATATGTCATAGAGATTAAACCCACAAAAATCATCAAAGGTCAAGGATTAGTTAGACTTATGGTTGAATATAATTTTAATGCCTTAGATATAAATTTTATTGCTCAGGTTGATGACCAGGAAGAGATGGTGACTCCAATGATCAGTGAAGCCTTCTCAGATTCACCTTGGTATTCAGATATCATCTTTGTACTATAAAACTTACAAGCTCCTCCTGGATTGTCAAGAACTAAAGCTAGATTTCTAAAACTTAAAGCAATAAGATTTTGTATCTTAGATAATGTACTTTTTTCGAGAGATCATAGTGGGATTCTATTGAATTTCTTACTAAAGGAAGAAGCTAACAAAATACTTGAATAATTTCATGCAGGTGACTATGGAGGAAATTTATATTGGAAAAATATTGCTGCCAAGATCCTGAGAGCTGGTTTTTACTGGCCTACCTTGTTTGCTGATGTCAAAACATTTCCGACTTCTTGTCACAAGTGCCAAATTTTTTAGGGCAAGAAAAAATTGTTACCCCTACCTTTAAATCCTATTTCAACTGAGATGCCATTTCAACAATGGATTTTAGAATTAATTGGTGAAATTAACCCTCCCTCTTTAGGCCAACATGAGTGGATTTTGACTGGCACTGACTATTTCACAAAGTGGATTGAAGCCATACCTTCTAGACAAGCCACTGACACAGTCATTATTTCCTTCCTATAAAATAACATTCTTTTAAGATTTGGATGTCCCCAGAAGGTAATTACTAATAATGCAACAAAATTCAAATCAAAAAATATGATTGTCTTTTTCCACAAATATCATATTACCTTAGGCCACTCTACTTCATATTACCCTCAGGGTAATGGCCTAGCTGAATCCTGAAACAAAAGTCTTGTAAATATCATTAAAAAATTACTGGAAGATAACAAGAAATCTTGGAACAAGAAGTTAGTCAATTCCTTATGGGCAGATAGACTTACAACTAAAAAATCCATTGGTACATCTCCCTACCAACTTTTTTATGGAATGGATGTTGTTTTCCCATCCTCCTTAGGTGTGCCAGTGATGAAAATTATCTAATAATTACAGGTTGAAACTAATGATATTCAAAGAAGTATTAACCAAATTATTCACTTGCAACAAACAAGGGAAGAAGTTTATGTTAAATCCCAAGTTATCCAGGATAAAATCAAGAATTGTTTTGATAAAAGGACTAAGGAGGATGACTTTTACATAGGAGATAAAGTGTTAAAGTGGGATTCCAGAAGATAAGACAAAGGGAAACATGGAAAATTAGATTTTCTATGGAAAGGACCTTATGTGATTTATGGATATATAGGTACTAATGCTTTCGTTTTGAAAGAATTAGATGGAACAAATCTGCAAGAAGGACCAGTTAATGGCAGAATGTTGAAGCACTACTATTCATCTGAGTTAACAAATAGTTAATTTTTATTCACTTCAATCATTGTACATATACATTGAAGATTTTAGTTTGGATTCGATGTTTCCCTAGCAAATTTGAAGCCCAGAGAGAAGGCCTGAAGCTTTGAGAGGTAAATATCATAAGTATGAACAATGGAAGACATAAAAAGATATTTACAGGGTCATCATCGTCAAATTCCAAAGGCTACTAGTCTGAGAGTTCTTGATATTTCATCAGGAAATGTCATCCCCATCTGGAGCCACTATTAGGGACCTATAATAATAGGGTTCATAAAATTTTGAATTGACTTTGATAGTCTTGTAAATATCTACATACCTTGTTTTATGCAAGTTGTTTTCCCATATTTTTAAAAATAATAAAAAACCAAAAAGAGGGTAAAAGGTCCTAAAAGAAAGATCAAAGGACTTAGAAAAATATAGACACCAAAAGGAAAAAGAGATAAAAATAAGACCTGAAAGTGAGCAAGTCCAAATGCCACTACTTTTTATTTTACTGCAATAATAATGATTATTTGCATAGTGTCAATAAATTCCATAATCCATGATCAATTAAATAGTTTAATCTTCACTTTTCATGCTTTCAATTTCATGTTTCAGATAGTGAATAAAGATTTATCAAACAGTTTAAACTTGATAAATCAGTAGATAAGTAGAGAATAATGAGGATATCAACAGTTTAATCTGAGACCTTGGATGAAATAAGGTAGACTTAGTTATTTTTATGCTTTGAACGATTTTTTTTTTAAGGTTGCAAGCCTAAATGCACCTACAAAAATGAAGAAATTTTTTTAGAATGAAGCTCAATAGGTAGAAAGTAGTGGAGTAAGCATGTAATAAATCATAATCAGGAAGAAAATCACTAATTTCACCTCCCCTATAAGTATTCAATATTCTAAGCTATCAGTGAAACAAGCTCAGAGAATTTCTCTGACTTTTGTTGAGACCGGACCCCAGGATCGATGACTAGTTAGTTAAAAATATTGAGTTCTTATGTCAAACCCACATTTATCATCATTCACCCTTCATTCATACATTAAAACAAATTTTTCCTAACTAAAGACACATTCTTACTTAGCAAAGCTAAAATCCCAAATAATTAACTTCATTCCTTCAAAAGCATTCATAAAACCCTCAAAATTACAATTATCCTAAGTATTAGTGAAGTAAATATGAAAATGAGCAATTCTTTATTTTTAAACTTTACTTAGAGATAATATGTGTTTTATTTTACATTTCACTACCCTTTCATATTAACTTTTAACATATTTTTATTAAAACCCTAACTTTACCTTCCCGTAGATATTAATTTCCCTATATCTAAATAAACCCCAAAAACCCATTATTTTAACATTCAAGACCAAAATTTATTATGCCCACGTGAATAAATAAAACCCCCCAAACTATAAGTCCTTTGGTCTAAACTTATCATTATTTGAAATATCCCGCCCCTATGGTTTCTCAATGGTCAAAGTTGAAAAAACTATATAATTTCTATTGCACTCTCATATGAAATTTTAAATATTTTTCAAATGTTTTAAATAAAAAACATTACCCCCACCTATATTCATATCATCCAATTTTTTTTGAATTGAAAAAATGTTTTTTCGAAAACCATGGCCACCTATGCATAATAGCCTGCACCCATATACATTAATTAAAATATTATATATATATATATATATATACGTGTTTTAAAACTTATATCCCCTGCCATGTCTTAACCCTTCCGCCTATACAAAGGCCCGATTCCACATCCCATTTCAATGCAACTCCCAAAATAACCTTGACCGTTTGCGTTGAACCTCCAGATGTAACGGTCAGAAGCCAATATCGCGTAGAATATGTGCGCGACCATCCACACACAAAAGTTGCATGAAATGGGTGGTTTTTCCCATTCCTCTCTCCTCCACGTGTCCTTTCCTTAGTGGATTGCATGGGTTGAGCTTAAAACCTCTTACCACCAGAAACTTGCGCCATAACCACCAGTTTTATTTTCCTTTGAAATTCCAAAACCGGCATCCCGCCTTATGCGACCTACATTCAATGCTAGATTAATACAAATGAAATGTGTATTAAACCTTAGGAATACATTCATTTTATTACTTTATTGTGCATTCCACCCACTGCATTGCCTCTCCATACTGTAAAAAACCTTGTTTAAGCCCCTTATTCACCACTTTCATGCCTGAAACCTCCAAGATTTACCAAGTATGCCTTTGAAGATTGTTGAGGAGCTATGCTTTGCTCCAGATAAGCAACTGTAACCATCAATTCAACTAGAACCTCAAAATCTTTTCCAAAGCTGATACCTACAATAAAAAAAAGGTATTTTTCTCAAATTAGAACCTGTAATCAAGTTTAAAAAAAAATTAAAGAAGAAGAGAACACAGTTGAAGCTAAAAATTTGATTAAAAATTGGCCTAAAAGTCCCAAAAACAAGTGAAACTCTGGAAAATATTTCCCAGAAACCCTTTTTCCTATAGTGCGCTATTTTGGAGAAATTTGTGAGTTTTTTCACAATTTAATGACCCATTTAAAGTTCTCAAACAAGGAAAAAATCCTTTGTAGATGCCCTAATCCTCTG